>VXAY01002309.1:314071-371992 GCA_013399855.1 Oxyruncus cristatus
GGTCCCGCTGCGGCCGGCCTCCTGCGAGGCACTCCGCCTCTCTCAGAAATAGGTGCGTGATGATCTGAGCCTTCATTTTGCTCAGATTATCTGCAAAACCAATAATAAACAAAAATGCCTCCTGCAGCCTCTCCCTCATGTCTTCGGGGGCCACTAACACACCTCCAGTGGCAAACTGTAGGGTTAAGAAACCCCATCCTTAAAGTAAAGGTGAAATCCGGAGTGGTTGCCCCACAGGAAAGAAGCCAACCAGTGAAGCTGTGGTCCCCAGCACTCCTCTTGCTGCTGCTCACAAGCTGTGGACACCAGCTCCTCAGTGAACAACCCTGGGAGAGGGTCTGGGCTGCCACATCTTCAGAAGTAACAGATGCCCATTCTCCTCCTTACCTTGCATGGCCTTTCTGCTACTTGACAAGATCGTATCTGACACCTTCAAAGGTCCTAGCAATCCTTAATTACATTACAAATTCACCTCATCCAGCCCTTTTCTACCCCTGCACCCCACGGGTTTTGCTGTTTTCCACCAAGAAGGAAGAAGAACCATGTCCTACAGGCACTGCGTGTGTGTGCACACGGTACTTCTCATCTCACTAAACAAAGCTCAACCCATACCTGCTCTCACCTTCTCCACGCCCCACCCCTCTGGCCCTCTGCAGTTCCTGACAGCCCCATCAGCACTACACACCCTGCAAGCCCCAAGACCTTGGGACAGCCCAACAGCCAGCAACCCCATCAAAGCCCAGCTCTCTGCTGTCTTTGACTGTGGACCCCTGCTTGCTCCAATGCTCAGCAGGTCTGGACAACACAACATGACTGAGCAATAAAATGGGGGCCTAGCCCCTGCCCACTGCTGTAGGAGCTACCTTTCTCCTGCCTCTTTCCTGCTCTCCTGTTGGCCAGGAGCACTGCTCCTTTTTTTGCTGCCTCCTCTGCCTCCATCACCTCACCTCACTGTTCCCTGAGGGACAGACAGAGAGGTCCAAATCTCCTGCTGCTCAGGCTGCTCCATCAGCTCTTCTGGTATTTATGAGCCAGATGTGCACCAGCTCTGTTCTAAGATACTTTCTGTGGTTCTCCATCCCCTCTCAGCCCCAGATTCTTCACAGCCAGCTCAGCCTGCTTCTGAGCCCTGATTCCTACCATACAGCAAAAAGGAGAGGGTGATGCTGAGGGTGAAGCACAGCTCCTGGTACTTGGTTTAAAACCAGGCAGCCTCTGCTTCAGTCACTGCAGTTCCAGGACCTGGGAGGATCCACCTTTATCCTCTGAGCCCCACAGTACCCTGCATTGCACTTTTTGCCAGTCATGGTTGGAGGCCAAGCTTTTACTGGTGACACCTCCAATGTTGAGTGTAGGATGTTCAGCCTCATCCTCACTTCCTCCTTGAAATTCTACTACCTACACTGACTGTCGCAGATATGACACCACCTCCTGCAACATCCTCACCTGCTACTGCACTCCTCTGCTGGAATCTGCTCCTGTCCTGACCATGCTGCACTGCAGCATCATTGCGTAGCCATGCCTGCGTGCTCTTAAACCTCACTTGGTTAAGTGTGCTTAAAAAAACCCTCTGGACACTGTGTGTGCATTTAAATGGGCAGATAGGAGGGAACCTGCAGAGGAGTCCCCACATATTTTGATATCCATAAGTATCTGTGTCCGCAGCATGAGCGCTGCAGCAGAGGGACACAGGGTTAGGTTGCAGTCAGTGGAACAGGACACGTGGCTCTCCCTGTGCTGCTCCTCTTGGAGGTGAGAGCCATGGAGTGAGGGTTGTCCAGGCTGAGGAGTTAAAGCTGGTTGCTGAAGATCTGAACACCAAGGAAGGGGAATGAAGAACAGAAACCAGGTTGGGATTTCAGAAGAGAGGATATGGGCATGTCTGAGGACATGGGTTTTGGGGTTTGACATTTGGCTTTGCGTGTGAGTATCACAGGCAGAAACAAGCAGGGATGTAGGGGAGTAAAAAAGGGGAGCACAGAGAAGGGAGAAGGGACCAAAAGGAAACCCCAAGCAACGTGGACCTTCGGTGCACTCCTCCTCCACACTGAAGGGCTCCTGTCCCATTGCCAGGCACAATCATGAGTCTCAGGCTTGCTCTGCCAGTCCCTGGATGCCCAATATGATTCAAGCGGAGCAGCTCTATTTGCAGACCTAAGAAATGGGTGTTGAGAAGGGGATTCCTGTGCTTGGCTTAGACCGTGCTCTACTGGGCTCTGATCCCTGCTATGCCATCCCTAGAGGCGTCTCAGATGGAACAGCTGCCGGTCAGAATTAGGAAGGATTTTTTCCTAGCCATAAGAGTCCCTCTGTGGCTTTTCTCTCTGGTGAAGGAAATCCCACAAAGCAGGGACCTGGAGTGGGAACTGGAGCGACCTCTGTATTGGTCTCCTGCTCCAACGCATGCCAGACACAGACGCCATCCCCTGCCATCCTTCCAACACACCATCACCACCCACAGACAGAGGGAGAAATTACCTGTCAAAACCAACTGGAGCTGCTTCCCTTTCTTCCAGCCTCTGGAACCTGCACCTTGGAGGCAGCCAGACATCAGGGGCAAGAAGCTGATGCTGGGCTGAGGAAACAGGTGATGTTGCCTCTTCTCCTCCACCAAGGAGCCTTCCCCAGAGCGAGGAGAAAACGAACCTCTTCCCTGTGCAGAATCTCAGAGAAATTCACCCTTTCCTGCCCACTCTAATCTCTTAAGGGAGGCAGAAAAGCAGCACAAACCAGATGGAGAAAGACTGCAAACACCTCTGAGCTGCCAACTCAAATGATCATCCTCTTCAGCTCTTGCTCCAGATCACCCTCTCCACCCTATGCACGGCACCAGCCCAGGGTCTCTAGGTTAAAACAAATGTTCTCCCCCATCCCACCCCCCTTGCTTTTCCCATTCCACCCCAGCCCACAACAAACAGCAGCTCGCTGGCCCTACAGCCATGTAACCCAACCCCGGCCATTGTTCCCCTTCCACAAGATCTATATTTGACTTTGCAGCAGCACTGTGGCTGTGCGTGTGTGTGTGTGCGTGTGTGTGCACTCTCTGCACACGCACGCTCCAATATTTGTTCAGAGCCTCATTCCCCAGATGCCCGGGATTGCTTAGAAATAGCTTCCATGGGCAGTAGGTGTTTGTGCCTTCAGCGGGGAAGTGGAGGGGGCGGGTGAAAAAGAAGCAGGGAGAGGGTGAAGGTCGAAGGTAGCTCTTCTCTCCCAGTCTGCACCAGCTCAATGATCTGCCACTCCGTGGAGCTGGCAGACAACAATGCGTGCACTCAACGGAGGAACTGTTTTGGCAGATCTGGGGAATGATGGAGAAACAGACAAGCTGTGGTCTTGGTGAATCTATCCCTGTGTCATCCTGCCCTAAGTTTCGCTCTCCAGTGTCAAAAGTGCCATTCAGCCTCCAAAAGCCCTTCAAACCTTCCTTGGTCTGGTGACTGAGGCCACTGGAAATGCCACTGGAAGGGAAGTACCCAATTCCCTTAGCCTGGTGGCTCTGCAAGGGGTGCCTCAGGGAATGGGACCTGCCCTTGGATTCACCTTCCTACATTTCAGAACTGCATTAAGGGTAGCCACCGCGGGCTACCCCAGGATGTATTCTATGTGTTCCCAAAGTCTGCAGGAATGCTGCCCAAGCCCAGTGTCACATTCCCTGTGACCCCAGAGTCCCTGGGAACACTGCCTAGGCTTGGCATGAGCCTCCTTTATTTGCTTCTGTTGCAATCTGCCAGGACATAAGGCAAAATGAGAAATAACTGCAATCAAAATGAATGACAGCGAGGATCACTTTTATCCTAAACACTGATGACCCAGGTAACTCATTGCCACTGGGTAACAAGAAAAGGCATTCATTAAAAAAGCCTGACTAGACATTTATATAGACAATGAGAAAAAATAGAAATGAACTCCAAAGAGCTATAAACATTCTTGCTCCAAGGCATTGAATATGAGTTCTAGGCCATGGAATAAGTAGAGGCTTTCCACAAGGGCAGGTTCTTCAGTAATTTTGTGCTGGGCAATGCTTGTACCTTTTCCTGAGCTGTGAAGACCCAGTCCTGGGAAAGGAAAGATGCTGGGCATGAGGAGGCACCATCCATACATATCTACTGGACAGAGAGGTGGCCCAGCATATATTTTCTATCACCAAGGCCAAGGTAGGATGGAGTGCATGGATACTCCAGTAGTGCCTGAAATGTCTGGGAGAGGTGATACCCAGATGTTCAGAGCTAAGCCTCTGATCACCAGCTTGCCTCTCCTCCTCTCTGAGACAGCTGCAGGGAGTCCTTCATCATCACGTCTGCTGCTTCCTGAGGGGTGGTCTGCACCCTGCACTGGCCTCCAGGCATCTGCTTTGTTGGGACCAGCTGAAATTGGACTGCCTATTGAGCTGCTTCACTGAAACAGATCCTGTGAGTGTGGGAGAATGCATGTGTCATTGTAAAGGGCTTGAGCTGAGTACCTGAGAGCCTCCAAACCTGCTGTGAGTAGCTGGAAAAGTAAACTTAAGTTACATGTTATTCTGAGATACAGATTCCCTGAGATCATCCTCAGTACTTCAATCCGAGACAAGACAAAGNAAAAACCCCCAGGGAAAAGGGGGAAAAAAAAAAAAAAAAAAAAAAAAAAAAAAAAGGTCAAATACTGGAGGCAAAACGACTTGAAGAAGGAGGGAAAGAGATGGAGGTATACATGGAGGGTAGTTAGAGAAAAGATGTTTTACCTGCGCCCCCACAGCTCAACCGGCTGAGTCAACCCCTCTTCAAAGAACCCCTGTGAGTTCATTGAGAAGGTGTAGGATCTTGTTTTGCCCTGTGATTTCTGGCTTCCCTCCACAAGCATGTATGACAGCTAATGTCAGGGCTCTCCCAAGGGCACCAACTTCAGGGGGTGTACCCGTTGCCCCCACCTGCCTGCTGCTGCTGGGAGGAGGTCTGGAAGCACTGGAATGGGAAGGAGATGTCTGCCAGGCATTCCCTTGCTGGCACACACCCGTGGGTGCCTTGAAGCCCGTCTTCAGCTATACTGTCTCCCTTTGCCTTTCCAGCTGGCAGCTCTAGCAATGAAACCTCCTAATCTCACCAGGAGCATGCAAGCATTTAATGGGAGACTCTTGAAGCAAATCTTTTGAGCTTCCTCGGTGCTTGCCTCTGAGCTTGCTCCTGGGTATTTACAGAGGTTGGCATATCTTGGTGTTTGCAGTGAAACCTGGCAGGCAAGCTTGTTGTAGAGAATTTCAAGGTCATTTTATGAAACTATGGCCTGTGCTTAGAAAGACTTGAACTCTGGCTACAGAGGAGTCCATAATTAGCAGCCCCAGGGGATGTGGACGAGTGTTGGAGGGGAGGCTAATTGCAGACTGACTGTCTCCTTGGCCTTCAGCAGCTCCCGTGAAGCAGAGAAGCAGTGCGCTCAGCCAAGCACCAAGCGTGTCCTAGAGAAAGGTAATTCCTCCCTGGCCTGCCTGGACCCGTCCCCATAAACAACGAGAGCTGCTTGGGGAGAGCAGTGCTGCAGATTTCACCAAAAAAAAAAAAGTCTGTGTAAGTTGGAGGCGTGTGCTGGGCATGCAGAAGGGCTCCTCGGGAGACAACAGGCAGCTGTGTGCCTCTACCAGAAAGAGTCTGCAAGTCCCTGCTCTGCCCTCAGAGGGCTTGGGGGGTCAGCTACCTCCCTCCCCATTTGTGTGCCATAGTGAAGTGCCAACCCCAACACCCCAGTGTGTGGTGTCCTTCCCTTGCACATGGGTGAATGCTTTGCCCAAACCTGGATGAAGCTCCATGTGCCTGCACATGTGGAGGAAAGCCGGTGTCACACCTAACCCCTCTGCCACCTCCCCATGTGCTCCAGTCAGACATCCTCCCCCTTCCTCTCCACATACTTTGAACTCAGTTCATTTCAAACACTGTATTAGCATGACAAGCTAAACAAGTTTTGATGAAGGGGAAGGGAAGCAGAGCCCCTAGAATCTTGGTCTGAGTCTGACATGGTGACTCCAGCCTTTGTTTCCCATGGAGTTTTGCCCTGCATTAGAGTAGCCATGCTGCCTGTCAGGCATATTCTCCCCCTGCCTTCACCAGGGTAAATCACTATCATAGGAGGACCCTTCGGTTCCTGTTTTACAGCAGCATTCATATTGGATTTAGCACCCATTGGGGCAAAGGCTTTACAGTGAGTGTTGGTGGGGCTCAGGCTAGGCTGTTGGGAAGAAACTGTGCAGTGCTGGGGCAGCTCCCTCTGTAGGGAGCTCACCTGAAAGAGCAGTGGTGTCTATGATGTGGGTCCCAGCTGGGAACTGAATTTTTCTAGAAGAATACACTGTGTAAAGTCACAGAGCCATGCAGAGTGAAAGCTGGAAGCACCTGTGCAGGGCTCAGTGTAAGAGCTGGGATCGTGGCATGGAGCCGGCGGTGAGCAGAGAAATGAGTGGGATGCCACAACCAAATACTTGAGGTCAGAAAATCCCAATTTCAGCTGCCTGCTCCCAGGAATGATGCAGCCAGCACAAAGTGAGTGCAAATCCACCACTGCCAGGCCCTGTGCTCCCTGCCCCTCACAAAAATACTGTACTGGGGAAAGAGGCAAGAGCCCGCTGTTTGCTGCACAATTTTGTGGCTAGTTAGAAATGGCCAGTAGGGGTCACTGATATATATTTATTCTATTTTTATACGTATGCATTTATAAATATACAAAACATGCAGAGGCAGCAATTGTAGTGGGCAAGTGTTGATGTGCAGTGTATTCTTCAAGTACACAGGTGGGGGGAAAGTGCTCCTACATATGTCAGAAATGCCACTGTGAGCTGTGCGTCGTGCCCCGCTCAAACCCTGTGACAGCATGAAAACACCCAGCCATGCCAAGTGCCAGGGTACTGCAATGGTGTGTTTCTGTTGTTCTCCAGTTATGCCTTCGTCCTCCATTCTGTATTGCCAGAGAGGCTTTGAGAGGGATTCAAGAGGTTCAGAGGTTCAAGCCTCGAGGGCAGGATATTGTGTCTGCTTGTTTTTCTGTGCAGTGCCCAGCACAATTACATCCCAATCATGATGGGTGCCTTCAGGCACTTCCATAAGACAAACAGCACTTTGGGTTGGGATGGGTCAGCACAGTTCTGTTTTTCAGCCACTGATGCTGGGGATCCTGACAGCAAAGAGTTTGCTTGTGAAAAGACTCCAGGTTTTTTTCGAGTATGGCATCTCAATTCAGCTTAAAATTAAGCCTCAACCCTCACTCTTCTGTAGTGGGATGGACTGAATTATACACGTGGGTATGTTGTTAGCAACAGTTTTGTTGGTGGGGTGTATTTTTCTGGTAGGTGTATGCTCCAGGCATACTGGCAGGATGTATTTGGCTGTCCAATTCAGCATCCACAGACTTGTTTGACTGTCCCAGGCTGGCTGTGTCACTGATCTTATTGTTCCTGAAATGCTGTTAGTTTTGGGTGCTGAGTTCCTCTTGTGCTGGCATATCCCAGAGTGAAAATTCTGCTCAAAATAAGTCTCAAGTTTTTTGGTTTTGGTGGGCTCAGCCTCTGAGTTTCCCAGCTGAGGTCTACGGGGGGAATCCTCTGTGCAGCTGGAGTTAGGGAAGTAGTGGAGGAGGCAAGTGTTTCCTAAGTGCATCCCTTCAGCGCTGCAGCATCCAAGCTGGAGAAAATGGGACTTGATGCAACTCTCTGGCAGGTAACAGCCTCCAAGGCAGCCACCAAGTGGTGGTCCAGCACCCACCATCTTCCCTGCTTGACCTGATTTGATGGCAAACTTGAGAGGACCAAGCCTGCACTGCCTTCTTCTGGTGGGGAGACATTAATTCTGGCATCTGCTTTTTCACTAGCCAAGACTGTTGGCACTTAAGAGGGATTTGTCCCTCCACAGGGTGGCACCTGCCCCTACAGGGGTTCCTTTTATTCAGTTACAAGGGTCTATATAAAGTGCTGCCGGCTGGAAAGTATTTTGAAGAGATTCCTCTCTGCTCTCCACTAAGGGTTATAAATTCAGCTGTTATTTGAGAGAATCTCAAATGTACTTCCAGGACTGTTTGCTGAGGGCTTTACATCCGCCAGAGGCCCCTTAAAATAAAAGGATTATTGGGAGTCAAGTGTTAGATTACCTGGTGCTTGTTAATTGAACTTCAGAGGCTTTAGCGAGCAACTGGCTCTAGCAGGGAGCTGCAGTTTGGTATTAATGGTGTTATATAAATGAATATAATGTAACCTAACGTCATGCTTCCTCATCATGCCACATCTCTGGGCTCAGGGCAGCGGTGAGTCCAGCTCACAAGCACACCGGATATGGGGAAAGGCAGGGTGGATGTATGTGGAGAGTGAGAAGGCCTTTGGGATCTGAGGAAGGAGCGTTTTTCAGTGCTCAGAGCAGGTGACTGGTGCTCAGCCAGCTCGAGTCCAGTTCCCTTTGGCAGTCTGACCTTGGGCTCTGATTTTGAGAAGAGTTGAGTTTAATGGAAGCAGTGAATGACAAGGCCATCTGAAAATCCAGCTCTCCTTCCTGCCGGGCTTATTTCACCTAGGCTTGCAAAAAGCTTGAAGATCCCACTCCGGCAAGTCACCAAAAGAAAGCAAAGTACTCTCATGATTGCTGCCATCGGTGCGTACCCACGGAAACCTGAACAGGCCACAACTGTGAAGGCTCCAAGGCAGCAAGGCCTGATGGAAATGAGAAACCTCATCAGCTATGAAAATTTCATCAGCTGGTGCTGTGGAAGCAAGAATCTGGAAGTGCAGAGCAGATGGGCAGCCTGGATTCTTGGAGCCATTGTCCTTCTGCTTGTTATCTGACTCCGGCACAGGGAGGATTTTGAGAATTTATGGGGGCACAAGTACTGAAGGCTTTCTTGAAATATCCCTGGCTGACGCGTGGTGTGGTGCAGACGGCACTTGCTGGGTGCACAGCAGACGTTTTAGCACAATATTCCCAAGGTCATGGAAGTGAGGTCCTGCTGAGCACCTGTCTTTTATTGGGTAAGAGAGGGGACCATTTGGGCAGAGTTTGCAGTGCTGCAAGACTGGTACTACCTGCATGCAAATCTGAAGGCTTTGCAAATGTAGTAGTACATTGAAGAACATCATACATTACTATCGGGACTTTTCTTAATTGGACAAATTCCCCCTGGACTAGGCTCCATTATTTACTGTGCATATAATCTATTCACGAGACGTTTATGAAAGAAAGAATAGAAGCAGAGGGTAAGTCTATGCACTAGGCATGAGAAGCAATGGAAGAAGAGCCCGGCTCAGCTCAGAATGGAATAAATGGATTGACTTGGTTTCAAAATTAAAATTGTATTGACTTTTAAAAATACAATTAAAAAAGTATTGACTTTTCAAAGTCCCAAGACTAGAACAATATAGTGGAAGATTTTGTAAATAAATATGAAAGCACATTCCCAAATTGTGTCAGGGTTTGACTAGCTTTTGAAAGGTACACGCTGTCCTCAGCTCCTCTCCTTTAAGAAGCAGACAGTTGTCCTTGGTGGCTGTTGGGTCGATTTTTCCATTTACTACTCTCCTCCTCTCCCTCCCTCTCCTTCCCTGGCCCTCCGGTTGGGGTTGTACTTCCCTAGTGACAGGCCGGGATATGCCCCAGGCTGTCAGGGTGCTTCTCAGAACGGGGCACATAGGAAGGGGGCAGGAGCTTATCGTGGACACTGGAACTCGGAGCACGTAGGAAGGGGCAGGAGCTGATCCTGGGCCCTGGCCCTGACACTAGAAAGTTCTGTTCCCCCGCCCCCTCAAGGGGCTTCTCCGAACCCGGGGCACGTGGAGAGCGCTGGGAGCACATCCCGAATCCCGGCACTGCCACACGCCCCCCGCCCCTTGCTCTGCCGGGACCGCCCGGCGCGCGCCCGACGCGGACCTGGCCCCGCCCCTCGCGCGTTCCGCCCGATGACGCAGGCGCGCCGCGGCGTGGGGATTCCGCCGGATTACCCGGCGTGCCCCGCAGCAAAATGGCGGCCTGAGGCGAGAGAGCGGGGCCGGGGCCGGGCGGGGGCAAAGTTTGGGGCGGGCCCGAGGCGGGGGCGATCCGGGGCCGAACAGGCCGCAAAGTCGCTGGGACCCCTGGCGGAGCCGAGTCCGACCGGGTCAGAGCCGGGCTGGGGCTCTGGGGACGGGGAGCAGCGAACGCGACCGGCTGGGGACCGAGCCCCGGGCAGGGGCCCCTGCGCCCCTGGGCCGCTCCGGCCTTCCCGGGTGGGCTTCGGGCAGTGGTGGGGGAGAGCTTGCTTCCCACATGTGTGGCGAGGAATTGTGGAGTGCCCCGAGGACAGCGAGGCCGGGCGGATCGCACCGCGGGCAGGGAGGGGTCGTCCCGGTGGGGCGGGGGCCGGGTGCAGGAGGGCGCTGAGGCCACAGCTTGGGACCCGGGGAAGGGTAGGTCCCCCTGGGGAAGGGTGGTAGTGCCACTTCCTCAGACATCAGGGCATTAGCATTAGGGAGCTTTCCCTCCCGGGGAGGGACCTGTGTCAGGGAGCAGCGCGAGCAGGGAAGCGAGACCTGGACCACGCGGGGTGTAGCCGTGTCTGGGTGATGGAGAGGTAGGGGGCGTGGGGGTTGAGAAGGTAGTGTCCATGCTGGGAGCGCTGCTGGAGTAGGAACTGCGAAGTGGAACAAGTCTGGGCCAGCACGTGTGTTAAAAGAACCAGAGTATAACTGGCAGAGGCAGGGCTGGAAGGGAAGAATCAGCACTCCTCTGGTGTCAGGCTCAGCAGGGGTTAATGGGAAATTCTCTACCAGCCTGGACATTCTCTCTAGTGCAAGGGATGCTTCCTGCTGTAGGACTAGTGAGCAACCTCTGGGAACGTGGAAAGACTTTAAAGGAAAGCATGTGTACAGTAAACACTGAACTGCATCTAGCTTTGAGCTGGAGCACTCTGCATGGAGCAGAGTAAAAGACTGAGTGCTAATACACAGATTTTTAGGTGGACAGGAGGTTGCACTGGTAGGCGACAGGGTTTGTAAATGATGTGTGAGTCTGGCAAGGCTGAGAGTGACCTAGATCAGAGAGATGCCAGGTGGATGTTGTCCACTGAAAAAATCATCCATCACATGTACATAGTTCTTTGCCATCGAAAGCTTTTCAGAGGTATGCATCTCTGTTTTACAGATTCAGAGAAGGAACTGGGATAAAGGGTGTACATAAGATGAAGCAATGAATCCTTGCTGAAGCATCAGACAGCAGGTAAGAAAACCAGGAATGAGCTGATGCTGATTCAGACTGTGTGCTTTTGGTCCCACTACTCAAATTTTTTGAGAATGTGTGAACTGCATACCTGAAAAACTGTGCCTCTATGGTGTTCTATGCGTCACAGTAGGCCTGCGCTGGCAGAATTGAGAGGCTGGGGTGTCAGTGAAATGGGAGTGACCCTCAGAAATTCAGTAAGAGTTCCTGGGAAGAGAAGTTCAGATAAAGTTGAAAGCCATTGCTTTTTACATGCCACCTGGAGAAGCAGCCTAAATCCTGCTCTCTTGGTGCAGAAGTAGCCATGCTCTCTGTATAATCCAAAAGAGGTCTGCCCAGCCATAATCCAAATGAAATCCTTCCTGATGAACCTGATCTTGCAATAATTGCGATGTCAAAGTTAGGTGGTTCCAGCGACGCTCGGTTCTGTTAGGTTATTTCTTCCACCACATTGTATTTTCCACCCATGTTGTAGCTGTTCCCCTGATGGGTGATGCAGGTATACCACTGGCCTTTCTGTCCTCTCCCAAACTCACTGTTGAGATCCAGTTTAGAGGTGCAGTTGTTTGATACCCAGCAGTTGGTCTTTGGATCATACCTTTCAGTTACTTGTCAAGTCACATTTAATACAATTCCTTTCTCTTTTCTTCACCTTCTAGTGAATCACTACAGAAAGCACATATATCTCAGCAGTGCTTGGCATACAGTGTGATTTAGCTTCTGGGTGTTAAATCTGCATTTAAGCTACCACAGCTAGGACCTTATCAGGAGCTTTTGGGTTTTCATTCCTTCCCAGGCACCCGATGCTCTTGAAATCATGGGAATGCATTTTAGCAGGGTGAGTGGAGTTCCAAAGTGCAGCCCATGGCTATCTTCATGTTTAATATTAACAAGACATTGGGTCAGGAGGGGATGAGTTGCATGCCAAGGCCTGTTGCCTCTTCAAACCAGCTTTCTGAACTAAAGATGACCTTGTGTGCTTTTCCAGTCTGTTTCAAGTTGTTGGCTCCTGCTAAGTCACTCGCTTTGCAGCCAACAAACCTGAATTCTTATCTCTGCCATCCACTCTAAATACAATCATGTGGTGTAGCGTGTAGGGGAAATAGGCTATAGCCTTGAAAGAGGTGTACTCCTCTGCAAGTCTGCCTGCTTTTTGTCCCAGAGCAGAACTAATCAAGTCAGATGCAATGAATGATTTTTGGTCAGCGTGCTGGCCTGAATCGTACCAGAGCTGGCTTGGAGAAAGGATTGGTGGCACCTGGTGTTGCCTGTAAAGTACTTTTAAAAAAGCAAAGAAGGCTGTTTGAACAGTAGCAAAATAAACAAGTTTTAGTAAAATGCAACTGTATTTTTTCACAGTTGTTTGAAGTGGATTTGATGTTTGTGAGTCCTGAAGGCTGATTATTTTTCTGAAGGTGAGCTGCCTAACCTGTTAAAATGTCTGCTATGTTTTATGGAGGATCCACAGAAAACTAGACTCCAAGATTTCCATGTGTCACCATATCACAGTGTCAATCCGAGAAATAGTTCTGGAGGTTAGATCCTGGCAAAATAACCATGTTGTGTACTTGTTATCAAGGGCCTTGCTTCTGCAGCACAGAGTGACAACAATAATGTAGTGGTGGCTAATAACTCTGCCTTTCACATTGCTAGGAGAAGTACAACATGTAAGGGTCTCAAATGAGCCTGCATGTGATACATATTGAGGGTAGGACTCCTACACTAAAAAATGAGAATCTGGCTTGACACCTTTTCGACTCATCTCTGCTCTTTTGACTGGGCTTGTCGAGAACTGGAATTGTCATAATAGAACAGATTTTCTCAACTGTTAGACTCGGTTAATGCTTTGAGAGTAAATTTAAGGTCCTGAAGCTTGGTATATTCATCTCCTTGCTTGAAGGCTTTGGTTGGGAAGATATCTCCTTTCTGTGTGACACCCTGAGCTTTGGAGAGAATGAATGCCCACTGGCATTTGTGCTAGCTGTGTGTATTTCAAATCACTAGTTACTGGGTAAATACGATCCTCTCTGAAATGCATTTTACAGAACTGCAGAGGAACTATGTGTGTAATCTATGCAAACAGGTCTAATGCCTTAGGGCATGAAATCTTCCGTCCTGTTTGCCTGCCAGTTCCCCTACCTGAGGGCTTTTCCTTAGATCTAGATTGGCTTGGTCTGTAACTGTAGTAGGAAGAGTGCTACTTTTTAAAATTGAAGTGTCTTTACAGCTGGTTGGAGGGGAAGGATGAGGCTGTGAAGAAGAACAGCTAATTGCAGCCACATATTTGTTGTATGAGTGTGTTCACATCATTACTGTTTCTTCGCTCTGCATTCTTTGGTTGGAAAATATGATTAATGCCCATCTTACTGGGGATTTGAGGATGAATCCGTGAGTGTATAGATGCTTGGATACTGTGGTGTTGAATGCTTTAGTAAAACTTAGTGGAGGTGAGATGAAAAAGATATTTCAGGCCGTGGTTTCAAAGTGAAGCAGACCCCTGTGTGATCCACTTTCCCATGTGGTGAAATTGCTGTAGAGTGCAAGTCAGACCCTGACTTGTTTAAGGCAAGTGGGCACTCTGAGACCTCACCATTTTTCCTTTCCTATGAGCTGTTTGCTTGTTTTCTCTCATGTAACACCTCATCTCACTGAATCTTTTTGATTTAAATTAATATTTTCTCTTTTTTGCATCTTTGTTTCAGGCTTGGAAACTGTTCTCTTCATTGTCAGGAAGTTCATATACGGTTTTATTGCTCATATACATAGACAGAGAGGGCCAAATGCAGCATCTTGCAGGCTGCTTCATATTTGGAATGATATGAGCCATCCTCTCGGGAGCGTCCTCCTGGGAGCTGTGCTTAGGAAGGAAATGGTGTGGAAGGCCATGTAGGAGTATGAGAATAGCATTGCAATGGTTGGAATGCAGAATAAGCATCACTTGGGTGGGCTCAGTTTTCCTCTGCTTTTCAACAATGCTGGGTGCCAAGCCTGAGGAAGACTTCTGTGCAGAGGTGAAGGAGCTGGAATGTATTCTTCAGTTGAGGTGAATGCAATTCAGTGAAACTGATAGGCATCAAACTGAATAATGATTTTAAAGTATTTTCACATGATGTCTAATCTGTGGAAATTCACTACCACATAATAGCACTCAGGCTAAGAGCTGAGCAGGATTCAGAAAAGATCAAGCATTTATGAGTGGAAATGTTCAGACTTGCTTTAGCTAAAGAACTTGTTTGAGAAGGTGTATTTTTTCAGACATAGCCCAATCTCTTAACAGTTAAAGGTTTGAAGAAAGGGCAGCATGTTTCATAATTTTCTGCTGAGGCTTCTTGCTCCATCTACTAAACCACCTTAATGTTTTGGCCTGTGTCGGAAGCAAGGTATTGAATCACACTTATTTGCTATGTTGGATTGCTCACTGACCTTGCCTTTTGTAATAACTGCATTAGGGCAAAAAATCAAAAGTCACCAGCCGAACAAGAAACCCACAAAGCACTCCAGCTGCTTTGGTTAGACCTGGTACTGGAGGATTTTAAGCTGATGAAGAGCAGGGTTCTGGGAAAGATAGTGCAGTCCATAGATGAGAGCTGTCTTACTCATGAATGTGAAGACATGTAGCTGTTGTCTCTTCATGCTGAGTGCTCAGGCAAAGTGATTTGTGCTTCTTGCCTTTGCTTATAAAAGGGAAAAGAATGTGTGGAGTTTGGCCTCTCCACGTTGCAGTCTTGTAGTGGACTTTAGTCTGGAAAGTGGCTGGAAGGCAGGGCTTCAAGACTGTTCAGGTGAGTTCTGGTTAGTTGTAGCATGAGCCTCAATGTACATAAGTCCGTGAAGACACAGTCTGTGTCCTCTGCTCGTGTCCAATCTGTAGAGGATCAAGAGAATTGTCAGTGCTGCTTGATCAAGTTGGTATAAATCCTGTTTGATGCGTAGGCCAATAAAAGTAATGGCAGTGGCATGGAGATGTGCATAAAAAGGTGTGGTTTTGTAATATTTGCCTTAATGCAAGGGGAATTCCTGAAGGAAAGAGTGTGTGTGGAGATTTTCAGAGCTAGGAGCAGGTCATGCAAAGCTGAAGATCCCTGTATGGATACCCTCCCTATGGGGTTTTCTTGAAACAACATGTGCTTTAGGGCAAAGGTTAAGGCTTTTGTGGCAGGCCTAACAGCTATGAGTAAAGGGTTACTGACTTTCACAGTTTTGTGCTGCTGAGAAAGTGAAATGGGTCAGGATTGGAAAGTAAGGTTTTCTGCAGGGGTTAGACTGCTTTTTAGGCACAGAGGATCTGACCAGCTAATGGTGACAAGAGAGAACGGGTTTAAATTTTTGATTTCTGAGAACCGGCAAATTCAGAACTGTAAGTCCCACAGTGACTGCTCTGTGTTCAGCTGAGTTCTATATTTGTATTTTGTCTCTGTGATAAAGCTGACTTTGGCAATGTTGTAGGAGTCCTAACTGGATATTCTTACTCTTGTGTTTAAAGTCTCAGTTGTCCACCTGCATTAATGTAACGCTCATGCACAAATGGATCTGAAATCAAAAGGGACAGATGAGGTGGTTTCTCTGACTATTGAGGAATTAACACGTAGGCTCATAAAAAGCCTCAGGTGAGTTTTACTTTATAGCATTTGTTTCAAAAGACTGTAAGTTATTTTCCCAAGATAATAATTAAATAATCTTTGTGGCTGTAAGTTTTTTGACCATTGTTTTAACATATGCTACTCAGGGTAACTGGTTTTAGACCTGCATATGTCTTGCTGCACAAGCTTTCTACAGTTTCCGAATATGCTTTGCTGCTCTGTTTCCTAAATCAGATTTCTTCCTGCAGCTTTGCTGTTCGTTAGTGAGGACTCTGCTGCTGCCCAACAGAAAGGTTAAAAATATTCTAGGGAGATGACTTCAAATTCATTGTATCTCACATAACTGAAAAGTGATTGCAGATAATTCTACCGTTTTTCTTGTGTATTTTTATTATTTTTTCTCTACTGAGAACTCTTCCCCCTTCTCTTTTATCTGGGGGAGAGGTGTACCCAGTGTATTGTGGGAACATTCCTTTCAAATGGGAGAAAAGAAAATAATGGAAATTGACAGGATATTTGTTTAAAATTAGAGTTGTTTTAAGTGACCTTTCTTGAGAATGGACTTCAAGTTTACATCCTGCCTTTAAGTGCTTTTATTTTTCTGAGCCGAAAGTGTCTCCTGCACTAAAGTATGCAAAATATACTTATTTGCCTTCTATTATTTAATTTCTAAGCATTGCTTGCACTATGGTTATGTGAATACTTGGAAAAGAAAACTTTGCTCAGAAGGGTTTTTGCAGGTAACTGCATTTTGCTGGTGATACACTCTGTTAGTAAATGTCTGTGTAGGCACTCAATCCAATTTCTTCTAGGTCTAGCACAAAGCGTCATTTTTGGCAAATACCTCATACCAGTTTGGATTGATTCCTGAAAGCAAATCAGCCTTGCTGGGCTGCAGAATTTTGGTAGAGTCTACTTTATAAGTGAACCCATTTTTCCTTGATTAGCTGATGCCTTTGCAAACAGGACCCTGAAATGTGTCTGAAATGGCTATAACGGAATTTAATGTCGTCGAGGCCCCAGCTGGATGGGGAGAGCAGTATTCCTGTGCAGCTCCGGAGATGATTTACTGCCTGACTGACAACTTGCAATATAAACATTAGTCCAAGCATGATCTTGTCCCAAAACCCCGCCTACGCAGGGAGCCAGGAGTCTTCCTGCCACGCGCCATAAATCGTTTATGGTTTGCTCATGCCCGTACATTTGAAAAACAGCTGTGTGCAGGAGATTAGCAGTTTGCAGAAGGCCCGTGCGGGGCTAAATTAGGGTCTCTTGCTCTGGTGGTGAATGCCGGTATCAGAATAGCAGGAGTGCTTCCATGCGGTGGAAGGCAATTTACTCTGGGAATGGGGGGTTGGGTGCAGGGTATCTGTGAGGGTACAGCAGCCAGGAGAGGTTTGGATTGCAGTGCTTCAGCTCAGGTACCTGATTGATAACTGCCCAGTACAGTGGGGGATTGAACAAGTCATTGTTAGCTGTGTGGCTTTTAAATTTTATTTATATATTTATTATTTCTATGTATTTGACACATATATAAAAGCACAAAATGTAAGCCTGTCTCTTCTGTCTCCTAGGAGCTGAAGGGTGATAGAGATTTTGGGTCTTTTATTTTACAGTGTAAAGAGTGGTTTCCCTTTTGCTAGCCCACGGTAGCAGAATCAAATTATATGCAAGGCCATCTGGGGCTTCACAACTAATTTTAAGCTTTTATAAGAAGTGCTGCTTGGATTTATTATAGCTTTGCAACTTCAACTCCCAAACTAAAACTGTTTTTGTGCTGGCTGCGATAATTTAAATTACCTCCTGGAGTTTCTAATGACTAACTTGTGCTTATGGTGAAAGCTCCCATTTATCCAAACCCTGAAAGCACAGCCTGTTTGGTAACTCTAATCGATGCTTTACATCAGTGGCGAGGACATCAGAGCCTAAAGTCAGTCGGTGCCTTCAAGTCTTTCTGTAATGAAGAGAATATGCAGATTTTTGCTGTACAGAGGAGACTGAACAGTACAGTTCAGAGATCTCCTATGTGCTGGCTGAAGGACCAGCTGCTGAGTAAAACAGATATAAGCAGATAATTTTCAGCTGGGTTGGTTTCTCATTAACAAATCCTTTCTTGGGTGGGTTGGATAAGAATCCGGGTGGAATTTGTCGGCAAGGTGCCCCCTTCTAGAGGCATCAGCTGAACACAAGTGCTTCCAGACTGTATAATGAACATCCGTGGAGCCATAGGCAAGGCCAGAGGGCTCTGGGTAAAGCAGGTGATTTGTTTCTAAAATGACACAATTAGGAGAGTTCTTACTCTTTTGTTGAAGCTGCTGCACAGGCATCTCTAATAAGACCATTTTTATGGAGGTTTCTGCTCTGCTCTCCTCTGTTGTAGATTTGGGGAAATAGCTGGAAGGGCTTGTCTTCGCCTTGGTTTAGTATTGGAGTTGCCTCCATTTTTCTTACTGCTTTCAGTGAAAGGCTGTAGAGTCTGAATCTTTGTGCTTTGCAGAGATGGAGGCCAGATAGCACCAGATATATTTGTGGCTGTTTGTGTGGGCATTTTGAGATTTGGAAAGGCACTTTGCTAATGAGCTGTAGGTCATTTCATGTCAGATTGGCTAAGTTTCCATCGGGCTGGTTCTTTGTTGCGGCAGCGCATATGGACTGTGCATGTTTGGGGATCCCTGTTACCTATCTCGGATGGAGAGGGTTTTCCTCCTGCTTGCTGCCTCCTCCCTCCCCACAAGAAAAAAATAATCACCTGGGGAACTGTTAACCTCCAGATTGAATTAGATGTTTTGCTGTTACTTAGACTTTCCAGAGGTATACAGAGGTTAGAGAGGGGTGTGGGTATGTAATCGTATTTCAAGCTTTCCTTCGTGCTCCTTGTTTTTGTTGCTGTAGTTGGAATTCATCCTTCCCTTTTCCTGGGAACTGGTGTGAAGGAATTGCTGTCACCCAGAGCAGAGTTCTATCTGCTTGCCTCAAGGCCTTACCTCTCCAGGTTAGGACTTTGCCTGACTTCCACAGGCAGCAGTTTGTTTATGAGCTTACGTTACCTGAATCTTGTGGGGTAGGTCTGAAGGGTACGAGTATTAAGGGCAGTGGAAGTCTCAACTTAGACAGTTGGGACAGGGGAGAGAAGGAAGGAATAGAGTTAGCAGTACAGTTAACTCTTCCCCCCCACACACCCTCCTTTCTTCCCTGTTTCCTCACCTGCCCAGCTGTGTAGTAGGTTAGCAGTACGTGTCTGTTCTTATTCTTATGAAAGTCGACTTTGTTCTCTGAAGACTGCTAATCATGCCCCATGGGGGTGTAATCAGTTATAAGGTATTTAATACAGTGCAGGCGGGAACAGGCTGCCTGGCCGGGCTGGCAGATTGCAACACTACAATTATAAAGGGCCCCTTTCCCCCACTCACCCGCCCACCAGTGGCAGGATGAGGGTACCTTGAAACGGTATAAAGTCTATGAAAAGTAAAGATGTAGTGGGGGAAGGGAGAGGAAAGGCTGAAGAGGCAGCTCCTATTCTGGGAAACAGGCAGACCTACATTCTGTGAGAGCTGCAGCCATTGCAGGTTGCACTGTCGAGACTTGTGGGAGTTTGGGTGCCGTCACCATCCAAGTGGATTGCACAGGGATGGCCTTTGGCAACGTGTAGAGCAACAGGGGCTTCCGTCCTCTGTGAAATGGGTTTTCTTGTGGTGGCTGGGGTTGGAGAGGTATGGAGTGGTTAGAAGGGGAGAAGCCCTTTCTTCTGCGTGCAGTGATTTAGACACCTAATCTGTCTGGGTGCTTTTGTAAATCCTGCCAGGCTTCTATTTATATCTTTGGATATAAATCTATTGGTAAATTTGGTCTTTCATACCTCTTTCTTTCAAGTACCAGAGCTACTGCTTCAGCTTACCTTACTGGCTTAGAAGGGAATAGGTAGCCTGATACCCTGCATTTTAAGGGGCATGGGAAAGTCTGCTGGATCTTGTCTGGTCTGTTCTCGTTACTTAATATTATTCCCCTCTGTGAGGGCCTTGAAATGCACATGTAGGGTGTGGAGCAGCTGGGCCACAGCCTTATAAACCATCCCTGCTTAGGCAGTTTGCTAGATGCATTGGCATGTTTCTGGAGCTTATGGCTACAGTGACACTTCCCCTTTTGGGTTCCCGAGAGGTTACAGTGTGTCAGCCCTTAGTTGGTGCTTTCTGAATTTCCTGACGCTGTTTTGTGTGTGCTAGTTTCAAGTTGGAAATATTCTCACAGCAGTGCTCCTCAAAGTGTTGGCTTTTCTGCTTGGTGCTGAGAGAGCACAGGCTATTAAGTCTCAGAGTTGGTCCTTAGCACTAGGCCATGGATTTTTATGGGTTTTGGGAGTGGGATAATGTTTAGTTATATTGCACAAAGTAAGTGCAGATTCAGAATGTGGGGGGTTCACAATACAGACTTGAGAATTCTGTTGACAGTTTCATCTCCTGTGGTACCATCATCTTTTTCCAATCAGAATAACTTCATATTTGGGAACTGTGAATTCTTTGGAAAGCTTTGGGATTTGCAGGACTGCTGCATAAAGGAGTAGTGGTTTTTTTCTGGCTAGAGAGTATGTTTGCAACTCTAAAATGGTGAGGTTCTGAGACAAGAGATTACCTGATATCTTGGATTTTGTACATTGAGTTTTTCTTCTCTTAATCACTGAAGTGACCAGGTGTCAGTGCTGTATGGGGAGAATAATGTACAGTGAAGATCAGATCTGTGTCTTGGGCAGTGGACACAAGTTTTGACAGAAGGATTTTGGGGTAATGAGGAAATGCCTGCATCTCAGAGAAGCTGCTTAAGGTAGAATGGTTTCCTGGGGATGGAAAAAGACCTGGATCCTTCTAAGCACCCCTGATGCCCGAAGTCAACTTCTTATTCAGCTCTGCCCCCTCAGCTCAACGTCTCAGTGTTATATTTGCCCATTGTCTTATAGGAAAAGTCAGGGAAATTCCCTTCCCAGGCTACTGCACAGAGTTGTTCCTGTCCTGGACTGTGGCTACTTTCCAGCCCTGGTGGCAGCTCTCCTCCCTGTGGCTTGCATACCCGATTGAGAACTCTCCTGCCTGGCTCTGTTTCTCTTGCCCCGTGGCTCAAGAAGTCGCTTGGAGAACTTGGACTCTCTCACAAATGAGCTTGGGGCTGGGACTGTTGTTGGGCACGCGTGGGGAGGGAGCACAGCGGGTGTCAGAGAGGCGGGTGTGTGGGCTTGCTACTTGTTTTCCTTTGCTGCCTGGTGAGGAATGCAATGTGTTTGCCTTCCTTGGCCTGTGGTTGCAGCCACATTCCTGCAGTGGGAGTCAGCACGGCGGCGGGCGGCGTGCTGTTCATGCCCTGTGGCTACATGCTTTCAGCTCCACATCAAAGGTGTGTTTAGTGTGTAGCTTGTGCCATTCCTGGCCACACCTGGTGGCCTGCAGGCATGCAGGAGGTGGAGTCTAGCTGTGTTTGCAGATGGCATTCAGGGTTCAGACTTCTTGCTTGTGGAAAGGCTGGAGCTGAGTCCATGCTAAACAACCCCAGGAATGCAGCAGGAGAGCTGAGCGGCACAGTCACTCCAGGGGCATGTCCTAGCAGCAATGTTTCCTTTATAGCTGCAGCAAAATAACTCATGCCTGCTCCTCCAAAAGAACTGACTGTTTGCTTGGGTGTGTTGTACGGTTTAATTTACACCGATAAGGCCAATTAAGGTTGGCTCATCCCCCTTGCAGCCTGTGTGCTCTTGACAATCAGTAGATGATTGAGTGGCTTGTGCCATCAAGCTCTGCTCAGTACAAACTGTGCATGAAATGACTGCCTGGAGATGGAGTGGCTCTGGGATTTTGCCTGGACAGGAGTGGTTCCCCCAGTCGGTGGGCAAATGTTCTTATACCTCTGTGCTGCAGCTGAACTGCTGCAGCTTCTTCTGGAAAATATTTCTTTTTCTGGCTGGAACCCCAAGAGCTGAGGACAGGAATTTTGGTGAAGGGTGGCTGATCAGGATGCAGATGCGTTATTTGGAGATCCTTGACCTGGTGTGTGTGTGAGAAATGGCCTTATAGTTTTCTATGTCCCTATAATGCAAACCATCCTTGTCGTCTTTATTCTAGTCTTTTCTTTGCCTGGTGCAGGGAAACGTGATCCCTTTTGGCAGTGTCAGTATGGGCAGCCCATAGGCAAGGCTTATGGAAACAACAGCAGACCATCTTCTGTGTTTTGGATAAGCCCTGGGCTGTTCATCACCCTGTTTGCTTGGATCTTTCGGACTTGCAGGTTCCCTTTTGGCAATGTCTAGTAGCCTGAAATTCTGTGATCTGCCAGTCATTTCCATATTGAAGTGAGTCTTCTGCAGAAGACATCCCTATTGCCATCCTTAGACAGTAGCAGGAATGAAAGAATTGGCTCTCAGAAGAGTTCTGGCTTTATAGCAGTTTTTGCTTTTTAGGTGTTGGTGCAGTCTCTGTGTGAGTCACTGCAGAGCTCCCCTTACCAGACTGGTCCATGCCATCCTCTCTTCAGAAGGATGTATCACTTTTCAAAGCAGAATCTCAATAACAGGTGATTAAGGGAATGTTACTTGTTGCAAGACTCTTAGCACTGTGAAACAGTTGGAAGTTATTAATATTGGGCTCTTTTGATTTCATATAAACCATGCATTTTATTTTGAACTACTTACCACTGACTCCATATCTGACTATTAGGTCTTGGATGTTGACGCGAAAGTGGGTTGCCTGAATCTTCATTTTCCTTCATCTGTTCTGCATTGCCAAACTGGACAATATGCCCTGCGGCAACAGGAGGTGTAGCAAAATATAAGTAAGGCTAAAAATGGATTGTGTGGAACGTTACTGGTAGAACATTTAAGCATGTATAATCATTGTGATCACTGGGCGTTTCAGCTTTGTCATACGATATGGGCATGGCTGCAAAGATGGACGGACGTCTTGTTTAGGATTACATACTGCTTATGCTATCACCCTCCAATTGCCAGGAAAGGAGTGAGGGAGTCGAAATGAAATGGATGTGACATTGGTCAAGGAGGAAGTAGGGGTGATTCTTGGCCTTTTTCCATCCTGTCAGTGAGTTTTAATGTGTTCTGGAGAGAAAGTTCCTTGTTTTAGCCTCCCTGCTAACCTTCAAGACAGTGTAGGAATCCAGATCCCTCTGCTCATGTGTCCAGTCCCAAACACCTCTCTCCAGGCAATGCGTTCCTTTGGCTAGAGCTGTAACCCTCCCAAGTAGCTATATCTCCCCCTGGTGGAACATGCAGCAGAAGGCACAGCTGCGGCTGTACGATAAAATTTAGATTTGGTCTCATCCTTGGGCACCTTGAGCCGGCAGCAGATGTGGTTGTTCTCCAGTTGAGACATTCCTTAGGCCAGAGTCACAGATTCTGTAGAGCTGAGCTCGTGCAGCAGCATGAAGCTGAAGGCGTGAGTGAACAGCTTGCTGTCGGTACTGAGCAAACACCTTATCTTTGCAACATCTGCCTGGCCATACGCTGGCATTCCTCCATGGTCTTTGCCCTTAGGTGAGCCGTGAGCTAGCACTGTGTTGTTGAGTCTGACACTGCCCAAAAAAAAAAAAAAGGAAAAGGTATCTGGAATGTGATGGCTTGCTTTCTTTAGGATGTCTGGGGTCGATTATCAAGCTCCTTGAGGAAAGGTGATGTCACTTGCAACTTAACTGTCTTTCGCTCCCAACTTCCTCTCTGAAGAGCTGCATAGAGTTTACTTGTTGGGGGGGAGTCTACGGGAAGGAGCCCTTTGGAGGGGAAGAGCTTGTCTTTTTAGCATTACTTAAAAGGAGTGATTTTCCTTAACCTTAATTTAATTAATGGGCTTATGCTATCCCAAAGAATAACGGCAGTTAAGGCATTTTAGTTTTACAAGAGCAATGCCAGGCAGGGGATGTAGAGCTAGTTTGGACAGGCTGACCTTGTGGTAAACCTGAAGTGCTGGGCCTTTGCTGCAATTTCCGCTTGAGACAATTGATGCTAGTTAGTAGCTCCAGTGGAAGAACAACACTGGTGCTGGCAATGATGACAGATGTGGAGGGATATAGTTGATGAGAGCTCTGACTCTGCTACAAGAGAGGCTGTGTCTGAGGGAAGAGGTGAAGCAACCCAGCTTGGTGTCAAGTGGGACACCAGTGGTTATTGCCCGCCCCCCCCCCCCCCAAAAAAAAGGAGGGAGGTGAACCTAGGAGGTACAGTACAGTATGTGCAGAAGGACAAGTGCTGCAGCCCGTGACTGCTGGTGACAGGCAGCTTCCTTATGTAGGGCAGGGGGTGGAGGGGTGGGTCCCCTCTGCTGTGGCTTGGTCCTGCTGTTAGAAGGACTGACTGGAGCCCAGGTGAGTGGGGAAAGAGGAACCATCGTCAGTTGCGTGCTTTACACAGATCACCAGGGAAAGATGGATGGGTGGATCTGTTTGTTTTTTCTAAGCTGGATTAAACCATGTTACATTTCTGTGACTGAACTCTCAGAATAAAATTTCTCAGTAGTTCAGTGGTGCTGAAGATTGAGAAACATTAAAAAAAAGAAGCTCAAAAAAAAACCCAACAAAAAAACCCAAAGGAGGAAACTGAGGCAGATTAACTATAGGGCCATGCCACAAAAAAGAGAGAAGATGCTGCAGGGTTACATGCTGCTTCAGGAGCCATGCTGCTCTGTTGTTTACAGAGTTGAGACAAGTTTTGTGCCTGTTCCTGCCCTTGGCTCAGGCTCTGAATATGCTAGGCCCAAAGCATATTTTTGAAAGCCATCTCCTTGTTCTGCCATGACTACTGACGGTGTGTAGGAGTGGGTGATCTAACACCCTGCATTGTGCCTGGGTGCAGAGGCTGAGCGGAAGGTGATGGAGAATAATTGATGTGGTCTCCAGAGTAGGCAATGGCTGTGACTTGGGTTGAGTGGGAGGTGTCTGTACCTGGTAGGAATCCTGCTTTGCAAAGGAGTCAGTAGCAAAATCACTTGTAACCTCTGGGAAGGGAAAGGGGCAGGATATAATCAACTTTGGGAAAACACTGTGATGACCCTCTCTCTTTTATCCCTCTGACTGGACAGGTTTATTTCTCTAACACCACTTCTGCTTCTTGCAGTGCTACACTGCTTTTCCCTGCCAGCTGATAACAAGCTATTGCTTATTGTAGGTGATGCAAGGTTCAGGCAGCTTGGTTGAAGAACGAGCCACTGCTATCCTCACACTATTCTGGAGTCTAATTTTACTTCATTGTACTGACTACTGTCTGTATTCAGTGCTATAGAGATCATAAAATGTTTCTGTGCTAGATCTTCTCTGATGAATAGCACAGAGGATGGCTCAAGTTACCATGGCAATGCTTCTGAATGTGCTTCTGTCACCAAAGAAAGAGGGGCTTCTAGTTGATAAAGATTTGAGGGTTTTGTCTGAGAAAGGGGATGGTGGTGAAACTGCATGTTAGTTGTTTGCCTGCCTTTGGATAGTGCTTCTGGCTGATATATAATCTGGAGAAAGAGGAAGCTGACACTTGGCTGATGGCAGAGACGGACTGTGTCGTGCAAACTACAGCTGGGCCCCTGTACATGCTTTACTGTTCAGCTACAGATGCAGCTGCACAATCACCCAACAGTTAAGCCTGTACCATTCTCTGCCTCTCACATCTGACCATCTGCTAGGGAAAAGCTAATTACACCAAAACGATTCTTGCTGGGATTAAACCCCAGCAGCAGAAAAAATTGAGTATAGTAGAATATTGTTCTTCTACTACTGGATCAGGGTTGCTGCTTTATTTGTATTTATAAAGAACTGCAGGCTATTCAACTCAATTGCTGTCAGGTAGGTGTTCAGCTCATGTGCAGTTTCCTTCTCTTTTCTGTCCCAGATCACTCTTGCTTTAGGTGCAAGAAATATCTTGCTGAATTTTTGTGCAGTTCTTTTCTTATGACAGCTGAGTCTGATTAACTTGCAACTTAATGCAAAAACAGTGCACAAAGCTGTTTTTTTTTTCTCCTAGTGCCTCAGTTTCTTTACTTACGGAGTGGAAATTGTTCCTACCTCCTTCATTGTGTATATTTATGGTGAGCATGAATCCTAGAGTTGGTGTGGGGCCACATAACCTTATAATTGCACAAGCTACTAGTGTGAATCTGAGACTCAAGACTAAAGAGTTTATTGCAATAATGTGCCTGCAGCCCTTTGAGAGTTGAAGTTTAAATCTTGTAAAATAGAAAATGTGGAAGTGTGATTCCCTTAGCAGCTCAACTCTTCTGTGTACCTACAATCCATGTTGCCATGTGACTGGGCTTCAAAACAGCTCTTTCAAAAAAAAAAACGAAACCAAACCCATCTTACAACTCTGGTTCACTTCAGAGCTGCTGGTGGTACTCCACAGAAATGACAGCTCACCACAGTGTTCAGAGTTGCGGCACAATTTAGTTTCTGAAGGCCAGTGAGGGATTCAGTTCCCTACAGGGGGCTCTGAGAGGATTCTTGCTATTGTACTTCTGTGCTGGACATGGAAAACTTGGACTGAAGTGGAAGTTAGTTCTGTATATGGTAGCTCAGAGGCAGCAGTAGAAGGTGGCCCTGAGGAGAGGATGATGGTTGCATTGCTGGCAGGGATGTGAGGAAGACTGGTAAGCTCAAAGAGACCAGACTGAAAAAGCAGGCAGAGATGAAAGAGTACCAAAAGAACGAAGACAAATCTAGTCTTCATATTCAGGAGGAAGAGTTCAAATAGTTTTGAATAAGGAATGGAAAAAACACCAGTAGTTTTAGAACTGTTGAAATTTAATTTTGACAAGTACATTTCCCGGGGAAATGCTGTAGGAACTGAGGAGATGAGTGGTGATTTTAGAGTGTGGATTTATAGCATGTTGGTCTGTGATCCCAAACTTGGTTTGTGTATGTGCTCACCCCACAGTTAGCGTGAGAACTTCATTTTTTGGTGGAAGAGGGTCAGTAGTAAGACCATGCCTGGGGAGCGGTTAGATAGCGGTGCTCTAACCCCATGTTCCAGTTTGCTCAGATAAACTGACTGTGAGCCATACCCTTAGGAATGAGCAAGTGGGAAACATCATCTTCCCTGAACTGCTCCAGGTATGTTGGACATCAGCAAGCAAAAGCTGTGTGGGTGTATGGAAAGCAGGGTACAGCACAAGTATTTGTGATCACTCTTGCCATCTTACTTGGGAAAAGTAGGGAAAATATTATGCTATACTGGTCTGAACTCTGTTATAATGTTTCTTTGGCAGAGGATTAATAAAACTTCCATGACACATAAATGTCAATACCTTTAGTTCCTTAATATACCTTGTGAGGTGTAGTTAGCTTATTTTGATTCTGAGAGAGAGGTGTCACACTGTTGTAGTTTTGTTTGTAGGTTTTTTTGAAGTAAAAAACCAAAACCAAACACAGAATCCAGAAAAACACGCTTTGGAAGTAGAAAGGGGTAAAAAAGGTTTAATTTCAATGTTCGTAAGGATTTTACCATTGCAGGGAAATTGTACTCATTTAACTTAATCAGATTAGAAACAACTGTGATTGTATTAGTGCAGCATTCTTGTACAGGCATCCTTAATTTAGTTTGTGTCTTGTATCTATCTATTTAACTTGTTTCAATGTAAAGTGCTCTTAAACTGAATTAAGAACATTTGCCCAGGAGCGTTATACTGTTTTATGTTATTTTCTAAGTCAATTTAATTTAGTACAATGTATATGTAGACAAGACCTTGGGGAAATAGCTGATCCTTTTTATTACTTGCTGAACAGTCTGTCATGTTTGGCTGCAGCCATGTGATCATGGAATGAAAGAGCCTGTTGTGGTCCATGTGTGGTGGAGGATGGTTGAACTGATCATTGCGAACATTTGTACAACTTGGTCTTTCTTATCCATAGTGTTTGATTAAAGTAGATTGCTCCACCTTGTAAATTAGGCTTTTTCCTGTCTAGAACAGATGTGAGACCCCTGAGATGTTATTTTAAGTTTCCTCCTCTGCTGGCCGATAAAAGTGCCTGCAGACTTGGTTAGTGTGGTGTTTAGACAGCAAAAGCAACATCTTAAAACTTCCACAAATTTTTAATGTTCCAAAAGATTCAAGATGGCTGAGCAAGTTTGAGCTCGACTTTTCTAAGCTAAGCAGAGCTTGAAATAAATTTCACCCAATTTTGATTCTGTTCACTGATTCAGTCTCCCCCCAGTATGTGCTGCCTGCTATATGTGATGACTTACACCCATACAAAACTTAGGGCAGAGGAAGGAGTACTGCAGATGTCAGTTCTCTTTCTTGTTGAAAAGGATAAATCTAGTCAATACATCTTGTGTTTTCTGCTTGCGGGTAAAGGCTCTATGGGAACAAAACTGGCACGTGAATTACTCTGCCAGAGTGGTTGTAGTGATAACATTTCAGAATAAAGCTGGCTGCTGTACACAGCCGGTTTATTTTTTTACATTTGCTTTTGTCAGCACCTGCAAGCATTAGGGCTGGACTTAACGCCTCCTCAACATTGCAGATGCTCTGTAGGTCACTGCAGCAACTTGTCCATCTGTTCTCTGTAAATAATGCAAATAATATGCTCTGCTCCATTGTCCTGCTGTGTAGATACTGCATAGTGTGTTAGCCATCTGTGTGTCTCTGAGACTCATAGACAGAGGGGATGTTTTGGAGAGCAGATTGAGGGAAGTATACAGTTGAATGCTCCAGTAATGGAGTATTCTCTGGCATTACTATGTCTCTGCTAGAGGGACAACTCGGTGACATTCAGTCCCTGGCACTGACGAGCTGGAGACTGTAGTTTTCCCAGAACTTCTGAACCAAAGGCTGAAACAAGAGGAGTGCTGATATTAATTGCTGGGAGTTGTATGAGCCTTAGAGAATACTTACAGGGGCTAAAAGTCTGCCTCTCAGTGGTTGAAAAATTCAAGCTGTTTCTATCTTGTCCTTATTAAATGCCTTTTGATTTTATGCTCTAGGAAGGTAACGTATGATTTTTCCTCTTTTCTTCCTCTCCTAAACAGTACAGGACATGACAGAGGTCTGGGAAGGGAATTCCTGCATGTTGATTTTCTACAGAAATCTGCCTCTTTTACTTCTCTTCAAATGTTTACTTCTTGTAGCCATTCCCTTGTTTGTGTTTGAGAAAGTTTAAGGCCATGACTCCCAAATTTATGTCGTGTGATTTACCAGCTTTTTGCCAGATACATGTTGTTAGGGTATCAAGATTTGCTTTTTCTTTAAATATCTGAGCAATATACTCCAGAATTCTTCCCATGGAAGACCTTAAAAGAAAGAACACAGGTACGAAGACAGAGTGGGGAAAGAGATGAAACCCAGGGTGCAAAGACAAAGAGACTCTGAAATTTTGTAGCCTAAACTACCTTGTGAAGTTGAAAGAATCACTGAACAAACTAAAGAGATCAAGCTAACAGGATCACTGAACAAACTAAACAGGCTTCTGGTGTGTCAGCATTTCTGAATGAGTTGTCATTAGCACTCGATGTAGCTGTCCCTGCTAAAGGTAACTTGGTAAATGACCTTTTGCTGAGCTGGTTCTTGTACAATTTCACGTGTAGCCCCTAAAGATGTTTCTATGTTTTTATATACATTAGAAAGCTAGCGTTCATTTCCTGGTCAAAATCTCCCCGGGATATTTTTATTCTCCATTAACATTCCTTCTGGGGATTGAATTCGGGTCCTTTGCCTCCTGCCCTGTTCCTGTTCAGATGTTAATCAGCTGTTGCATTCTATTCCAGTTACGTGTTAGCAATGTTAGTGTTTCTTGGGCAATGTTGACCTGTCCTGGCTTTTATAAAAGGGTTAGAAAAGCTAAGCTACTCTTAATGCAGCAAAGAGTAGATAATAAAAATGCATAGTTAAGGGTATGGAGTGCAGTTGAATTACAGGGACTGAGATCTTTGGATTGTGGAATGAGGGAACAGGACTGTAAGAAAAGTGTGATTCCGATAACTTTTAAGAGAATTCTGCATGACACAGTGGGTATGACAGATACATGATATGTCCTGTGGTATTTCCATTCAACAAGAACTATGTACAACTGGAGTCCAGGGATTTCATTTTCTTTGGAAATGTGTTAGGTGTTAAGTAGAGCTTGTTGCATGGACTGTTGTTCAATAGCTAGCCTGATCACTTTTTTCTGATAGCTCTTGGAATTGTTCCCGTGCAGGCAACAGAGGTTTCTGCCTAACAGTCAAGGTTAATTGGTATGGAAAAACAGGAATGAGCAATAATCCTTCTGAAACTCGATTTTAATCCAAGAGTCACTATAATGCTATTACTCAGATCTGAATCGTGAGCATTAACATATAAGCAGAACTGTGATGTGAGTCTCTGCAGTAGGAGCTGTCATCCTTTTAAAATGAGCTTCAAAGACAGCAGCAGCAAAATGGATCTGAACATTCTTTTAATTGAGATGCTTTCTCTGAATGAGAAGTTAAATGTTAAAGTGCCCTTTCCCATTGTGCCCAGCACCAGCAATCTACAGGTGCTTTTTTTAACTTGACACAGCTTGCTTTTCTGTCCTGGAGAGATATCCCTTGATGCAGTTATTGCATCGTCCATCTCATGGATTATTTGTCTTGGTCAGGCTTACTGCAGTAGCTTCTCACAAAGTCTGGCTTGAGACTTATGAAAGCTAAGGTTGCCTTTATCCATGAGCACAGGAAGATAGCTGGACAAGTCTCTCTTGCTTCTGCTTCTCCTGATGCTGGTGAGGAGATGTTGTCTCCTAAAGCAGACTGTGCCAATATCCTGTATTGGATATGCATGCAGAGTATAGGTTGGCCCACAGAGTGTGAAAATTCTGGGTTAACTGTGGTGATCAGATATGTGGCACACGACATCTGGGTTTTTTACTTGTGGGTATTGCACTTGCAGGTTTTTGGAGTACACTGACTGCGATAGCCACTACAGAATCTTTTTTAGTGTTGCATTAGAAACAAATACCGTTGTGTTATGAAATGCATTTTCTCAGTCATACAAGTTTACCCATCTGAATAAAAAGCAAAGTTAAAGAAATGCTACTTGTAAAAGGAAAAGGCTGGAAAGATGATACAGTGCCTGAAATAAGAAACATTCTCTGGACCATAATCACCATATTTCTTTTGAGGAAGTGAGACTGCTGCTTATAAGGTCAGAAAAGGCAACAGAAGAGAAGATGATGTTGAGTAAAACCCTACTAGTCCTCTGCCTCTTTGCAGAGAATGTTCACAGCTGCTGCAACAGCAACCAGGCAGAAGCTGTGTGCATCCTAAAACCAAACTTAAGTATTAGCTACCTCAGGCCTCAAGGGATTTGCCAAATATCAGGAAGACAGTAGGTGCCTGCAAATGTTGCCTTTTAATTTTTTTTTCTTGTTCTTTCCCTTTTTGTCCAAAGCATTCTTTTTTGAATCTTTTTTTCTCTGCTGTGAAACTCTTGTTACTGGAGGCAAAATGATGCTCATGGGTAGTGTTGTGGTTTTGTATGCATGCCAAGTGGCTGCTTATTCTGTACAGGGCCCACAGAACTGTCTCAAGCAATTCTGAGCTAGATGACATCTGTTTCTGGTGTGTGGTAAAGGTTTTTCCATTCTCAGATCACACAGAGAACATAGCTACTCTGCAAGTGGATTTTACACTGAGGCATGCTCTCTGGTAAAAACAACTGGAATCAAGCTTGTATGCTGCCTCTGCAGCTGCACTCTGCCGCTGTGTCGTGGTTTAATCCCAGCTGGCAACTAAGTACCACACAGCTGCTTGGTCACTCTCCCCCTGCTCCCAGTGGGATGGGGAGGAGAACTGGAAGAAAAAAGTAAAATTTGTAAGCTGAGATTAGAACAGTTTAGTAATTGAAAAAAAGTAAAATATAGTATTAATTGTAATGGAGAGAGGGAGAGAGGAGTAAAATCCAAGAGGAACGTAAAACCCAAGTGATGCGTAATGCAATTGCTCATCACCCGCTGACCAATGCCCAGCCTGTCCCTGAGAAGCGATCAGCCCCTCCCAATCAACTCCTCCCAGTTTTATGTTCTGAGCATGACACCATATGGTATGGAATATTCCTTTGGCTAGTTCAGGTCAGCTGTCCTGATTATGCTCCCTCCCGGCTTGTTGTGCACCTCCTCACTGACAGAGCGTGAGAAACTGAAAAAGTCCTTGGGTTAGTGTAAGCACTGCTTAGTAGCAACTAAAACATCAGTATGCTATCAACATTATTCTCATCCCAAATCTGAAATGCAGCACTGTACCAGCTACCAGGAAGAAAATTAGCTTTATCCCAGCTGAAACGAGGACACACTGTCACTGCACTCCGTCACTGTGAAGAAGAAAGAGACTGTGTGTGTTTTGTCTTTGTGAGGGGGTGAAGGAATCCTCAGCTTTTTGCATTAACAAAGCAAAATGTTAAGTTTACACTGCAGTTTTCTGAGCCTTAGTGTGTTCATGTGTATGTGCCTGGAAGATGTGACTGATGCTCATGGGTGATCATTGTGGGCCTTGTAGCCCTCAATGAGCCATTCCAGTGAAGCTCTAACTGCCAGTGAGCTTAGAAATCAGACTGGAACTCAGTAGGGAAGTAGTGGGTAAGCTGGAAGAGCAGAATTGGAGCTAATGAAGGCTATAGACTGCTAGGAAGAGGACTGTAAATGCTAAGGAGCATTACTGATGAGAGGTGGAAAAGACAGATAAAAGGAATCAGGAGGTTGAATTTCATCTTGTATTACAGTGCTAATTAGAATAGCTGAAGAGCTGCCTCCTGCTGTAGCTCCAGGCTAAAATTGAGCTTCTGCAGGGTAGTCATAATATGGACTTGACAGCAAGCTCCTTCAGAGAGAGGCTTGTGGATAGCATGATGAGCAGAATTGGTGCCTTCTTCTATTTATGGATATTACCTATATCCACTTCTACTTTGGAGTACAAGATCCATCTGTTCTGCAGAGAGTATCTGCTCCACTCTGAACAGAGGTGTGGTGAATTGAACCACTCCAGGATTCTCTCTCTGTGGTAGCAAGGGATGCTCAGGTAGTGTAGGCAAGGAGATCTTTACTGTGCTGTTCAGTGCAGGGATATCTGCAAAACAAAATTAGATTGGTGTGGCAGAGTGGTTGGAGCAGAATGACAGAGGCTGGATTTTTGGTGTTGGACGGGAATGTGGGTGGGAAAGCAGGGACTCCTGGAACCATCTAGAAAAAGCAGCTGCCTTTCCAAGGTCAGTTACTGGTCTGCACAGGTATTCTGCTCAGTGGAGAGATGGCTAGAAGACCTTTCCTTTCTGGGATACAGTGAAGATATGGGGCTTTTATTGTTGAGGGACCTGGCATTAGATAGTCGCCTGATGGTGCAGCAGTTTGCTGTTGACTCGTGCCCTGGCACCTGGCTGTGGGTTGCTCTGCGCATGCCTGGTTGTTTTCATGTTTTGTGCTATAGGTGACTGACACCAAGTTTCCCTTCTCATGTTTCAGGAGCTGTTGGCCAGATGCTGCTGGATGCTGACAGGGGAAAGCTGATTTGGAGGCAAGCGACCAGAAATGTTTGGACACGTCGTCACTTTGCATCTGTAAGTCCTTGTTTGAGGGAAAGTCGCCTGGAGGCACTGTGAGTTTTTAAGTCTTTGGAAATTCTCTGGTCATGAGGGTACGTTTCAAATCCAGTTATCTTTTCCAGGTAAGTGGGGATGAGATGGCAGGTAGATAGTTGCTGCCTCTGGGGTAGGAACCAGGACAGTCCTGTTTTGGCCTGAGGAACTGTGTGCTGAGAGACAGGGAGGCCTTTGGTGTGTTTGTTCTGAGCACAGCTGCGATGGAAACATGGGTGCAGCTGTTCCTGGAAGCCTCTGTTTGTCTGCCAGCCCATGTGGCTGGTGGTTATGCCTTGATGCTGCTGGGAGTTGGTGGAAAAGCAGATTCAAACTATGCTGGCCCAGTCCTTCCTAGAGGTTCACGTTCTCCCTCTCTCTTTCTCCCCCCATACTTTACAGTTTGCCCCACAAAGCAGTTATGCTGTTGTGAAGCTGTTTTCCTCTGTGCTAGTTGAGACCCGACTATAGCATTGTAGTAAGGAAAGGGGCCAGACAGCTTGTTGGTTCAGGGCCAGCACTTGGGCACCTCTTCAGTTTGTTTTGGCAAAACTTGAATTTGCGTGGTCCTGATTGCCTGCCTGTTCCATTCACCTTCAATCTGACTCTCCCTGTGTGTGTACAACTGCTCCACACCCTGCGCTCCTGTCCCGCCTCCCAGGGCTTGGTGCCATTGATGAGGGAAAAGCAGCACAGCAGAAGTGCATCAGGGAAAGGAGGGCTTTACTGCAGTCTCTTTCATGTCAGTGGCAGAGGGGTGGCCACAGAGCTACATTCTTGCAGCTGGATCCCAGATTAACCCAATTCTCTTCTTGTATTGATGGGTATGTGTCCTGGTTTGATTCCAGCTGGCAACTAAGCGCCACACAAGTGTTCATTCTCACCCCTCAGTGGAATGTGGAGAGAATGGGGGAAAAAAAGTAAAATTTGTGGGTTGAGATACAGGCAGTTTAATAGTACAGAAAAGGAAGGGATAATAAGGAAAGAATTAAAATGTCCAAAGCAAGGGATGCACAATGCAAGTGCTCACCACCTGCTGACCAATGCCCAGCCAGTTCCCAAGCAGTGGCTCTTGCCAGCGTTTCCCCTTGTTTATGTACTGAGCATATGCTCAGTATGCTGACACCATATGCTATGGAATATCCCTTTGGACAGTGGGAGTCAGCTGTCCTGGCTGTGTCCCCTCCCAGCTTCTTGTGCCCTGCAGCCTACTTGCTGGTGGGGTGGTGTGAGAAGCTGAGAAATCCTTTCCTTATTATAAACACTGCTTAGCAACATCTAAAACATCAGTGTGTTATCAACATTGTTCTCATCCCAAATCCAAAGCACAGCACTGTTCTAGCTACTAGGAAGAAAAATAACTCTATCCCAAACAAAACCTGTACAGTACTCAAACCCAGTACGTATACCCAAAGCAGGGGCTTTGAACAGAGAAGAAGGTTGTTTCTGAACTTGTGTTGTGTCTCTGGTTGCCTGGATAAGATTTTACAGAAGCCTGTAAGCAAGGTAGAGTTTGACATGTTTGATGGAAGTCAGAGGTTAGCTTGCCTTCCTCTGTTGTGGAGGTGTGGGTTATCACAGCTGTAGGCATGAGGACGTAATGTTTTGGCTTAAACAAGAGTGTAATAATTGCTGGCTCATTTGTGGGTGACAAGCACTGACTTAAAAGGATGAGTGAGGTTATTGTTAGCATTACCAAACTTCTGTACTGTAGGCTTCACAGTTAACGTCCCTCTGCAGTGGCGGGGAAGATTAGCTGGGAGGGGGTCCCATTCTATAGGAGATTTAGTTAGTCCTTCCTGGAACCAAGTTTCCTTGAAGCTATTGCTTCATGAATTTTGAGTCTGTGTGGTCCCAGTTGCCTGAGTGCCGTGAACATGTCCTTGCCAGGTGCCTTTCCAGCTCTTGCTGGGCTGTGTGGCCAGCTATTTTAAGTTAATTTTCTTTACTTTCCGAAGATCTGGTGTGGGCTTGGGCAGGTACTTGGAGTGAGGTGGCCATCCAGTTGTCTTTGGTTATAAATATTCCCTATTCCTTATATATTTCAAAGGGGTTTTTTTGTGGTGGATGCTAAGCTATTTGTTTCTCTTCTTCAGGGCATCTGAGTGAGTGTCCCTGCTTCATGCGGCTTCAAATTTGAGTCCAGGCTGGTAAGTGCTCATGTGCTTAAGAACTACAGAAATGATTTTGATTTCAGGTTGGGATATCTCCATACACATCTGCTGTCCCTAGCCTGTCAGGAATTGACAGAAGGGTTCCCTAGTTCACCTCTTTGATGGTGGGGTGTTTACAAACCTGCTTCTAGTCAGGTTTTCAGCATTTCTCTTTGAACAAAGAGAAATGTCTTCCCAGCAAATCAGACTGTCTGTTTTGCTTGGGGATGCAGTGAAATGTGATTCAGTATGCTGGATGTGATTTTTCTAAAGTATTAGAGACCTAATACTAAACTAATACTAAACCAGGACAGGTACCCATCAGTACAAGAAGAGAATTGGGTTAATCTGGGATCCAGCTGCAAGAATGTAGCTCTGTGGCCACCCCTCTGCCACTGACATGAAAGAGACTGCAGTAAAGCCCTCCTTTCCCTGATGCACTTCTGCTGTGCTGCTTTTTCCTTGTCAGTGGCACTTACTTAAGCCTTTTCAGGAGAAGGGACCTTGAGGGAATGACTGCAGCAAGAGGAAGTTTCCAGCATTTTTATGGGGGAGATTTACAGGTTAGTCCTAGGAAGTTGTTTGTGTTTGGGGAAAGGTGCGAGAAACTTTTGTGAGCTTGTATTTATGGCAGGGTGAAGGACAGTTTGCACATATCCCTGTGAAGTGTAAAGCCTGTTATGGCTTGGAGCCAATCTGTGCTTGGTGCAGCCATCTCACGCTTGCCAGTCCTCTCAGGGGACTCAGTCTAAGTGTCAACAAGATGCAGCCAGGTGAGAGTGGTTAAGAATTGGAGAGAATTGTTGGGGCTCCATTTAGACTCTTAGCATGTAAAACTCCACTGTCCAAAACACAAAACAAGTGAAGTCTGGTAGGTCACTGGCCCAGTGATATCTATTGACTCCAGGTATGTGATTGGGAGTTGCCCTGCTTGTAGAAGAAGAGAGTGTGATCTGAGTTGATGCAGGTCCTGCACTTTGAAGTGCTGCAGGTCAGGTGCTGAGGATTGCAGAAATGCTAGGCTTGATCAAGTGTTAGGATCCTGCAGGAAAAACGGGAATGAGAATTGGGCATTTACACCAAATATTGGGCAACTATGAATGATGGCATATGTTGTCATCGAGGAAAGGCTCTGCAGCATCTACGTGACATCTCTGAGACTTCTTGTGTACCATAGGGTAACTGAAATTCTGGCTGCTTGTAGGGAAGTCTTCCTGCCCACTACTGCAGACCCAAAAAAGTAGTAAGAAAGGTGTTTCTTCCATGTGTACAAGATAGCTGCTTTTCGTCTACCCTATTTTTTGCTCTTGTACTGCTCCTGTGGCAGAAGAATCCGGCCCAGCACAGCTGGGGTAAAGGGATTAATCTTCCCACTAGTGGTACTGCTGCATGTCTACATACTACACACTTGCGCACTCTAAGGGTGGTGAGGCACTGGAACAGGTTGCCTGGAGAGGTTGTGGACTCCGCGTCCCTGGAGGTATTCAAGGCCAGGCTGGATGCAGCTCTGAGTAACTTGGTCTAGCGGCAGGTTCCCTGCCCGTGGCAAGGGGTTGGAAGAAGATGATCTTTGAGGTCCCTTCCAACCCAGGCCATTCTGTGGTTCTGTGTTGCAAAATCTGGCCTTAAGAACTAACATCAATGACATTGCTCCCTAATTTGATGCCACCTCTGACTTGGGAGTTGTCTTTGTCTTTTCTGACAGCGAACAGTTCTATTGTACCTCTTTCTGACGAGTCTCCTGTGGTCTGCTGCACTGGGGCTGCAGTGTAAACCAAAAAGTTCTGGTTTGGGCTCTTTAATGGCTGAAGTCTCCTCCCACATAGTCCCTGCTGACAGTGACAGGACATGATCAATAACTCCTGCTCCAGCTGTCACTGCTGCCTGTGAGGCTTGCAGTTTCCATATTGAAAAAGGCCTTTCCTAAAGAGCCTAATCAATATGCTGCTGTGAGGTCTGTTCTCATTTGCTATATATAATCCGGACACACACAAACTACGTGAGTGAGCGTGTGTAGAGGGGGGGAGAGGATGTGCCAGCCCTCTGCTCTCACTGGCTGGGAGAAGGACACAGCTACCTCTTACTTTGCTCCCTCTCCTGCAGCTGCTGCTCAAAGCTTGTGGCTACATCCTTTCCCTGCTCTATTAGCACTCTGCATGGGGACGTGCTCTGGGACTCTAGGGGAGCTGAATTCCTGCTGGGTCACTCGTAGGGTTCAATGGAGCACCCGTGACTCTCTCTTCTGTGCACTTTCTGCTGTTGGTAGGTAACCCGCTTTCAGAGCCACGCAGGTGGGAGGATGTCGAGCACAGCTCCCTCAAAGAAGCCTTACCGCAAGGCGCCCCCGCAGCATCGCGAAATCCGCCATGAGGTACCCATCATTCGTGACGACCAGGACGGAGTGATCTTGGCTGAGCAGAGTCAGGTAACAACTTGCCGGGTGACAAAGGGCTTAACACCATTGCACCAGCAAACAGGGTTTAGTTACACCGAGGCAGGCCAGCTCGAGCAGGCAGAGGGGTTTGAGGTTTGCAACCTGAACTTCTCCTCATCGTGGTCCCTGGAGTCCAGCAGTGAGAAGGAAGTGACAGGGTGCAGAGCAGAGTTGAACATCAAGAGCCAGACTGTCTCGCCAGCACTTCCACGTAGTGGGAAGATGGGGCAGCGAAGCGGGAAGCGGTGCCCAAACCGCAGTCGTGGGCACCGCAGCAAATTTGTGAGCCGTAGCATGGAGACAGTGCTGGTGTCTGGAGATGAAAGACACCATCCCACTTGCTCTTTCAAGAGCAGAAGTCTGGAACGCTCACTTATATTTAAAGAGCCTCCTGAAGTCCTGACTCCGAGGAAGTTTCGTGTCTCGTCTACACACCTGCCTCTCAAAGGGATCCTGAAGCAGACCAACATGACAGGCTCATGTCCTGAGAGCTTATGCAAGTCCCGCTCAGTAGAGACACTTTGCCGTGGCCATGGCTCACGCAAGTACAGTGATCCTCAGCTCTGCCTCAGCCCTAGGGAGAAGCGCTCCCTGGAGCACAGCAGCAGCAGCACCGCTGACTCTGTCAAACGCAGGGAGAAGATCACAAAGGAAAAACTGCAGTTCTCCAAATTCCTGGATGAGATTACCCAGCGGTTGCTGAGTCCCAACCGCTTGTGCTCACTGGGAGAGACTAGGGGAGCAGCACAAGACCAGAACTCTCCCCTTTTCCCCAGAAGTTCCATGCCAGAAGGCCAAGGGGAAGGTCACCTGCAAGGGGTCAAAACCAAGCATGCAACTGAAAGATCCCCTTGCCCAAGCAGAAGAAAAACAGAAAAGAAATGTGAGGGACTGGGAATGGCTTCGGGCCTGAGAAAGTGTGCTGAGGAAGCTGGGAGAGTTTCCAGACTAAGAAAGAAACCTGTCCTTGGGAGGAAGGACAGTAAGGGAAAACTTTCCTTGGAGAGAAGGGTAGTAGATCTGTGTCAGTATGAGCTGCAGCAGCTGGCAGACCTGGGGCTGGCAGGGACATCCTCTGGGCAGCAGCATTCACTGTCTTCATGGAAAATCAGTGCAGAGGGCAGAAGGGATGAAAGCAGTCCCTGTTCACGGCAGTTACAGCCACACCATCAGTGTGCTAAGCTTGGGCAGAAGCGTGCAGTGGAACCGAACTACCCAGAGAAAGGATCCTGCTCCACTCCAACACACTGGAGTCGGGAGGAGGGGCCTACCCCATCTAGATCCTCCCCTTCATTCAGCCTGGCACTAAACAAGGTAGGTGCCAGGGTCACCGGCTTGCAGACAGGGGTCTCACAGAGGCAAAAGCCCCCGCCTGGATTTCATCTCGTCTGTAATGCCAGTGGGGAGAGTGAGAGCAGGCCCCCAGACCTCATGGTCTCTAGTGAGGGTGCCACTCATGGCTCTTGCTACCAATTGGGTGTATCTTCCTGGGTGTAACCAGCTTCCCTTTAGCCCCAGGAGTTAAGGAAGGTAGAAACTGGCGCTATTCTCCCCACTGCAGACTTCCCAGGTGTTTACTGATTGAAGGCCCTTTAGGCTGTGGGGCAGTAGGTGTGTGCAGGAGGCAGGCAGCTCTGTTGTCAGGAGGGGCTGGGATGCTCCTGGTGCTTTGTGTGTGCCCTCTGCCTGGCTGTCTTGGGGTACTGGATGTCGGCTATTCCAGGTCATGGATTTGCACAGAGAGTGCAAAGGAAGAGAAAATAGCTGACCCGTGTGCTCTTGTCACTGCTCTGTGTCTTCTTGTTCTGCAGGGCCCTGCTCCAGCCATCTCTGGGGATCTTGCCCATAATGTTAATTTCTTTTACAGGCTTTTCTGAACTTTGGTGTTTCTTCCGCTCTCCTAGAATAGTTACAGTGGCTGGTTTTAGGTCTGCAGAAAGAAACCTTTTTCACAGCGCAATCTGGGTGGTGTAAATGGTAGCCACATTTTTCAGCTCCCAAATGATGCTCTCTCATGCTTGTTGTGGGTCTTCAAGGGCCCCACAAGTGATTGCTGTGGTGAAAATTTAATCCTGTGTATGCTGGCCTGTGAGATTCCTGCTACCCACTAACTGTGGATGTGGAGGAAGCTGAAAGACCAGCTAAGGTGATGATTTTACAAGAGATGCTGAGATTACACCTTGGGAGGGTAAAGTTACCTAACTTGTGTGCTGGTTTCTAGTCCGGCTCTTCTGCCCTGAACCAGAACACGTGGTCTGTTTTGGTATCACACAGCTGAGTGGTGTGTGTACAGATCCTTGTAGCCTAGTATGACCTGTCAGACCAGGTGAGGAAGAGTCATAGGTAGGATCTAGCAACCACTGCCCTTTAGGATAGTGTGAGAGACCAACTCCTCATCTGAAATAATCTCACAGCTGTTTTCTTCCCTGTGCAGGAACCCTTGACGGACGCAGAAAGGATGAAGTAAGTGTCCTGCTCCCTCTTTATGCCTGTCATACTGCAACTGTGTGGGTGCTGATTCCTCATATCCTGCCTGTGCCACCTGCACAGCGAAGCTGACTGGATCTGTGGGCTCCTTTCAGATCTTCAGTCATCCTGGGGCTGTGTGGGCAGAGCTTTGGTCTGTGCCTTGCCAAGCTCTGCCTTGCATGTCCATCTCCCTGGAGGAGGAAGGAACATAGACACCCAGTGCAGGTGCAGGCAGAGGAATTGGTGGGTGTGAAAGAAAGGTAGATGAAGTCTTTAATACAGGTGGAGATAGGAGTGCCTTTTTTAATCCTTGTTGTCCCGGTGTAAGCCACCAGAAGCAGTATGCAGAGGCCTACTGCTGACTGAGGGTGAGAGCTGAGCTCTTTGCTGGTGGTGCTGTGGGACTCAGACAGCTGCTAGCACTGAGCTCCAGGCCATAGTGAGGAGAAAGCTTGCACTGCCATAGAGAAGCTGTGCTTCTGGGTTTCTCCAAGCAACTGAGCACAAAGGAATGAAAAACAACAGGAAATACTTCTGACCAGCAGACATGTCCTGGCTGGGGAGGAATGGAGCAGTTTGTGTTGCAGTGGGGTTGACTGGCAGCTGTGGTCACATCTGTAAATGCACCCCACCACCTCTGCTTCTGGGCTTAAGGCTTTATGGAGTCCTCTTTCCACCATATATTAAAGGTGTGAGGGATTTTGGTTCTGGGGTGGAGAAGATGATTTTGCTCTTTTTGCTTTCAACTCTTCTAACCTGAACTGGGATAAATTATTGAGTGGTTTTCATTCATCAGTGAAGGACACTGGAGCTGCACAGCTCATCTGTCTAGTAGGCTTTATCCAAGCACTGTAACCTGAGAGGGAGCTGGGAGCCATGGTTGGCCAGCTGGCATTAGCTTCTTTGCCCCTGCTCCAAGAGAGTTTGAGTGTCTCTCTCCTGGCAGAAATGCACCTCTTGCTTTGTGTGCCGGAGTCTCCTGACAGTTCAGTTTCTGACTTCTCAGGGCCCCTGTGTGGGGTGTTGAGCCCTAGAGCAGAGCAGTGGTGTGGGTTTGCTAGTGTGGAGTACCCCTCGTGCAACTCAGTGATACCTTGTTCCTATTCCTGCCCCAGACTACTGCAGCACGAGAATGAGGAGCTTCGTCGCCGGCTGACGTATGTGACAAACAAAATGGAGGTGATGGAGAGGGAACTGGAGTCAGGTCAGGACTACCTGGAGATGGAACTGGGCCAGAACCGTGAGGAACTGGAGAAATTCAAGGACAAATTCCGAAGGTATGAAAAGGAAAACAAAAAAGGGGTAGAGTTAGAGTTCCATCCCACTGACTCCCTCAGTTGGTGTGAGCAGGCTGTGCCCTGTGTTTTAAATCAAAGGTATGCTGCATCCTCCAAGATGTGCACGTCCAGACTGTAGGGGGGTGAGCTAAAGGCTCCACAGCCATTATTTTCTCCAGGCTACAGTGTAGGAATGCTGCCAGCATGAGAGGCTGACAACAGGGAATTCTTTATCCATTGCATGTAAGGCAGGATCCAGCTCGGATGGTTAACCTACACGTGCAAAAGAAGCCACTGATGACTGCAAGAAAGTACATCACTGCTTTACCTGAAAAGTACCTCAGTTAAAAATCAGTACCAATCACTGGTCACGTGGTTAGATATGACATAGTTCAAAGGAGTCCTCCAGAGTAATTTACATCCTCTCCTGCAAGATCCTTTCACGCAGCCAGCTTCATCTGGCCTCCAGTAACTTGGGGTCTGAAAGCCCTCGTGTGCTAGAGGTAAGGCATAGCTAGTATGCCTGGTTGTCTTAGCACTTTAGAACTTTATGGAGTTCTGGAGTTGATGGTTTGCTTGGCAGCTAAGAAGGTGACTTGACTAGGTGCCTGTGATCCATTCCCATGCTTAGAATCTTGTTTATGTAGGTTGCAGAACAGCTACACTGCTTCCCAGAGAACCAATCAAGATCTGGAGGAGAAGCTGCATGCCCTGGTAAGTGCCCTATTAAGTCACTACGGCAATGAGGTGGAAAAGACCTGTTTGTTGGGAGTGGATGGGGGAAAGGGGCCCAGCAGAGTGGCAATGGGTGAGGGGTGAGATTCTGGCTGTGACCATCTACTCCCCTTCTAGCTGGTGTCATGAACTGTGTTCTTGATTTACTGAGCCCCTACTCAGTTGTGCACGTGAGCTTTGGTTCCTCACAACATAACTGCATGGTGTTCCGTCATGTTGCTTCAGTCCCTCTCAAAATGCCAGGGATGTGTCAGCCAGTCTTGGGGTGGTCATCCTGGGAGGATGGGGGCAGTCAGAGTAGAGCCAATGTGCGTGTATGTCTGTTGTGTGCATTCATAACACTCATGGCTGTTTCTTTTCTCTCCCTCCCTCTCTCTCTTTCTCCTCCCCACGCTGCCGCTGGCACATGCTGGGCGCACTCACCTCTCAGGCCTCTCTCAGCCAAAGCTGGATTTTTGCAGTTGCGTCTTTTCGTTTGTGTGTTTTTTCTTTTTCCTCTTTACGTGTCTCAGCCTGTTTGTTTCATTGTCAGTCCCACATACACCATCCCAGATGGAGGGGCCCCAGCCCTCGTCCAGCCAAGGGCTCACCTGGTATCCAGCAGCTGCCCACAGATGCAGCAGGTCCTAGCTTGCAGTGCTCCATCTTAAGAGTGTTTGACTCTGAGCCAGCTGGAGCATGGTGTGTTGGGAAGTGGTGCCCATAAGCTGCGGCACTGCACAAGATGTGGATGGCTGTGAGCCTCGTTTGCTCCCTTTCCTTCCCCTTCTGGGCTGTGAGCAGGCAAGTCAAATAGCTGAGATGATGATTGCCTCTGTGTAGCCCAGGGTGAGATTTCTTTGTCTCTAGCACTTGAATTTCTGGGGTTAATATTCATTACCCAATTATTTATTGTGCTTGTGCCTGAAGAGACTGCATATTCAGGAAGTATTTCCTCTCGTACCCCCTTGCGTGTCATTGTGCTGTACCCCTGACACACAGCTGGGCCCCGGTGGTCACAGACTCACAGCACTCTTGGCTAGTTTGGAAGAACTCCTTGAGACAGTGATGGCTTGGAGCTGTTGCCCCTCTTTGCTGTTACCTGGGTCTCTTATCTGCTCTGTACCTGACCTGTTAGGAAGTCTAAAGAGGCAAGATTGCCTGCTTTAGGGAGGGCATTAGCTGAAGTCCAGATGATGCTACACAGGTCCTTTTACTTACTAGAGCAAAGCTTAAACTCTTTCAAGGTGGTGCCTTCCTCTTGCAAAAAAAGCCTTTCTGTCCATTCAGCATTGACTGCTGGATCTTTTTGGGCAGTATTCTTGTTCTGCTGCCCCAGGGAAGATGGCTGGGTATCACAAGCTCAGAGGTCTTTTTTTGCTACCGGTGGCAGGTTAGTGGTTTTGAGCAATCAGTCCCAGCTTTCTACGAGGCACCATGGGAACCAGGACAGAGGGGAAACATGCTGGTGCTGCAAAAAAAGATTCTGCATTAAGGAGGTTCAGACTCAACCTTGTTGTCTCTGTAGCTAGCGGAATGGCTGGTTTCATTTGGCCTTTGGAATCCCCTCCCTTTGAAGAGGGTTGTCTCCCTTATCTGTCTGTCTGGAAGTTTTTTGTGTCCCAGCTGAACATGTCATTGTGCTATGCTTGGACTGAGGTGGGTGGTGAAGCCAGGTTCTTCTGTGCTAGGGAGTTTTACACCTGGTGTTCTTGCATCCCAGATTAAAAAGGCAGAAATGGACCGCAAGACGCTGGACTGGGAGATTGTAGAGCTCACTAATAAATTGCTTGATGCCAAAACCACCATCAATAAGCTGGAGGAACTCAATGTAAGTGTCAGTCTGCAAATGGCTGTGGAAGTGTGTGAGGCGGGGGCTTTTCCTTTTGTTCAAAGTCATCAGTGGAAAGGAACAGGTGAATTACTCCAGTGTGTATGAAAGCGTGGGAGCTGTACACAACAGTAGGGAGACAAACAGGAAAGGGTTGGAGGGGTTGAGCAGGGAAGAACTCATCTTCAAGTTTGATGTATTTGCTCTTTTGAGCTTAGGGTTTGACCTGAGTCCACCTTGTACCAATGGAGGTGTCATTTACTGTAGAGCTGAGAGGGGGATGATGCCTTTCCAACACCATTAATAAAGAAGTTCCTGAATCCAGTGCTTAATTCTGTTAACTGCTCACAACTCCCTCCAGTCTGTCTGCATCATCAGGCATGGCTGAGAGCTGTGGGATGGGATAGCAAATCTGGTGGAACTTTTGGACATTATTAAAATCCCCAGAGGGAGAGGGGGTTGATACTCTGATAGAGTATATGGTGGGAGCAGGGACTGGAGCTGAAAAGAACACCTTGGCTGAGTTTTAAGAAAATACACAGGGGTGTGGGGAGGGGGGAATGACAGGTGTCCTCATGAGCAATTCATCAGATGTCTCCTCCTGGCTTCTGTTCAAGCAGCATCTGGTCAGGTGGGCCTTTTTTGGGTAAGAGATCAGACCAGTCTAACACTGTTGCACACCTTTGCCCTCTCTTGCAGGAGCGCTATCGACAGGACTGTAACCTTGCAGTACAGCTGCTCAAGTGTAACAAGTCTCACTTCAGGAACCACAAGTTTGCTGATGTGAGTAGCAATCCTGCTGAGGTGGGGAAGAAGGTCTGCATCTTACTTCCTCCAGCTTTCTCACAGGGCTGCTGGCTTCTCATCCTTCAGCCTCAGAGGTGGGGGGAGGCTCCTGTTCCCACTCCCACTGAGAAGGCAGCATAGAGCTTCTGCCAGCTCCTCTTTCATGACAGCTCCATTTCACAGTTCACCCAGGAGCTGTTATAAAAAGCACAATAACCTTGAATTTGATATCCTGCTGGGTGTGTGCTGGGAGCTGACAGGAGGACAGATCTCTCTCTTACCCTGCTCCATCCTTTTCCCTTCCTCACCTGGCCACATAGAAGGGCCTCATAAGGAGTCAGTCAGCAGTAGTCTGGCCTGGCTTCACTTATTACCCTGAGGAGAAATGTGTGAGGCAGCATTCAGGGTGTCTTCTAGGCTATCTGAACAGAAATTCATGGCAACTTATACTCCCCCTTGTGGGGGGGAATGGTATTGGGGAGGGCAGTTCAGCTCATCCTGCCCTCAGGATGAGCAAAGATGGGGTTTAGGTCTTTCACTTTAGTAACATCACACCTTTGGTTGAAAGTATCATTCAAGCCCTTACCCCAGCTCTCTCCTTGCCATATCTCTAGTCTCCGTCCCTTCTTATGTTCCTCTCAGCAAAACCACATGCTTGTCTTTTTTAACTTAGCAGGTGACCAATATGTCACCCTCCCCCATTGTGTCTCAAATTAGCACTCTTGAGGTCAGTGTATCAGTTACTGGTGGGGTAACCTTGACCTTTTTCCCAGCTGTCTCCCCTCTCTGGAGCTTTGAATTCTGTGCCCCAGAGTGCTGTGTCCCATGTGACTGCCACTGGAGCAGTGTTGGTGCTGAGCAGCTGTGCAGACAGCCTGCCTCACAGCCAGCTGTTGTCATGCTGTGTGCCCTGCATCCCCGGCTTTGGATGTAGTTTCCTTCTGGCTATGATGGGACAGACCTTGCTATGCCACTGAGTGGCTTGGGGACCTCTGCTCTCCAGTTGATGCTGTGCATGCATGTGGTGACCAAGGTGAGGGCAGCTTGGCAGGGTGTTGGGGAAAGCAGTAGTGCCCATTTTCAGGACAAGGGGTGGTGCTTACACGCTGGCGAGACCCCAGTCTTGCAACTTTGGTAATAAATCCCATATTTGCCTCTGAAATGGGGAGAGTGAGGAAGTGGGATGACGTGGTGGAGTTGGTTGGAACAGGGGAAGGCATCGATCCTGGTCTGCGGGCAGGCTGCCAAGGCAACATGGCGGCAATTACGCATTCAGGGAGCACTGCGGATCCCAGCACTGGGGCTGTAGAGTCACTGCAGTGCAACCACCAGCTGATTTTCCACAGATCAATAGACTCCTTCCTACCATGCACTGCCTGGGCCTTGTCTCTGCTCACAGGCGTGTGTGACTGAGCCCATGTGCCATCTTTTCTTCTTCTATTTGCCTAATGGGGCCTGTGAACCACGGCCTAGAAGCATGACTGGTGTGACAGCTAGAGAGCCTTGGCAGACCCTCATGGGGCAGGTTTGCTTTGAAAAGAGATACCTTTCTCAAGGCAAGGTAGGTAAATGTTAGGGTCGAGATAAGGAGTACAAAGAACACATGAAGGTTGGTTGGAAAAGGCAGATTATTTGGAACTAAATGGTTTGCATGGCAACCCCCTTCTAATGTCTTTTTCCTTTTCCCTAGCTTCCTTATGAGCTGCAGGACATGGTCAATAAGCACTTGCACAGCACTCAGGAATCTGCAGGCCCTAGTCAAGAGGCAGCCCACACCTTGGCACCATCTGATGTTGTGCCCACCTCAGTCATCGCCAGAGTCTTGGAGAAACCAGAATCTCTGGTTCTGAATTCAGCCAAGTCTAGCAGTGGCAGCTGTCCCATGGCTGAGGATGTCTTTGTGCATGTGGACATGAGCGGAGCCCCTCCTGATGCCTCCAACAGCTCAGGGCAGATGGGAAAGGAGGGAGGAGATGTGGGAAAACAGCAGAATGGTGGCTGCAAGCCACAGAGTAGCATGGAAAGCGTGCCTGAGGATGTGCCTGCCTTTGAGAAACTAAGCCCATATCCTACTCCTTCACCTCCCCATCCTATGTACCCAGGGCGCAAAGTGATTGAGTTCTCTGAGGACAAGGTAAGGATCCCAAAGAACAGTCCCCTGCCCAACTGCACGTACGCTACACGCCAGGCCATCTCCCTCAGCCTGGTACAGAGTGAAGATGAGAGCTGTGACAGGCACCGGACACTCCCCAGCAGCCCTGCTTCAGAGGGGCGCCGTTCAGCCTCCAGCTGTTCCTGTCAGCAGTCCCCCAAAGCAGCCAGAGCTCACGGATCTTCCCAGAGCAGCCCATTCAGCAGCCCTCCCCAAATCCCGAGCGCCTTTGCCAGCTCTGCCAGCTCCGAGGAGGACCTGCTGGCCAACTGGCAGCGTATGTTTGTGGACAAGGCACCCCCCACTTCAGAGCGGGTGCTGATGAACCGCACTGCTTTCAGCCGTGACACAGCCCCCGAGCTCCAGAAAAGGTTCAGCCGCTCCATGCAGGAGCTGGGTAGGGCAGCCTCAGCTTACTCAGATGGTGAGGAGTCTGCGCAGAGCTGCAGCTGGACCGTGAGCCGGGACTCGAGTGTGGACACAGACAGCACTGAATCCAGAGCCCGCAGGAGCCATTTCTCCTCAGACTATGGTACAGATTTCTCCCAGGATGAGGCCCAGAAGCTGTTGCATGAAAGCGGTGGAGGTAGTGCTGAACCTGAAAGCCCCTCACCAGAGAAGCACAAGGACTACGTGGACCTTGGATTGCCTGAGAGCCCAGCTGAGGAGAGAGAAATACTGCTCCAGGGAAGCAAGGAAAGCAACCAAGGAGGTGCCCAAGAGGAAAGCGGAGAAGGCAGGGTTAAGCCTCCCTTCAGTCGGATGCATCGCAGCCCCAAGAGGATGGGGGTCCACCACTTACATCGCAAGGACAGTCTGACACAGGCCCAGGAGCAGGGCAACCTTCTCAGCTGAGGCAGAGCAAGAAGCAGCCACGTGCTGCAGAGCGGTGGGGTGCCTCCATCACTCCACCTGAGGGAGAAACCTCCCTTAATACCCTCCTCCTGGAGGGAGTCTGCTCTGAAATTTTATATTTATTCTCTTCCTTTTGCTACCTGGAAGAGCTGAGGTCTCCCTTTTCCTGCACCTCAGACCCACAGTACTAGCACATGCAGTGTGCAGAAGCACACCCACTGCCCCAACATGCTCGCAGCTCTCTCCACAGCCTCACATTGGTGCCTGTACCAGAGCTAGTTCTTGGTACCTCTTGTCCTGGTGCCTGTACCTCTTTACACTCTCATCCTCCTTCCCCCTTCCCACTCAGGTACCTGAGGCTCTGGGTGCTCTTGTGCTGGTTGCCCACAGCTGCTCTGCCCTCTTTTAACTTGTGCCAACAGGGCAGAGTGCCTGTGTGGTGGTGTCTGATTCCCCGGGAGCCCCAGGGGCCATGAGTGGGGCACAAGGACTCTCCCAGCGGATGGCTGTGTGCCGTGGGGATGTGCTGGGATTGCTGGTGTCTCATTTTTCTGCTGCCCATGGGATGGTTCTCCAGAATCTGCCTCTGCGGATTTCCAGCATTGGGCTCAGCACCTGGTCCCCACAGAGGCAACGCACGGGTGCTGCCTGCTGAGGTGGTTCGGGGAGGCATTGCCTGCTGGGCGCTGGGGTTTGTGTTTGTGTGTCTCCTCCCTCACACCTCTTCCCCTGCTCTCTGTGCTGTTGTTTTGTTTGAACGGTGCTGATGCTTTGCTCTTGGGTGGGCTTCTTTCTTCTTTCCAAGCCTTTGGTTTTGGGGGTGTATTGTTTTTTCGTTCTCCCCACCCTGCTTAAACAGACACAGCCGTTGGCAGCCGGTCTCATGCCTGCGTTGAGGGTGTGTTGAGGAGGCTCAGCTATCAGAGCTGCACTTCCCTCTGATCCTGGCCTCCAGCCTGCAGAAACCCCTCCAGACTCAAGAACAAGGTCTTGCCCCGGGCAAGATAGGCGTGAAGGATAGTACTGGCTTTTCTGGGCAGGGCTTGGTGCAGGGCTAGCAGGAATGCGAGGGCAGCATGCTGAGGAGCTGCTCCCTGTAGACGCACTACCTCATGGCTCGGCAGTAGCCCTTTGCCGTGATCTCCTTGCACGCCCCCTTCTCTGGGGGGCTCCAGACTGGCTCTGGTGCCTCTCTGGAGCCTTCTCTTGTGGGTGGGGCTCTCTGTGTGTTTTTCCTAGCGTAGCGTGATATTGTGTGACTTTTCTTCTCAGTCTTGTGTGCTCAGTGTCTTCTTGGGGGGGAGGGAAGGGGAGAGGTCTGTAGATGTAGGTATTTTTTTGAGGGCTTACAGAGCCCAGGCCTCCTGTTTTGATTTTGTCCTGTGCTGTTGTCTTTCTGGTGTTTCGCTGCTCCCCTGGGAGTGTGAGGCAGAGAACAGCCCAGTTCCCTGCACCACACCCCCTTCAAACCCCACCGTCTGCCCTTAGTCTGCTGTCTGGTTTTTAAGTTGGGTTTGTGTTGTCCTCCCACCCTACACAATGAGGGCTCTTCACTGGGCTGGAGGAGAGCACCTGTCTCTCCATGAGGGAGCTTCTGTTCATATGCTTACATCAAGATGTACAGCCAAGAGCTGCCTGGGGGCCCTGCTCCTCTCCCCAGACCCCTGTCTCTGCAAAGGGCTTGCAGCTTGCAGCTGGGGCCAGTCAGGGCTTCAGCTCGAGCCTGGAGGCTTCAGGGCCAGTGAAAGGGAGCTGCAGGCCTCTCTGGCAGCTGTGTAGGTTGCTTTATGTACCCTGGCTAGAGCTGCTGCCTACACAGTCACCTTGTTTCCTGCTTTGAACAGTTGTGGAGCTGGATGCCACCCTCTGGTGGGGAGGTGGGACTCGGTATTTCACTGCAGTATTTTGCTTGGTCCCTGTGCAGACAGGCTGGTGCTGAGAGCGGGAGCCTCCTCTGAGCTTGCAGAGTGTTCATCTCCCCTGTCCCAGTCATGGTGGCAGGGTCATTGTGTTTGCTGTCATCAGCTGCTCCACTGCTGCATTTCTTCTGTTCTGCAGCATTGCTGAGAGTTTGCACCTGCAGCAGCTGCCAGATCCTGCCTCATGGATGTCACCTGGGGTTGGATGCTCACTGAGCAAACTGCTCTGGCTCTGAGGCTGCTGGTGGCCTGCAGTGGGGGAGGCATTGCCCCTTAGGGCTCAGCCCCATCTCCCCTGAATCCTGTCATGCTGGTCAGGGGACAAAACCCTCTCTTGCTGAGGCAGCTGGTGCTGATGGTGCTGGGCAGAGCCAGCCTCACTTTGCTTTTGGTCAAGGTAGACTGAAAAGCAGAACAGTGGAGGGGTGGCAAGAGTGCCCAGAGCCTCACCAGACACTTGAGCTTTGCAGCATTAGGCTGCTGGCAGAGGTTGAGAGGAAGTGGTGGCCTCAAGGAGCAGAGCCTTCTCCCCGGGGGCACAGTGCCCTCTGCATTCCTGCCCACCTCCAGCAGTATTGGCTCTGGAGCCTTGAGCTCATCCCACTACCAGTGTCCCAACTCCAGACTGTTAATCTGTAACTAATGTGTTTTTTTCTGAGATTTTCAAACTGATGTATATTTTAAGACCAGAAATAAACTATTTTAAAAGTAGATGGCAATGGCTTTAGTGTTCTTGATGCAGCTTAAAACCTGTACTGAGCATGTGAAGGAGCAGAGCTGCTCAGGATACAGTGTCTCAAGTTTGCTGAACTGTGTGTGCCACCCATGAGCTCTCAGAGAGTGATCCTGTGACCTCTCAGCAGCCTCAGTGTTACTGGTAAGATTCTGCCTACCCCGTTTCAAGTATTTTGCTAGCTGTCCTGGCTGTGTCTTGGCAGACCCTCCACCTGCTGACCTAGAGTAGGATGAAGTGTAACTAATCCTTTTAATAGCTGTTGGTTTTCTTAAAGTCCCAGCTCTTGGAATCAGCTGAGAGTATCGGTTCTCCACTTCAGAAACTGAGTTACGTGGAACCATGTAACATACCACCTTGCTGGAGTTCCTATGGGGGTTATAATTCTGGAGGCAGTATTTTGTGTGGGGAGGATTGAGGTTGATTGGACATACCCCAGGCAGGAAGTTGTCTAAAGAGGAGACAGAAAGTTCCTGCAGGATGCTGTAATGGATACTTGGAAGTGCTTTTTTTTGGCGTCGAATGGTGCTGTAGAGGTCACAGGGCTCTGATGAATTTTTTTCCATCTCCGACGTTATGCTGTGCCTTTCTGACCTACATGTATGTAAAGTGTAACACGGGAAGAGTTTCTTGTTTCTTTGTTCCCATAATTAATGATATTTCCTTGTTCCCTTGAGTAGCAGCTGCAGCCACAATTTGATCTTCCAGCCTAATCTGAGCCTTGAAACACGATCTTTTCTGCTCCAGCCAAGAGATGCTTGGCCGAGCAGCGCAACCCGCAGTGCTGGTGCGGGCTGAAGCCTTTACCAGAGGTGCGCGGCTGGTGCCAAGCTCCCTGCAGAGCCTGACCAGCCCAGCCCGCTACCTCCTGGGCCGAGGGAGGGCCTGGGGGACAGAAAGCTGGGCTGTCGCCGAGCTCTCCCCAGGGCAGGGCCTGCGGAGGAGCCTCGGCAGGGCGGGAGGGCCCGCACGGAGCGGGGTGAGGGGCTGCCGCCCCCTGCCGGCGCTCCGGCCCCGCAGCGCCTGCCCGCGCCTCTGCCTGCCCGCCGCTGCCGGTACCTACCGGATCCTGCCGGTACCTACCGGATCCTGCCGGTACCTACCGGATCCTGCCGCTGCCTGCCCGCCCCTGCCGATACCTACCGGCTCCTGCCGGCCCCCGCCTCCCCGGGGTCGCACAGTGACGGAGGCGGACGCTGCCACCAGTGGTGCCACCACGTCTGTGACCTTTATAAAACTCTCATCGCGACAGCAGTACAAGCGATAGAAAGGACATCTCTTATACGCATCTGAATAAATACAGCCTGCGCCCTGCGGGCACAGCCGGGCGTGGGGGGGCGGCGTGAGCTACACATGCGGCGACGGGACAATCACAAGCGGCCGACTGGGCGTGTGACAACACAGAGACGTGTGTAGAGATTTGCTCAGACCAGGCTCCGGCGCTCAGAGAGCCGAGTGAGGCGCCAACAGGCGGTGAAATGTGTGAGAAGTGGGCTGGGGAGCCCAGCGGAGGCGGGGGGCTGGCGGGCACACGCTGCCCCCGCGGGCACGGTGCTCTTCTCGGCAGAAGCAGGCAGGGTAGCCCAGCTACATCTCTGTCTCTGCTAAGAGGCTGTCACCGAGACCTGACGTCATCAGGACCATCTGGGAGCTGGAATCTGTGTCGAGAGAGGGAGAAAACCATGAGCCGTTTGGGCTGCCAGAGAGCACAGGGCTGTACTCCAGATCCAGAGGTGAGGATGAGGAATTAGAGCACCGCAGGGTGGGAGGAGAACTGCTGAGACAAGTGTGATACTAAGTAGTCTGGCCATGCAGCAGAACGGAATCAATGCTTGGGGAGGGGGAGAAAGCAGAGACAGCAGCAAGAGCCCAGAGGAACATCAGCTCTGAACCTTCCCCACATGCAGGGGATACTGCCCAGCCGTGCCCTTACCCAGCGCTGCACTCACCGACTGCTGTTTTGTCTAGAGAGACAGTGTCCAGGTGGGATGGGCTGTCATGCTGCAAGCCAACCAAGCCCACATAAGGCGGTGGTGCTGCCTTCCCAAGAGCAGGGAACACAGCGGGCAATCAGCCATGTTACGGCAGCAGAGGCCTGGAAATACTGACTTTCTGCATGGCATGAATGGAGGGTTTGTGCAGCCCTTCCTTGCCTGCCCTGGGGAGGTGAGGGCAGCTTGCTGGCTTTGTTACGGCACGGAGCACCAGCCAGGAACACTGTGACTGCCCACACTGAGTGAATCAGATACAAGGAGGATGGGCACGCATAGCAAGTAAGAAACTCAGTAGGATACCAGCCTTTTTAAACAGGAAAAAAAATCTGGTGTTTTTTTTTTTCTGGATAGGAATGAGAAGTTCATTAGTGGCAGTCCTACACATTCAAAACTGCTGCATGGGATCTCTGTTTTGGGGGTCAATTTTTGGAAACTGGATCCAAAATTTGGACTAAACTGTCACTAAATTATTTTTTTGGCTTTAACAAATGAGGATCCAGATGGTTTCAGGCTGATGGAGTGGTTGTGCTTGTTTCCTGCTAGTATGATATGAGAATTGTGAGGGGGCAAGGACAACTGAAGGTAAAAAACAACCCCTTAAAACAGCTGGATCACAAGGTAGGAATGTCAATATTCAATATCATATATACAAACTATACCAAACAGGCTACTGCTATCTCCATAATATGCCTTTTTTCCATTACAAGGAAGAGACAGGCTTTGGCACCTGGCTAACCCTTCACACGTTTGGGACGCAGAAATAGGAATAGCTGATGTTGTGCGGATTGCAGGGAGGTTCTGGAAGCAGTGAGGAATTACACAAGTTTTGGCTAGGCTATCTGGCAAAGGCCCCTGAGATCTTTAATGCTCCTGCCCTTGAGTTTTAAGGCTTTGCATAAAGATTTCGCTCCTGCAGCATCAGGAAAAACGCCTCAGAGGTACTGTTTCCACTCTTTCCAGCAGCCGCACTGTCCTTGGAGGCTGCCTTTCCAAAAGCAGCTCAGGCCAACGCTATTTAACATGAAGGTCACGCCTGGAGGTTGTATGTATTCCAGTTCACGGGGGGAAAGGACAGATCCCATTCACCAACCCCACCACAAGAGACTAGTGGCACTGGAAACACCCCAGACACTTCAATTCCTGCCTGTCAGCTCCTGCCCACAGCCCAGCTCCCAGAGCTCTTACTGTTCTGGCAGATCCAGGGGTTCTTCTCCCTGGCTGTGACTTCGTGAGCCTCCGTCTCCTCCTCTTCCTCACCCTCTGAGAGAAGGTCAGAGATCTGCTGCTGCAGCTCAGGACTAATGTTGTTCTCTGCCAGGATGAGTGTCCGTAGGGCTGTGGGGTAGTTCTCTACCATGTCCAGCAAGGTCTGGGTGGAGAGCGAGACAAACAGGCTGAAAAGCAGCACAAACAGCAGCAAGGCTGAGAAGAAAGAGCATCACGCTCTGTCTCCCTGCAAACTCCAGCTGTCCTCTTCTTACCTCTACCTTCCCTTGGCCTTGACATCCCTTCATCAGGCTTTATGAGAAACTGAGGACTTCCCATCTTCCTATGGGAAAAGCTGAGCTTGGATTTCCTGGCTCTATCTAAAGAAGAAGGGACTGCTCTACACCCTGTTGCTACCAAACATGCAGGCTCATTCCCTCTTACCACTGGGAGCTGGGGCTCTGAGAGGAGAGCCTGTGCTACCGAGTCCTGGCCCCTATATGTCCACAGAGCTTTAGCTCTGATCCTCAGTCAAAAATCCAACCCCTTACTTCTTCCAAAGAAACAGCCAGGGGAAAGCAGGAACACCCCTGGACGCAAGGAGGGAAGGGGACCCATGTGGAACTGGGGAGGGCTGGTGGAGGCAGGTGTAGGTCCTAAAGCCTCTATAGACATCCCTGTCCTGTGCCACTGAGATGTCAGTGACGCTGTAGAGAAACTGTGGGCTCTCATACCTGAGCTGACTGGTTGGTAAGTCCTGTTCCCTCCAAGTCCAGAACTTCAAGGGTTCGACTGGAGGCCACAGCGACGGCGAGCATCCCTGCCACCTGGTCACCTGGGGGAGAAGCAAACCAGGGCTGTCAGCAGTACCTGCCTTTTCTCATGCAATACCACATGCCCTCATGGAAACTTCCTCTGAGTATATCTGCCATCGGACAACCTCCAAACCTGTTCCTCAGGGAGAAAAAAGCTGTTAACTAAGAAAAGAGACAAGGAAAGGTGCACCATTTTGTAGTTATGAGAGCAGTCACTGATTGTCAGGGGAGACACGAAGGAACACAGTGAAACTGGTTTTGTTCCCAAAGGAACCATATCTTTCCAAATCTCCTTCCCACACAAGGATGCAAGAGCCTTTAACAGTCCCTGGAAGGCATCACAGCCACAGAATAGGAGCTAAAGACATCAGTATAGGGGAGGGCTGAAGCTAGACAGAGGACTCTACACCAACTGAAGGACTGCCTCCCTGGAAAGGGGTAAACTTTTGGACACAGCAGGACAAGGAGCATTAAAGATTGATGTTGGTGAAGAGACAAGACTCCAGTGTGTTCTCCTGACATTCTCTGCTGAGTACCAAGATGCTATAAAACTGTGATACCTTTTCTTGGAGCAAAACCCAGAGTGCTGTCAGGTAACACCCTGGAGCCTTTCCTGCCCAAGAAAAGGTACCTGGTCAGACAGAGGGCCTGGAGGGAGGCTCTGTTTGCAGATGGGGTGAAGAGGGGAGTGCCCTGCTCATGCTCAGGGAGGCATGGCCTGATCTCCTCCTCACCACCTTGCAGCAGAGCTGGAGAGAGTTTGTTTCTATGGCAACGAGTGCCAGGCTCTCCTCCTCCTCCTCCCTGCTCCTCCAGGAAGATGAAGGGGGGAGCGCAGGGACGTACTGCATCTGCCAAGCCGGCTTCTGTGCCCAGTTCTTCAGGAGCAAGGGAGACACGGAGGGTCAAACATGACAACAAAGGCAATGGAGCAGGCAAGGCACAACCTCCTTTCTGCACCTCCCTGCAGGGTATGTGGCCACTTCACACAACCAGAGTAGTGAGGGTGGCTTTCCCTACAGGTGAAAGTGCCCAGCAGGGTGAACTTGCTGCTGGGGATCAGAAGGCAAGGAACTGCCCCATCCTACTGTTGATGCTCTACTGCCTTTCTAGAGCTTGGTCCCCAGCCACCCACTGGTGCCAGTCACACAAACTCTGAGAGGCAGGAGTGTAGCATCCCCTGCTCCTCCTCCCTGGCCCACAGCTTACCTAGAGGGTTGTAGTCCAGGTTCAGCACGCGGAGCTGTGAGCTGTGAGCCACTGCAATGGCCAGGCGTCCCCAGCCTTTGCTTGTGATGCCTGGATTGGCGCTCAGTGTTAGCTCTTTGAGGCCTGGAGAAGAGAGAGAAGCCAAACCAGAGCCTTAGGGTCACCAAAGCAGTCTCAGGAGAACAATTTCAGCTCACCAGAACAGCTTTGAGTTTGGGGGGTCTAAGGGTTTGGTTTGCTCTGACAACTGTCACCACGTATTTCAGAGATCAGTGAAATATTTCACTGCCTTCAGCAGTAGCCCTTCATTTATCCATGCTGTGAATGCCCCACTTATCTGCACTCCCAACCTCTGTCCTGCTTACCCTAAATAACAAACTCAGTGGAAGCAGGTAGGGAGTGTGTGAGATGACTGACTGAGTGAAGGTGACATGAGGTGACAGGCTGGAGAGAGGATAACAGGGACAGTAGGCTCTGAAGCCTGCACCTGGGAGGGGTGGCCAGCAGAGATAACAGCATCCGTGGCATTGTGAGCACATGGAGGAGGAGGTACTGGGAGGGATGGAAAGCACTCAGGAGAAAGGAGTGGGATTACCTCTGCAAATGCTAGCTCTCAGCTTAACTGGCTCACTGGTCTCACACCACCGAAGGTTATTCCCTGCAAAGACCCGAGTCTTGCCACTAAGGCTATGACCATGCAACTACACACTCACACAGTGCACCTATAAGCAGGGACAATTCCCAGGCACTGACAATAAAGGCAAGTGCTGGGGTGGGGGCACACAATATATTTATCTATGGTCATTATCAACACTCAAATAAATAAAAAAAATAAATTCAAAATCCAGGCTGTCCCCTCCTCCAGTTTCGAATGCTTCTGACATGAACCAGAAGCAACCTGTTGGTCTCTGAGCTCCAATCTGCCAGCAGGACAGATCAATTGCAGAAAGCCCACGCCTGCCCAAGGGAACCACTTCTTTATTGCCTGGCTTTTCTGCTTTACTTAAGTTGGGGGAAAGAAATTCCTCGGCCCAGGCAAACTATAGAGCCTGCCTCCTCCAGGACTGAGAATTTACTGCTGCATGCATCTGCTCTGTGTGAAAGCTCCACTGATCATTGTGCAGCCCACAGCCCCTGGTGCTTACCGGACTTGGCCCCATCAGGCGGCAGGAGCCCACAGATAAGGTTGATGCCTTCATCACCCAGCATGCAGTCTCCTAGATCCAGAGCCACCAGCGAGGGGTGGATGGAGAGAGCAGGGTTGAGGAGGGCCAAGCCTGCATCTGTCAAGGGACTCCCATGGAGGCTGTGCAGGTAAAAGGGAAAATTACTACGGAGCCTTCTTCCTGAGGGCTAACTAACCTGACGGGGAGGGAGAAGCAGACGAAATGAGCTGGATGACAAATACTAACGCCAAGTGGGCAAAAAGTGCTGGGAAGCCTCTGCTGCGAGGATCAGCTGGCCGCTGCGGTGGCCCTCCTCCCCCGGCTGGGACGAGGGGGTGCAGGGGATGCCAGCGCGGCAGGGGCAGCCCCACCACCGGGGTAGCCAGGCTGCAGAGCCGGGATTGAAAACCAGGGCCGTGCCCAGCCGGCGGGGCAGAAGTGGCTCCCTCCCAGCCAGGCGACGGGCAGGGGCTTATCTGCCACAGCGTCAAGGGCATTTTCCCTCCGACAGGACTCAAATTCAAGGGCTGGCCCGGAGCCCCCCGAAAGAGCCGTCCTCGACCGGGAGGGGTCCAGAGCCCCCCCGGCAACCCCCGTCCCGCTGTACTCACAAGAGGGACTGGACGGAGCGGTTCGTCTTCAGGGCCTCGGCCAGCTGCTTGACGCGGTTGATGTTGGAGACGATGCCCAGGTTGAGGTTGAGCTGGGCGAGGGAGCGGGACTCGGCCACCCCACGGCAGACGTGCCCGAAGTCCCGCTCGGAGAGCTGGCAGCCCCGCAGCGACAGCAGCCGCACCGAGTTCTCCCGCAGGCTCTCGCAGATGTCCCGGATCTCCGCCCCCGACAGCGTCTCCCCGGAGATCTGGATGGACCCCGGCAGCATCTTCCCGCTC
>VXAY01002309.1:381912-439540 GCA_013399855.1 Oxyruncus cristatus
CCGCCTGTGCCCTCTCCTCGCAGGTCCACACCACCGACTTCCCCGGAAACTACCCCGGCTACGACGACGCCTGGGACCAGCGGCGCTTCGAGGAGGTGGGTGAGCTGCACCGGCGGCCTGGGTGGGTGTGCGGGGGGATGCGGGTTCTGGCCGGGGCTGTGGGTGGCTGTGCGGGGGGATGTGGGCCCCGGCCGGGACTGTGCGGGGGGATGCGGATTCTGGCCGGGGCTGTGCGGGGCCATGCGGGCCCTGCGGCCGGCGTGACCCGCGGTGCGCGGCTCCTGCAGGCGTTCCGCGTGGACGTGATCCGAGAGGAGGGGGATTCGCTGGAGTTCGACATGGTGGGCATCGACGCCGCCATCGCCAACGCCTTCCGCCGCATCCTGCTCGCCGAGGTACCGCTGCTTGCGGGGGTGCTCGCCTGGGAGTGCCGGCCTACCACTTGAGTGATAGGACTCGGGGAAGGTCCATCCTGATGGACCCTTGTGGACAGCCTTATGGAAGAGAAGGACATGTTCATTCCACATGTGTGCCGGGAACCCAGAGGACAGGGCTTAGCAGCATGGGCAATGCTGCCTGTTGCACTTAGGGGTGCTGCTAGTGGTGTCTACGGGTCAGCCTTTTGGACACAGCTGTGTTGCAAACCAAACAGAAGCCACGTAATGCTGCCAAGTACTAAATGGCTGAGGATGCCTCAAATGGCTTTTTCCTGCCCTTCACCTCTTGTGATCGATTGTTTATAAAAAAATTGGGAAGGGGTTATATGGGGTGTAAGAGTATATTGGGTCCTCTGGCTTGGCAGAAGTACCTCTGAAAATAGTCTGCATGGCAGTTATTTGTGGGAGAGGAGGAACACTCTATTTGGATAATCTGTTGTCATGCGATTCAACTATGGTCTTTAACTCTTGTCTCCCTGAGGTGCCAACGATGGCTGTAGAGAAGGTCTTTGTGTACAACAACACATCCATTGTGCAGGATGAAATTCTGGCTCATCGGTTGGGCCTTATCCCAATCCGAGCTGACCCTCGGCTCTTTGAGTATAGAAACCAAGGTGAGAGTCTTGGATCGAATAGAAATTTTTCCTCAAAGTAGGAAATAATGGTTGTGTAAACTGAGCAGAAGTGTGATTTCATAGAGGCTAATGGGGTTCTTCCCTTCCCAGGAGATCAGGAAGGCACAGAAATTGATACTCTGCAGTTTCAGTTGAAAATAAAATGTAGCCGAAACCCTCAGGCAGCTAAGGAATCATCTGATCCTGATGAACTATATTGCAATCACAAAGGTGAGATCTCTCCTAAAAATTAGGTGCTGGTTTTTTTTTTTTTGGTCTGGGAAGACAGGATTTGGGCTGTTCTCCCGTGTGCCCTGTGTATGCACAGGGAGAGAGCTGATACCATTCTGCCAAACTTACTTTGTGCCATCTTCAGTCCTGTGCAGATCAGTGACCTGCTTTGAGACAGCAGCTGGCTGATGCTTGTGGCTTCTCTTTGCAGTGTACAGTAAACATATGACATGGGTGCCCTTGGGGAATCAGACAGACCTTTTTCCGGATGCTGACTTCCGACCTGTTCATGATGATATCCTCATTGCATTGTTGCGACCTGGACAGGAAATAGATGTGCTTATGCACTGTGTCAAGGGTATAGGTGAGTCCTGAGTCCTGGGGCAGCAGGAGGAGGAATGTGAGTGCTTGGACAAGGGCACTGCTATGCGAAGGGGAAGGGTGGAGAACAACTTTCCCCCTGGAACTTTAGGCCCTGGCATCCTTGCACTCTTGTTCCCTGAGGCCTTTTCTCATCCTTGACTCTTGCTCTTCTTGCAGGTAAAGATCATGCCAAGTTTTCTCCTGTGGCCACGGCCAGTTATCGACTGCTTCCTGACATTACTCTCCTGAAGCCTATTGAGGATGAGGCGGCTGAGACATTGCAGAAGTGCTTTTCCCCTGGAGTCATTGAGATCCAGAATATCAAGGGTACTTCTTTTTCGCTCTAAGTGCTTTGTTCCTTACAAGCTTTCTTAGAGACTGATTGAGATTAGAGCCGAACTTTGTAGTGACAAAACCACGTTGCGGTGTTGCCTTGCTGGTCAGCAATGGCTCATGCTCTTCTGAGCCTGGTTTTATGGATGAGTGGCTGCCACATGCAGGTGGTGAACTGGGATCTCCCTGAAATGCCAAGGCATTGAATACATGTCAGACTGGGTAGTGAACTTGCTCCTTCCAGCAGCTGACTGTGGAGAAGACTTCTTGTGTCCTGCCTTAGGGGTACATGCAGGCTTTGTGTTTGGGTTAGTGTTCCAATCCACTTAGATGCAGAGGGGAATGAGGTTCTAAAACATTCCCATAAGTGAGATTAAGGCACAAACGAGGCCAGATGCTGAATCCCAAAAGGATAATTCAACTTCTGTAACACAAATGAGCAGAGAGAAAGAAGGAAGATAGAAAAGTGGCAAAAGCTAAGGGTAACTGTTAAAAGCACAGGACAGGAGTTACCACCACCATGAAGTGCTGCTGGCTTGCAAGCTGGTAGATCTCTGCTGGGCTTCTTCTCTGGTCGCCTTGTATCCTCTGAGGAACAAGCCTAAAGGCAGGGTAGTAAGAGTGGCAGCAGCTCCCACAGCAGTCCTCAGAGAGCCCCTCAGCAGTCCCTGGGCACGGCCTTAAATACCCTCGCCGTGGTAGCCCCTGGATGCCTGTTGGCCACTTCACCAGTATCCGAGGAAAGGTCACCTGGTACCAAGATGGGCCCTGAGTGTCCATTGGCTGGTTCCTCAGTCTCCAAGAAAGATGTGCCTGGCGTACCTTATTTGGAAGAGTAAGTCCTTCCCACGTTTTTTGATTGTAACAACTTTTTATTTTTTTACTCGTCTGCCTGCCTCTGCTAGCTTGCTAGGTGCTTCCTGGAGCTTTTTCAAGTAGCTCGGCTCTTGCAGCAGCTTAGCTGTGGCATCAAGGCTTTTTAACTCCATGCTTGAGACAGTGGCAAAGCAGACTCCATCCTGTAATGAGTCCACTGCAGTTAGTTCAGCCTGGCTGGAGTTTCATGTTGGATATATGCCAGTTCTTTCAGTTGGTGGCTTCCCTGCCTTTGCTGATGGGGAAGTGCCTGTTTGAGGGGTAAGCACCTGTGTGACCACAAGGCACCCATGTGCTGCAATTTGCCCACCTCATTTCATCTTTTTCCTTTCAGGAAAAAAGGTGGCAAGAGTCGCCAATGCACGGCTGGACACGTTCAGCAGAGAAGTTTTCCGTCATGAGGGTCTGAAAAACCTTGTGCGCCTGGCAAGAGTACGAAACCATTACATCTGTAAGTGTCTGTTCCACACAGAGCCCTGCCTGGTTTGTGCAAACAAGCAGAGGCTGGCCAGCACGTATGGCTGGGTTTCTGCCTCTCCCCACGCCCTCATCAGCATTCATACATTCATATTCCAGTGGGTAACTACTGAGGTTATGTTTGGTGTTGCTTTGGGATTGAATCTCTTTGTGCTTTCTGCTGGCAAATGTAACCTGTTTGGCTGTGAAGATCTGGCTTGTTACTAGTGTGGTGTAAGGGAAGGTGAGGGGCAGAAACATGGAGCCAGGTGCAGGCTGAAGCTGCCTCGTGGCTGTGCTGACCTGTGTCTCTGTGCAGTTTCAGTGGAGTCGACGGGTATCTTGCCTCCAGATGTGCTGGTGAGTGAAGCCATCAAGATCCTAATGGGAAAGTGTCAGCGTTTCCTGAACGAGCTGGACTCTGTGCCTATGGAGTGACCAGGCTGTGGCTGGGAAACATATCCCTGCACTGTTCTTCTGGGCTTCCTACACCTGCCTGTAGGGGTGATTCCTCTTCCGTAGGCAAGAGGCTTGATACAGGATTGCCAAGAGTCCTTGGACCATCTCTTTGGATTTGTTTTCTGTTAGTAATTAGCCTCAGTGAGGAGATGTGTTAAAATAAAGGCTTTTCTTTAAAGCTGTTTCCTTCTGTGCCGTTTGCAATTGTGAAAGTGTAATACGTGGAGAGCAAAGTGACAGCAGGTCTAAAGATGAATAATAGCGTTTATTTTAGATTGTATACAGTATGTAAAGAGGCCTGATACAGCAGTAGGGCAAAGCACTTCAAAGCAGGTCAGTGAGATTTAACAAGTTGGTATCAGTGCAGGGCTGTTTTGTGGGTATCTCAGACCAGCTCCAGCATAGGTAATAAATAAGGTAGAGAAAAGGCTGTCCTGTCAGAGGGCTGGAGAACCTCTCTTATGAAGAAACTGAAAGGGTTGGGATTTGTTCAGCTGATAACAGAAAATTTAAGGGAGACCTTATTCTGGCTTTTCAACATACAGAGGGGTTACAGAGAAAGACTTTTTTTACCATGGCCTGTATTGACAGGCTAAGAGGCAACGGTTTTGAACTGGAAGAGGGTAGACTTATATTGAACATAGGACATTTTTTACAATGAGGGTGAAATAGGCTGCCCAGAGAAGTTTTGGATACCCCATCCCTGAAAGTGTTCCAAGAACAGGTTGGATGAAGCAACCTGGTCTAGTGGAAGGTGTCCCTGTCCAGGGCTGGGGGGATTGGACTAGATGATCTTTGGCAGTCCTTTCCAGCCATGATACAGCTTCTCTGTGCAAAGGTGAGATTTAAAAACATGCTTGTAAGGCTGCCCCTTTTCAGATATCTCAAGGAAAGGCACTTTTAACATCCCAGGTGTTAAATTTATTTGTCCACTCTGTTCACTCATTCAGTGACTGTACTTTGGGCTGACGAAGCAGAACTGAATGGCAGAAGGCAAGTGAAAAAGGCCTTTCCGCCCTGGGAGGACTGGCAAGGTAGGCTAAGTGGTGACCACTACTGCTACTCAGCACAGGATAGATCTTGGCTTGTGGAAATCTCTTGACAAGCTGATGAAGGGACTGGAATTTCAGAAATGTCTGGGAGTTACTGGTGTGTCCCAGTTTCTCAAGTCAATCCACACTGTAATGCTAAAATTCAGTGTAGCAAATGGTCCTTTTTCTCTGCTTATTTCACTGGGATAGAATTACTTACACTGTAAATGTTACAGGTGGTAGGGTGAATATGCTGTAGGGCATACAACTGGCATCCTGGCTCCAATCCCAACCTGTCCCATGTCACTATACTGTTGCAGACCCATGCATGTGCTGGGTCTGTCTATGTGTGTGTATGTATATATATACACACACACATATATATCTATCTCACAAGGCACTGCGCTTCCCAGCAATAGCTAGGGTTGGGCTTGCAGGCTACTTCAGTAGCATATACACCTCTCTGTGCTACTGCTTATTTCCCATGCTGCGTATGGAACATACCTTGGAATAGCCGAAGGGTTTTGCTTTGGCAACACATTTGCCTCAAGCTGCAAACTGGGACCCAGAATTAATATTAACTAGCTGTGAGTGACATGTAAGTACTTCAAAATGCAATTTACCCCTCACCTTCTAATTTAACTACGTAGTCTGGAATGGTTCATCCCTCCCTGATAATGTATGCTGACTACCAGCAAAGATGCCCCCTTTTTGATAGGTGGAATAAGGAGTCCTGAGCAATCCTTAGGCACGCAGCCAGGGCAGACTCGAGGCCTCAAATCTTACTGAAACAGACAAAAGAATAAAAATGAGACATGACACTGTGTGTATGAAACTGGAATAGCTTTACTGACGTTCAGAGGTGTAATACAACCAGTTCAGAGACAGCTTCAGATTTAAACATTCTTACAAAAAAGGTTTAAAATCCATTTTAAAAAACTCCCTTGTGTCTAGCATGAAGTCACAGAATGTTAAAAATATCACAACACAATAAATACACCCAGCTTTTGCTAGAGCCAGGAACTATGTTAGCTCAGAGGTTAAAGTCTGAGGCCAGGAGGAAAGTGGAGGGTGTGCTGGTGGAACAGCAGAGGCAGGAGAGTGAGTGGATTCCCAAGGCCTGCTCTTCCTATCTGCACTCCCATACCTCTCAACTCCAGCTTTTTTGTCCAGTCTGTCCATGTTAAAACACCACTTTTCCACCTACCACAGTTTATTACTTGTTCTACCTCCTGGATGGCAAAACTGCCTGCTACCTCTGGACAGACCCTCCCAGCTCTTGTGCTAACTCTAGGATAGATTGTGTGAACCTGCTTTGTAGACTGGAGTGGCTTCATAAGAGTCCCACCTCAGCTAAAACCCAGTTTCTGACCTGGCTCTGCCCTGTGAACTGCAGTGTAAAGCCCACCCCTCCTACCCCACCATGCAATTCTCTGAGAAGTACCAGAGTGGGTAAAACCAGGGGCTATTGTCATCTCCACTGCAACAGGGCGAGGAGATCCCTTTTGGATTGCAGGTGCTTCAGGTATTGGTCCAGATTTTCTGTACCCTGCACTGGCCAAGTTCTAGTCTACAGGGTGTGGTAAAATGAAAAAAAAAAAAAAAAACATTAAAAAAAAAATAATCTGTCCTGTTCCCCCTGAGAGATGTCCAAGAAAGGCTGGCACAAAGTAAAAGCCTTCCCTTTGGCTCTGGGTAGAACAAACTGTATGATCATATCTATACATATATATGTATATATGTGTATGACAGTGTCTGCCTCTTTCTAGAGAGCAGTTGCACCTTAGAAAGGCTGATCTCGTGGGAGATCCTAGAGCACTGCTAGGCTTCCTGGCACACAGCCCTCAGCCCAAGGCTCAGCATCCTGGAGGGAAACAGATTCATCAGAATACCAGTCCACTAGGGACAAGTGCTGATAAAAGTGACAGGAGAGTCTGATGTGCTCCCTGCAAAGCCTGGCTACTAGCACCCAGAGGAAGATTAGGGTAGCCCCTTTTCACATGGCACACTACTCTGCCTTTTGCATTAATCCTAAACCCCAAGGGATGAAGAGGTGGAGCAGAAGTGACCCAAGGCTACAAGATGACCAGGCTTTACCTAGTGGAGTCTATAGGCTCAGCTCCCACCTTGCAGAGAAGCAGAGGTCTAAAAATGCTCATCCAATGGAGGAGAAGAAATCAGGGGAAAAGTTTAACAGACTGGTTCAAATGCCACAGCAGGTCCCGTCCCAGTGTAGGGAGGAGAATGGGACAGGACCCATAAAGGGCTTTATTCAGACGAATGCTTGTGGAGGCGTGACAAGGAGAATCTAATGTGCTTACTAGGAGGAGACAAAATATAAGGTAAGGGAGGAGATGGTTGCAGCATCCCAGGCTCAGGGTTCAAAGAGTACGTTGAAGCCCTCTCCATCCTCATTTTCTAGCACATCTGTCTCCAGTGATGGCTTCACCTTTTTGAAGAGAGATGGAAGGTTCCGGATATGCACCTCCTTGCGGAACTGCTCCCCAATGGGCTTCTGCAGAGGACAGACAGGCGGGCATCAGTCATTATTGTCTTCATACCCCCACTCAGGGACAGCCTGCTTGCAGATCAGAGCAGACCCTAGGTTCTGAGCAACCCCTAGGCCTGGACCCTGTGCTTGCATTTTGAGGAGTCTTAGGCCTGGCCTTTCCCAAGTGCCAGGGCACTGAGGTAACCACCAGCATACCACTCCCCACTCCCCATCCAATGCCAAAGGTTTCAACACCACTATGCTCACAAAAGCCTAGAGATGACCCAACAGCCTCATTCAAACATTTTATCACCCTGTTCCCTTGGGCACCCTTGTGCAGGGTACCCACTGCCTCTCAGTGAATGGCCATCGAGGGGCTGCTCTGTCTGTGCTGCCATCCCTGCTGGACCTCCAGGGTGAAGAGACAGAACAAACATCAAGAACATGCTGCAACAGCCTCCTGGCTGGGAAGGGGGCTGGCTGGCAAGAGACAGGACACCCCATCACTTCTGCAGCATACAGGTGTGAAACAGAACAGGTTAATTGTCCTCTAGGACATCACCTACCCCAATGCAACCTGTGATGAGGCGCTTGAAGTGATCCTTCCGGCGCTTGTCTGCCACCTTCTGCAGTGTTGGGTTGAGGAGCTTTGAATCAAACTGCTCCAAAGAGTCCAGCTGGATGTCTGGGATCTGCTCCATCACTGCCTTCAGCTCAGTGTAGCGAGGGCGCTGCAGGGAGAAGTACAATTAACATGGCTCTGCTAGGCAAGCAGCCCTGCCCAACTTCAGGGGCCACTAGCTCCTCTGCCCCTACCCAAGCAGGCAAGGGATTAGTTTTCCACCACTCCCCAGCCAACCTCATATTGGATCAAGGATAGGATTTCTCACCAAGGCCTCGTAGATCTGGAAAGCCAGGTTGACAAGAGCTGCCATGCAGCCATCGTGCTGCCCATGTACCTGTAAGCCCCTCAGCACACTCGTGAAAAACCAAGACACGGCATCAGGCAGGAGGTTTCCTGGAAGCACCTGGGGAAGAGGCACTGTCAGCACTGCAGCAAGATATCAATACACAACTGCATTTCTGCAACAGCTCGGTCTTCCTGAGGGAGAAGGTGCCCAGGGGTGAAGTTGCCATGCTTCTCGCAACATCCAGAGCTTCGTCTCCCAACCCTGCCAGAACTAACCCCTTCTTCCTCCCAGAGGTACCTGTTTAAGCAGTGGCCAGCAAAGCTGTGTTGTGGTTCTTTGGCAGGACAAGGTGTCCTTCCAGGAGAGGGATGTGTAGGCAGTGATCAGCACTGCAGTGCAAACATCCTGAAAAGGAGCCAGAGAGGACCAGTCAGAGGAACCATTTCCCACTTCCAGTGTTCAAACCTGAAGGGAGCCAAGAAGCAATCCAGACAGCCTGCAAGAGCTCCTAAGGGGCCATCTTCTGAGAATCCTGCATCCTGAAGGTGCTCAAAGGCACCCAGTGTGCATCATCATAACCATGAGGGACCAATGTCAAGCACACCTGCTCCCTTCATCTCCCTGGGAAAGGCCTCAGAGAGCTCATGGACTCTGATCAGCTGCTACTCTCAAGTCACTGCAATAGCTGCTGCAAGAGCTTCTGAGGAATCCACACCAGAGGAGTACAGAGGCATCGGGATTGAGGGTACTCTGTAGGTGGTGTTAATACTGTGGCTCCTGTACCAGCTCAGGCAGATTTTATAGAAATCAAAAAAGAAACAAAAGGCTTCTGGATGAAGTTCTTCCTCATGAAGACTGGAGCCCAGGATGAAGGCATAGCCGGGGAGCACCCTGGGGGCTGAATGGCCAGAGCTCTCTTCCCTAGAAGGGCTGAAACTCTGTAGCTGTGTGTTGTAGTGGATCCCAATCCTCATTTGCTTTGTGGCTTCTGCAAGGCCCTTAAAAGCCATGCATGTTCCCAAGAGATGATTCTCACACTGGGGAGTGCTCCAGCAGCCTCGATCTCTGCAGCAATGCTTGGCTGCACAACAGACAAGCATGACAAAGAGTGCAGAGAAAGCATGGTAGAAGTCAGACCATGGCTCTTACCTCTTGCTTCATCAGACACTTGCCAAGCTCAGTGAGCTCTGCGCTGGCAGGGGGTGTCACCTCTGTGGCCATCGCCTCATCATCTGCAGAGCAGAGCAAAGGCAGCACTGTGAACACAGCCTCCCAAGACTGAGGGAGAACAGGAAGCCTGCAAGGATTAAGTTGGGAGCCAGGAGCCAGCACACAGAATCAGTATGCTGGCAAAGCTTGCCCAGAACATCTCTTTTCAAGCAAAAAGCACCCACCCTTGGTGGGGTAGGAAGGGAGCCCAACTAGCTACCTTCAGCTCTTGGGAGGAACGCACATCCCCCTCTTCTCCTCAGCTCTTTTCAGAACCTTAACAATCAGCTGCCCCAGCCTGTGAACCCTACAGCACATTTCTTTCTAGGCTAGACTGGGTTTTTCTGTGGCCCCCAGACACGCTGGACAGGACAGAGCTGAAGGCTTCTTACTAAACCTATACCCCTCAGGTAGAACTTCCAGCAAAAGGCAAGCCTCTCCCTCAAGAAATAGGAAAAGTGCTTGTGTACACCCAAGGGCAGGAAAGGCAAAGATAGGCATTTACTCACCGTCTCCATCTACAGCAGCAGTAGTGTTATGTTCAACATTTTTCTTAGAAACACAGCAAACAGCTGCAAAAACAGTTGCAGGTCAGAGAAGCAGAAGAGGGAAGATGCTACTTCAGAACATGCAGAGATAATCCTACAGACTGATGGGCTCACAGCTGCGTCAAGCTCCCCCAGTTGCTACACAGAATCTGAAGAATCAGGAAGCCCAGTATAAAAGCCAAATACTGCACTCCCTGGAAGGCTGTAACACCCCACCCACAGCATGGGGAACCTGCTGCACAGTGGCTGCTTCAAACTACTGAGAATCAGGAACATGCAAACCCATTTGAAGTCTATAACCTGAGGAGAACACCATTTTAAGGTAAAAAGGCCAATCAAGAAAGGAGATAGAAGATCAATGATCTGTACTCTCTATGTGGAATCAATTTTCCCAGCCTCTCCGATCAAAGCCATGCTGACAAAAAAAACGTTGGAGAAATGGAACACGAAGAAGGAAGACAGCTTTGGGTGAGGGACTATTCCCTCTGTCTGGTTAGAGACATGGCAATTGCCAGAAACAAAACTGCTCTACACTTGGATTGTCCACAAATCCATGTCCCATACTGGGTTCCAGGGAATAGAAAGGGAGAACCAGATTCCAAAGAACTGAACATCTAAGGGACAGTGCCAAAACCATAGAGCCCTAAAAGCTAGCAAAACAAAAGAAAGAAACTCTCTTCTGAAGGTTTTTAATCATTCCTTATTAGGTTTAAGCTGAGATTTTGACATGGCTAACTGTCTCAACACCTGGCTTCTAAGGACTATGTTAAATACTATTGACTGTTATAGTTAAGTTTTACTGCACATTGGGAATTCCTGTTGTCTTCTCCAGGGAAAACTTCCCAAATATCCCAGGGGATCTAGCTTGATTTCACTTACTGACAAGATCCATGACTTCTCGAGTCAGCAGCCTGACCAGCTGTTCCTCAAGCATCTCCTGAGACTCAGGGTTGTCATCTGCAGCATCATCCTCACTGAAGAGAAAAAAATTTTGGTTTGAAGGGAGCTGATGTCTTAAAGTATCCCCTCTGCCCAAGCATAGGGAATAAGTCACCACTGTGTTTTCCAGCCCTCTGCTGGCAGGGCTGTTCCTGGGCAAAGGCCCAAATAAAAGACCAAACCTCCATCGCATTCCCCCTTTCCCCCTTTATACCTAGGGGTGGAAGCTTACCAGAGCATGGTTCGCTGACTGATCACCTGCCATTTCTGGGATAACCTCTGTTCAACACAAAAGGAAAGATTTAATACCTTCTTAAGGAGCCATGCTGGACACAATGAAAGGAGACACAAGTGACAGCTGCTGACAGAAGTACAAGAGCTTTAAACACAGCTCTCATGCCAACACCCATTTTGAATGGCAGAAGAACTGCTACCAACTGTGCTGGCTGCAGGAATGTGAATGAGCTGTCATGAAAATGGGAGGACACAGGCAAAAAAAACCCCACAAAAACTCTCATGGCTGCAGGCTGAGGAGCTTATGTCCATGGGTTTGAATTCACAGCAAGGGGTGCTGTGCAACAGTCAGAGTTGTAACACACCCCAAAAGCCCCCCCTAAATATTATCGAAAACATTAAGCATCGAGGCTCTGCCCTTGTCTCTTCTGGCTCTGCAGAGACAGACATTATCACATGTCAGCTGCTTACAGGCAATCTGGGCAGTCAAGATACAGCCATCAAACAAGTTTTCTTACCATGTGCAGATAGGTAAAGAGTGGTCCCAGCATGGGACAGACAAGGGTTTCATAGTATTCTGAAGGGCAGGAGAGTACCAAGGGCTTCACAAACACACCTGCACACCCCAGTTAAGGAAGAGATCCAGCACATAAGGCCAGCTGCTAGGGAAGACTGCAGCACACTACCCAAACAAGCCCATTTAAACAGGGGCCAAGGGACAGATACCTCAAAGCCCATCTTCTCACACCTGTCATTTAACAAGTGGTATCTCTGTACAGCAAGACCATGAAGTATTTAGATCCTTCCCCCCCCAGTTCAGTTGAGAACTCTGAGGGTGCTTAACACCCATTTCCTAGCTGTGAGACTGAATGTCCAGCCCTGAAAAGTGGGCTGGGAAACACACATGATTTCCCAACAAGCACACCTTACTGCCAAGCTCCTCATTATCCAAGCCCCCTTGGCCCCTAGAAGGCACTACACACCTCTCATGGTGCCTCCAGAACACATAAATCCTTTGCATTTACTGTTTCTGACACCAATCACTGCTGTTTCTGCTTGTGCCCTCTTGAGCTTACCCCTCATCCACACCAGGCATATTCCTGCTTTTTTACCTCCTCAATCACCCTTCTTTGTCTCAGCCATACTAAAAACAATGCAGGTTTCCAGTTTATGTGTTCAAAGCCTGCCTAGCTGGCCTGAGGCAATGATGGAAGGATACGGAGCATGGGACGCAGTCTGTAATCGGGAATGTTGTTGAGGTTGTTGAAAGCAGAGCTAAGGAGCTGGGTGGCGAGACCCTCAACAGTGTAGAAATCCTGTTGCATGGAGGGGCCTGCATTTCCCAGGATGTGAAAACTTCAACAAAAAAAAAAAAAGTTAGTTGCAAGTCTGCTAGATAACAGGTACCATGTTATCTAGTGTGTCTCTGGCCTGCAAAGGCTACAAGTACTATCACCTTGTGATCAGATTATTGCCCTGTCTTAAACAAATACTACAGAGAATTTTAGCACCATATCTCTTTTTTTTCTGGGATACCTGCAGAGGGACAATGAATTCAGCATTGAAGCACCGTGCTGATGTATCCCAGCACATAATTAGAAGTGGCAGAAGAGACAAACTAGATAAGGATATCAAGTAAGTGCTCCAATCCAACAACCTAATTGCAGGAAGAGCTAAAAAGCTAAACCCCACATTTTTAGGTACTTTTTCCAGAGACCTTTCCATATGTACATGGTAGATTACAAACACTGAATATATTCTACCACTGCAGCTTCTACTTGGATACAGCTCACATCAAAAGTCTAACTCTAAAAGAAGTCAGGCCCCAGCAACAGCCTACTGCTCCAGCTGTGCAGTGTAGGATGGTGTGTGAGAGAGCTGGTGGTCTTACCAGTTGTCGTAGAGGGTACAAAAGAAGCCCTGCATCCTTTCTAAGACCGTTTTGTAAACAGGAGAGTCATAAAGCTCCAGCAAAGGCTGAGGGAGACCTGGGGGAAAGAATAATCTTTAGTTACATTAATGAGAGAGCACAGTGCACCTTCAGGACATGCTGGGCAGGCCCCAGCCAGACTGATGGCAGCAAAGGAAGATCTTGGCAAGTACAACATGCATCCAAATGGGAAGCGGTGCAGCCACCCTGCGCCAGAACCTGCCCTCAGAGGTCAGACGAGTTCAAGCTGGTTGTGCCCAGAGCAGAGGTGCTTCCACTGAGGTTGTTACAGCTGCCTTATTTCTCCAAAGTAAAACTTACTTGAGCTATCAGAACCCAGTCAGCAGCAAAGCTGACAGTTGTGCAGCTCCTCTAATAGCTCATCCTTTCAGGTTTGTATTCTCTGTCAGGACACAAGCTACTGTTGAACTACGACATTAAGAAGTTCAGAGCAGAGATCAAGGCCCTGCTGCTTTATGTGCAGTTGTTCACAAACAGGGTTTACAGGTCACAAAAAACAGGTAAAAGAAGCATGTCCTCATTTTATAGATATGAAACGGAGGTAAGAAAGACAAAGCAGCTTCCCCAAAATATTTCACTATATGTCAAGACCCAAAATTAAACCTCAGTTTCCAAAGTCATGATCCACACTTTATCCACAAGGCCACCCACTTACTTCTGTTTGGCTGGAAATGCTTCTGTGTTTACAAGCTCAAGCTTGCTTTAAGATGGTTCCAAAAGCCTCTTTCTAACATGCTGTCTGGAAACAAATGATAGGGCCATACTGCACAACTTGGCTCTTGCCCTCCAGGACAGGTCTTTGCACCAGCACTCAGGGCTCCTGCTGAGTACTGATTCTGTGCAAAGGCAGACAACGACAGCACCCCCCAGGCTCTGCAGCCTGAAATGCTATGTTGCAGAGACCACCACCTAGCTGGGATGAGCAGTTTGGCAGGGTACCCTTCATTTTCACGCAGAAGAAATCAGTTCATCTGAGATCAATAACTTATTTTAACCTCTTGATTTCAGCAGGTTCAAATCACGCCCAAGCTGCAAATACTATGAAAAAATGCCTCTCCAGCCCCTTTTCACTTCCACTGCTATGGTTGGACAACTAATACCTCTAAGAATCCATCCACACATTTGTCCTGAAGAGAAGCCTCTTACCTAGAATGGCATTCTTCTCCACCTCCAGCATGTCCAAGGCCTTTGCAAAAGTATCCCCCAGCCTAGCCAATATCTCTGGCATGTAGAGATTGTTGTGAGTCCTGAAACAGAAGAGCACCTGGTTTATACCCATGTAAGTGAACCTGTTTTTGCCCTCGACAGTGCGATCCTCTCCTTCAGCTTGTGGACAGCTCTTCTGAGGCAGATGATGAGGAAGGTGAGACCAAGCACGTGTGCATGGGATCCCCCTTCCCCACCTGCAAAAATATTGGGGAAGCTGACCAGACAGAGACATGGAGTGACTCCACCTCATGTCCTGAATCTCCTGGCTGCCCCTTCCACTTACTTCAGTTCATCCCACCCCTTGCGAGCACTGGCAGTAAAAACTCCCAGCAATTCTCCACTTGATGCTGGGAACAGCTTATTAGCTTGGCCAAAGGGATCAGAGAATGTATTTTTAAAACTGACAAGACATCTCAAAAGATCTTCTGCACCTAAGGCCCCTTCAGAGGGAAGGGCTCTTTCAGCTCCAAAATACACACACTGCCGCTCAGGGATGGGTCACAGGCCCCAGAATAGCAGGTGGCACTAGAGGGACTCTAGTGAGAACATCAGTCTGATCAGATGTTACTCGTGGCAAATGCATGTGGCCCCTGGACAACACATCCAGCTGCGAACAATTCCGCATGATCAGGAGGCAGCCAGTCAGCTCTCCGCAAGGGACACCAATTCAGCCATGGGTGGCTGGTTCTTGCCATCCAGGCCAAAATGGGTCCCCCCTCTTAGCCAGGGCACTGACACTCAGAGCTGGACTCGGCAGGGGGTGTCTCTCTCACCTACCTCTCTCCTTTGAGACCTCAGACCTCCACTGTGGGTGTCGCCAGCTGCACACAGCACAAATCCTGCAGCCTCCTCCAAAACTGCAATGCCATTGTACCTGCTGCTAGAGGTGATCAAGGGCAACTCAGTATCTCCCCCTCGAGCAGCGTTTCCCAAAGCAGGGGGTACATGGGAATGGCTGGGGGAAGGGAGCGTGGACAGACCTCAGTATGTTCTCCAGTCTCAGCTTGCACTCATGTATTAATGATTGGGTTTTAATTTTTTTTAAGGTCTATGTTCATAATCCTGGCAACCCCGATGCAGTGATGTCTGCCTGCGTTTGCAGAAAGCCCAAGTTGGCTCCAAACCAGCAACTATACTGTTTCTCTCTGCAAGTGTTAAATACTTCCCTGCTCACTGGATGTGAGGAAGGCAAGTATGTAAGCTTCGTAAGAAAGAGCTACACAATGACTTCTTCATGACTCATACTCTCATTCTGGGCTGGACCTAACACCATGCAACAGGCCTCAAAGGGGCACAAGCTGATTCTACTCTGCCAAGAGGGGCCAGGGAATGGCCCAGCTTCCACTCAAGTTTGGTTAATGTTGTTCCACCAACTCAAAACTCCAAAAAATCATGCATTTCTGCTTGAGGCTAACCTGAAACCTGGCTACTAAAATCATCTCTTGTATGTCTCCTGCCCACTCCATGCCAATGTTGATTTGCCTCATGCTGGGCAGAAGGACAGCGGGACAAACTGAAGGACTGTGAAACTGTAGTGGTAAACCTTGAAATCCCACTGCTCTAACTACAGCAGGATGGGCCAGACAGTCATATCCTAAAGGAGTGGTCATGGTCCTTAGTTGTTTCAGAGTCCTTGAAGCATTTTCTCAAGTTGAGAGGGCAGATATTCACTCACAGGCTGATTTCCCTTAATACTTCAACAAGTTCTCAGTGGTAATGGAGGGAAAATGGCCAACCAGCTGCTTCCCATGGGAGTTAGAAAAGCATCCAACAGCTCTTATCCAGGATGATGTAGTCCCTAGGCATGTTCCAGGTGAGACTCTCTGCACTCCTGAGCATCCCACACACAGGAGAACATGGAACAACAAAATTCAGGAGACATTTATACTCTAGAAAAGACAAGCAAAGGATATGGCAGGACTTGGGGGATTTTCAGTGATGGTTACAGCTCTGCCAGAAAGAGCCTCTGATGCCTAGAGAGATCAGCTTCAAGACTAGAATATGCATCCTTTCGGACAGTCCATGACTGAAGAATCTTTTTCCAAAGCTGGAGCCATATACAATGAAAATGCCAACAGCATCCATGTCTATCCAAGAATTCTTTCATTTCGTAATGTCAGCGTCTCCTCATCAGGAGTTCCAAAAAAGCCTTTGTCTATGCAAAACATTTGCTGAGCCTGACCAGTCCATTCGTAACAAAACAGGAGCAAATCCCAGCACAATAAAGGCACTGCACCAATCAGTTCATGCAGCTACTGACTGCAGAGATGCACCTTTCTCTAAGAAATGGCTGAAAATCATGATTTGGGTTTAAATTCAGGAGTGAACATTTTAAGCCAGAAGCTAGAAAACACCTAGATGAAATAAGGTGCCACAGAGGACAGGAGAATCATCACTCTGAAAGCCGCTAGCAGAGATTAACAGAACAACTTCAAAATATTTCAGTAAACACAGCTATAGAGACAAATACAGGTAGGCACAAATAGATGCCGCTCAAAGCTACCTTATTTTGTCTTGTTACCTGGACTCTGTCATTCTTCTCAGTCCTTTGGTCTCACCCATGACCTACATTCAAGCTACTTACCATCCCAAAGGCCCCAGTGGCTTAATGGTTTTCACTGCTTCTGCCTGCTAACATAGTAGAAGAATGCCACACACTACCCAAGGAGCAGCAGACCCATCTGCTCAGCCTGCGAAATACCCTTTTTTTGCTCACTGGTGCCTGACTTGGTGCTCAGTTCAGCTGCTCAGCAGGACACCTGCTGCTGCTACTTGCAGATCTGCTCACACAGAAACCAACACAGTCTCCAGGGACTTCCACATCTGTCCCACATAAGCAACACTGGACACTGGTTATCCCTACACAGAGCTGCCTAATGGCATAGACCTAAGAGAAGCGTCTATCCCCAAGGAGTAATGCAACTATGTCCCTGAAGGCATCCTCAACACAGACAGCTTTCCTGCCAGTCAGCCTTCCTCACATCCCTATACTTCTTGCCTGGTGACAGGCTGCTACAGTTTCCGTATTCTCCTGTGTTAACCACATTAAAGAGAGCCTAAGGAAGCAGTACATGGAAAAGGCATCTACGGTCAGCAAACGACACAGCAGGAGCTCCATAGCAGAAGATCCAACATTTCCAAAAAGACGTGTCATCAACATTTGCACTGAACACTATGAGCTTGCAGTTGTCATACAAAGAGGCCTCTCTATCCAGCAGCAGTGATGGAAAAAAATGAAGATCTACTGCTCTTAATACATCATTCATTGGTTCTTGTTGGAGCATCCAGCCTTAAGAAAAGCCTGGATACCACCGAGTAAAGTACAGGCTGCCATATACTGTAGTAGTATGTTACTACCACATACTCAGAAAACATTCTGGCGCGCAGGTGAGATGCTTGAACAACATAGATGCATTGTCTTATAAGCACCCCAAACTTGCCAGGGAGCCTCTTCCTTTATGTAGATGGCGAGAGAACATAACTCGTGTATTCTTGGAGGTGGTTAACAGGTAGGCACAACATTTCTGCTTCTCCATAGGTAGTGATAAAAGTTGGATGAGAGTTTCCTAAGCTTGTTGTAACAGAGATCCCAAGTGTTTTTACTAATACATAAGTTCTGGCAAGAACAGTGATTGCATGAGGAAAAAGTCTGTCTACTGCAGCCTGTTCAGACCTTGGGCATTGGTTTTGTTGGTCTCACACAATACAAAACATTGCAGGCCCAGGAAGAAATGGCATGAAGCTACCTCTACTCAGGCAACTCTATCTAACCTCTCCCAGAAGTTCATCATGGGATCTTCAGCCTTCCAGAATAAAAGGCAAAAACACTTCAAGCACAACTCTGCAGCTGTACCTGCTCACTGGCAAAAGTACCACACGGAGTGGTACACAGAGCTTAGTGATGAGAAACAGCGCCCAGGTGGGCCAAGACAACATGTGCTTGTCCTACCAGTTCAGCATGTTGCTTCTCATAGGAAGCAGCACATTCCTGAGCTCAGTGACTACCAAACATACCTGACTAGACAGAGCTCAAATAATTGGGCCCCTTTCCTCCCAGACCTGAGATGGAAAATCTAAGTGGATCAGAAAATGCTCTTTCCCGTCAGGCCATTGCCAAGGACAGAGCCTCAAGTTTTCAAGTATATTAACATGTAGAGCTATCGCACAAAATTGTTCTATAGGTCTGGCAAAATCCCAGTGTCAGGAGTTACCCTAAGACAGATTCCTCCTTCATAGTTCTGGGAACTGTGTTATTCAGGATTTCCCTTTTCTGCCTTCTCTTGCTCCCTCCTCTGGCTGCCCCAAATCTACACAACACCAGTGACACGCAGAGAGGCACTGCACAGTAGCAACAGCCTGAGAGTATGCATCCACTGATTTCTGTAGCAGACAGTGCTTCAGGAGGCTGCTGTTCATGTTCAGCAAGACCAGCTTAATTTAACACTGAAGAGAGAACAACGCAAACAGGATGTGATGAGAGCTGGGACTGCCCTGGTGCTGACCGGAGAGGTGGCCTTGTAGGGGCTGAGGGCAGAGCAGAGATGTTAGTCGAGAAATCATTAAGTGGATGGCAGATTTATAGCAGTGGAGGCGGGGAAGGCAACCCCAGCCCAAGCTCCCACTGGCTTTGATGGACTCTTGAAGGCCAGGCCAATGGACATTCAGAAGGCTCCAGTTTCCCCAGTGCCATTCCCCACTGTGAACAGTCAGGAACAGTACTTGGGCACCTGCACCAGCCTGTGTTCCCACTGGCTTCTCTGGGCAAACATGCTCTGAGCATTCCATGTATTTATCACAATGTGACTTTCAGAGATTGGTAAGACAACATAAATGATTTCAAGTCAACTTGACCCACCTTATGAGAGCAAGTAAATTGTCAAAAAGCTTCAGGACCTGCTCCGTGCAGGGATTACGGTAGATTGGAGTTCCGCTGGGCAGGTATCCCAAAAAGAATCCTCCAGCTTTTGCCTCTTCAATAGCAGCAGGCCAGCGAGCTCGTTTCACAACTCCCAGAATTGTGGACACGCAAAAGCTTATCTGCAGCAAGAGATGCGAAGAAAGCTTTTCTTAGCCAGAGCACAGCCTGAATAAAGAGGTTCTCAGAGAAACCCATCACCCCATCTCAAAGGGAGCCTAACCTCGTGGTAGAAACAAAATCTGGTGGGTTTGCTGCCAAGAAAATGCAGCAAATGATCATGCTACATTCCATCATCTTCTGAGACCCCTGGCCATGGCAGGACAGCCTAGGAATTCACTACCAGACACAGCATCAATGCATACAGTTTCATGGGTATGCAAGGAGTCAGGTAGCATGCCCTCTAAAAGAAAGGGTCTACACCATCAGTTCCTCAACTCCTTCATGTGCCAGGACAGATGCAAAGATCCATGATGACACAGTGGTTCAACTGCATTAGTCCCAAATCACAAGCACAGTTCCATGAACTACATTTCAGTGTCTTTTACAGAACTAAACATAGCAACTCTGTTTGCAGTCTGCCCAAGTGAAGCCTTTGCAACAACAACACAAATTATATTCAAAATTATATTCCATGCTGCAGCCTCAGCATGTTTTCCATTGTGCCTGGCTCAAAAAGCACAATTCCCTGCACCGTATTTCCACAAATCACATATATCCATTGCTTCTCCAAAACCAAACTCTGCTACACAAACAGTAAGGGGCAGTATGCTTCGTTCTGATGAATAATCTGGATTTGCACAGCCTACATGCTCAAAAAGCAAAAGTCAGCCTGTTATTCTGCAACCTACTGATCTGCACTCTAAATGCAGATGATCAGGAGACCTTGTGTGCAATCACAACAGAAATGTGGGATGGAAGGAGGCAAGTCTCATCTCAGTAACGATTACACCTCTCCTGGCAATGATACTCACTCTAGAGCGGTTCAGGCCACTGGGGTCTTCCAAGACTGGATCGGCAGTTTTGTTGTCTGCACCCACATAGGAGATGAAGGCTTCAGGATCCGAGAGGACTCTGGCAGCAGCAAAAGACAGCAATGTGGATTATTGTTTGTACCAGGGAACTTGAGTGGAGCTTTGCACTCGCAATAAACATCTTAACAAACACAGAGCGGGCTACAGAGACTAGCTAGTGCTCCATGGAGTATGCAGGGACACGATTAAGAAGCACCAGAGATGTGTACACTCTCCAAACATCTCCAGTTCTCTTGGGCTGTGGGAACCAGAAACACCGCTGGGAAAACTCTTGTGCATGCGCAGCTACTCAGGGCTGCAGGACACCTCAGCTTTAGTAAGGAGAGCTCAGCTTCATACCTCGTCCTGGGGATGAGCAAAGACATCTTTTATTTCTCTTTTTCTGCAAATGCTTTGAGCATGCTGGGGAATATTCCTCCACTACCTTAAACAAGTCTTACCCAGCAATTAGACTGTTGGCAGTTTCTGAACTGCAGGAGAGCTATTACCACAATGACTGCCCAGAGCACAGGAGGTCATGAGGCACCCCACGACCCTCATTTGCTTTGTGTGTTCCCTTACTGGCCGCAACAGTACTTCTGCAACACCTCCAGCTCAAAGCTCAGAAAAACAGCCCATACCTCTGCATCTCTGGGGAGAGCCATAAGCCAGCAACAGGAGCCATGAGCTCCTCCAGGAAAGCTTTCTGTCGCTCATAGTCCTTAAACTGGTTGCTGATGAGGACAAGGGCCTCCATAAGAGCACACTTCTCCATCTGTGTCAGAAGTAGCTCATTGGAGAGCAGCTGCTTCACGTGGTTGTACAACATCTCAAAGTTTGGCTAGAAAACACATAAAAGTAGAAGAGCATCATGCATTTGGTATGGAGGAGCATGACTGGGGGAAGCAGAGGAAGGGTGTACTGTACAGCTGGAAGAGCATGTCAATTATCTTTTCTCTACATAGCCATCTCCTCCTCAGACTCAAGTTTCTCTGAATGTTCAGTCTAAGAGAAGTTCTATTTTACCCTACCCTTCTATCATTATCCTGCATCTGGTTTACTTTCACTCTCCAGAAAGACTGAAATAGGAAATCTCTCTCTAGGAAGTCATATTGCTTAAAGCAGTATCACACCTCAAAATAGTTCAGGTGCTTTTATTTGCTCACAGAAAGCACCTTGCTTCTTTGGCCAGACTTGGGACTCTTCCACCTCTTTGCTCACGATGAGGTAAGTAACAACTCTTATGGTATTATTATCTCCACAGGAATTCTTGAGTTTCTTCCCTACCTTCTCTAGTTGCAGTCACATCTACCTATAACTTTGTATAATAATATAAAGGGGGCAATCATGCCCCCTTTAGCAAAGTCCTCTGAACATCTTTTGGAGCAGTTCTGGGTCCTTGGTTCTTCCAGTGAGGATGTCTGGCTGGCCAAGGGAAAGAGACAGCAACAGCTCAAGGACCAACACAGCAGAACAAAGATCAACCCATTAGTTCTTAGCATCTTATTGCAAAATGCAGAATGGAACCCCTAAATTACCTTAATTAGCATCCTTTAAAAATGTCTTTGCTTAAACTAGCAATGTCCTACAGCGCTCCCATAATCCTAGAGCATCCTCCACAGAAACACCTCTAAACAAATGAGTTCAGAACTAGGTATGTTGCATGTTGACTGTTTAGTTCAGCAAAACAAACAAAACATGGCTCATGGATTTTAAACGTGTTTGTCAATTCTGATCTCCTCAAGCTCGTCCAGAAAACAAATACTCTCCTCTTCTTCCTACATTCTGATAAGTAACAGAAGAAAGTCTAGTGATTAGTCATGCTAGTGTCTTTAGCTAATGAATCAACTGAGACCACCACAGGTGACAACATGGAAATTCGGTGACCATTCCTATAAAACCAATGCAGTGCTGCTTGTGCCCTCCTCCTTGTAAAAGGCTTGTGCCCTTTTACATTTAATTCATCACTTTACAATTTAACTCCTCAGGCAGAAAATTTCTCTGGGTGGAAGAAGTGAAGTACAGGGAATAAAACACTTTGTCATTTGTGCAGTAGGAATGTTTCTTGCAAGAAAAGCAGAGACTGTAGGCAAGGAAGCTGAAGATCCCACAAAATCCAACTGAAATTGAGGCCAGATTCTTCATGACAGAGTTGCACTTACATACCAGGACAAGCTGAGGGTAATCCCGACACATCTTTATGATTGAGGAGCACGCATGCCTTCTCACATTCTTCACCGCTCGAGTTCTAGGAGCCTGGACAGACATAACAAACATCAATGTGACAAAAGAGAAGTTCAGACAAATTCAGGGTATCTTCAAGACACATACGTGTTACATATAGTTTTCTCCGCTGTTGAGTACAGATGAAAAAAACATTTCCATGCCTCTTTCCCTCTCCCCAAACAATCATGCAGCAATCAAATTTCCTCTGCCAACCAACAGCCAACTCCAGACGTCCATTTTCAAACAAGCTGTACTTCGGGAGCAAGGATGCCATGGCTCTTACTATTTTAAGACTCCAAGCGCTCCCTAGGTAGCTGGCAGCTTTACAGCCATCCTTCAGAGGCATGTATTCCAATACTATAGAATACACACAGCTAATCAAGGGATTTCACTCTCAGGAAAGCCAGCATTAACCAGGGAACTAAGTGTACTGGCCTTACACCATGCCTGTGGCCTTCTAAGCTTGTGAGCCAAAGCTTAGGCTATGTCAACCATGGAGAGATTAGCAATATCTAGACTCCCTTGCTTTGCCAGGAGAACTATACTCGAGAAACCTAGTACAGCAGAGTCTTCAGACTCAGCATGCTTTCCAATAGAATACGATTTGATCCAACTGTTACAGCTCATTAGCAGATAATAATTCAGACGTACCTTACTTTCTTCTGTAACTTCAAAGGTAACTGAAGCAAACAGCTGTAAAAAAAGGGAGGAAAAAGCCAAAAATTCACATAATTTGTTAGTATCTAGCACTTGTGTCTGTTTGAGCTCAAGGAACAGATCATCAGAGTATAGCACAATTTCATTAAAGTCAGTAAAGAACCCTTGACTAAGTTGAAAGATGAATCATCAACACAGTGAGGCCTTGAAATAAAACATGGTGTTTACTGGCCAGAGCATGCACTTTAAGATTGAAGGCTAAGAACTGCAAAATTTGGGTTATTTGACAAGCCTCAGTTTTGTTTTTTCCTATCTTTGAAATGAAGGATAGTCCTTCCCTGACAGTAACACCAAGAGGACTAACTCCTGCAGTTTAGTACAAGAGTGCTGTGCCACAAAAGGCCCACCTGATCTTAGCATGCTTTGTATGCACCTACCTTGGAAAGTACTTGGGGTAGGTATTCCGGTCGGTAAGTGACAAATGGAAAGAGAGCAGAGACATTGGTGAGCACACAGGACAGGATGAGAGGATCTTTTGTTTCAAAATTAAGGACAAGCTGCAGCAGCTCTATGCCATCATTCACTGGGATTTCCTGCAAAGGTAGCAAAAAGAGAGAAGAAGGAAAGAAAAAGGGAGGCAACACTCAGTACTTCAGCCTGCAGCACACTTCCTACAACCCCTAGAGCTAGGCCATGCAGCTGCTGCTGCCCAGCTGGACACATCTGTTCTCAAAGCAGAAAGAAGAGCAGTAGAAAACTCAGTTCAACTGTGTGCTATCTGCACTTGCTGATGGAAGAAGGACAGCAGCATTGTCATTGCTGGTAGAGCAGTCTTGAGACATCAGTCTCTAGTCCCCATACTATTGCTTGCACCTCTGGGAAAGGGAAATTTCCTCTCTCTTTGGCTCCCAATTCGCCTCTTGACTCTGTCCAACAGATTTCATGCTTAACTAACTGTATTGACCCATATAATTATTCTACTGTGATTAGAACAATGAATTGTAAGTGCATGAGCAGCCTAATCTACTAAAAAAACCCCAAGTTGGTCTACATCAGACTGAGAAAAAAAACTCTTCTGATTCACCTGTTGCTGATCAAAAAGCAGAGCAAAAATGTTTCTGATCCTACTCCCTGGGCACGAGTCTCTCTCATTTAGTTAAACGTTAAAAAAAAAAAACTGAAAAAATTTAATCAAGGGAAAATTAAAAAGAATAAATTCCTTAAGCAAGGCACCATGTCAAGGCACGTCACTTGAGCACTCTCCTGTGACTTCTTATGGTGTGGTGTCCAGAACCAAAGACATGCCTGAGAGTAAGCCAGTATGAGTTTAGTCCCATCTAAAGAAGGGTCCTCATAAGAATGGCTCACCAAGAAACCTGGGTTTTTCCATGGAGTTATTACAACCAGTTGCTACAAACTTTTCAAGAACAATATAGCTGAAAAAACCCACTTGTGTCAATCCAGAACAAGCCAGGAGAGTAGGCAAGAGCAGCAGCTACACATACATCTTTATCCATGGTTCGAAACATCTGGCTGATGATGCTCTCCGAGAAGAAGGTCATGGCATCCCACTGCACAAAGGATGGGGAAAAGATGGAGCAGAGACCTTCGCCAGTCTTAGCTGAAAGGAAGAGAACGCTGGAGCTTTCACCATGCTCCTCAACAGCAGCCTGATGAGCTCCTGCACTGTAACATCTTAGCACTCAAGTATTTTATCCACACAGCTCTCCCTGCAGACGCCTTGCAGAGATGCACTGGGAGCACTTAACATACTCCCATGTGATTTGCTTCATTCAAGTGAAGGCTCCTGAGACGTAAGTCTGACCTTGGAGATACCATACAGAGCAACATCAACATGTCACAGAAGGGAAAAGGAGGGAGACCACACGCCCAGATTCAGTACTAGAGGCAAGACTGCCTCTAGACACCACACTGGGTGTGATTGTGCGGAGCCTTCACAGGAGGAAAGAAGGTGACACACAGATTTGCCAGACAGGCACAGCTTCCCTAACAAAAATAATCAATATGTTACAAAGATAAAATGGCCCAAATAATTGTAAAATTGTATCAGAGGGATAGCTGTATCTGTTCTGCAGAGAGATTTAGGGGGAGGAAAGGAGAAGACAGGGGCTTTACATTAGCTACTCCACACGTAGACTGTAAAGGGTTAAATTAGGGGAGGGGTGGGTTGATTTTACTTTTAACTTACAAGGACCTTAAAAGCCTAAAAATCTAGTGTGGAGTCTTGGTACCCTCTTAAAAAACCCCAACAACATCAACAAAAAAAAGGCCAAGAAGTTTCTACAAATCCCATATCCCTATTTTTTGTCAGGTAACCTACAGTTCATGGGCCCAGTATCAACAGGAGCTGTGAGCTGGTACTTCAGCCATTCTCCAGCCATTTGGAAGCCAGTTCGAGGGTCCAGACGACAAGCCATCCTCATCACCTCTCCTTGCTGGGCTCGGAAGGCTGCAGTGAAAAATCACACACCAAAAAACAAGCTGATGCTGCAAATTTTACTCCCCCAAAGCTCACGTCCAGCTTTGCAGGCCTGGGAACATTATCTGGCAATCACTGTGTAGTAATCTCAGATACACAGTCAATAAACCAAGTCCAAAAGGATGGGCAATTTTTGAAGTGGTTTAAGTGGACTAAAAAAATGATGGTTTAACATTAAAAAAGGTGCAATTAAAATGCAATATGAATTATGAAAATCTATTCTAAATCCAGATTTACAATAACTAGGCCTCTGTTTTTAATTTTAAAAATTCTGTGAACTCTAAACATCTGCTGCTTACAATTATCTTGGGATATTTAAGCAGAAAACCAGTATTAGATAACTACCATTTCCTTCAGCTAAACAGTTTTTCTAGATTATTTAAGTAACGGCAAACTCATGTGAACTCAAAAATCCAGTCATCTTGTTTTCAAAGACACTAAAAGCTAAGTACAGAACTGGAATTTAATTTCTTTCAAAATATTCCAGTGTATGACCATGCAAAAGAATCAGCTCTGCTGACTACAAATGCAACTTGCATTCTTTAATGAAGTTGTTTTATCAAGTAATTTTATTTTGTGCTTCAAATCAGTTATGTTTTCTTATACATGTAATGCCTTCAATATATTTAACTCCCTAAAACTATTTCAAATTCTGGCTTTGTGCATTTATCTACTTTATGGTTTCTACCCAAACAGCCTTATTACAGTAAGTAAAAAATAAACTATCCAATAAGCAATAAAAAATGCAACACTTACAATCTTCAGACATAAAAGTAAAAAGTAAAAATTTATGTAATTTATTAAATACATCCTCCCACCCACCAAGTGAGTACCAAACTACACCTGCGAGTGAGAACCAACCTCCGTTTTGGGAAGTAAAATACAAAACAAAAGAAAAATTATTAATACCCAGTGCTGGTTTAAGATCATGATTAAATTTGGCCATTTTAATTGCTCAACTCTAGCTGTTCATACTGAATCAGAAGCTTCTTACCAGGGGCAAGACAGATTTTCTTTGTGGAATGACATTTAAAGTCTTTAGTAAGCTGCCTTTCTCTCCTAACCTAAGCATGACCTGAGGCTGTTTCATCTCCTCCTCTAGATGACCAAGAGGCACATTTTCTTTGACACCAGGTAGCAAGTACTACCAGGCCATCTACCTGGCCAGCAAGCAAAATAATAGCACAAAGTAAGTAAAATTACATGCGTGAGCTGCCACAGGAAATCCTAATTAATTTACTCCAAGATCCAAGCTGAGAAAGTCAAGACACAAATGGAAGCTGCCAAGCCAATATGGGAGGCTCCAAGCTCAGCCACTAGGAGGAAAGGCACAGACAATAGAATCCACAAAGGGTGAAGGCAACTTACAGTTGAAGAAGGCATTGAAGTCCTCATCACTGTCAAAATCAAAGCGGGAGTATTCACAAATGGGGCTGTCTGTTTTAGAGGGAAAGCCCACCTGGAGACAAAGCAGACAAGGTCAGGAAGGAAGAGAAGTCACCCATCACAGCTAATACCAGCTTCAAGGCAATGAAGGCTGGAGGCAAGGAGCAGACAGGAGAATGCTGAGATAGAACTGTCTGCTCAGTGATCTGGAGATCGTGTCTCTGGCAGACACAATAAAAATGTAGTTTCTGCCCCACGACCCACAGGTCACGTTCACCCAGGCACCTTGTCACACCCAACCAGTCGCAGTTCCCACATACCTTCACTAGGCTGGTCATAGATGCATGGAGATACCTGGGAATGATAGCCAGCAATAAGGGGTCACGGGACAGAACTTCATGCCGGAACAGGGCTCCCCATGTGATCTGGGTGGAAGAGCGCAGAAACTGGAGGGAGAACAGAAAAAAGAGAGGAACAGAGAAGGATTTCAGTGCTGGAATTTCCACTGCTAACATTAAGCGTTGCTATCGGAAAGCAACAGTAAATTATGCCAACTATTCAGTTGAGGCCAAGGCACCTTGCAGGCACAACCCAAATTTCCAGAACACCAAAAATCTGTAAGTAAATACTAGGCCTGATTACAAATTCTGCCATTTCTACTCAGCACCTCTGTGTCAGGCACTGTTCCAGATGGGGCGGTAATGGAGTAGAAACCATGGCCTTCTGGGTCTCCAGCTGAAATGGAGAGCCTGGAGAGCAGTATTTGGTAGCTGAAGTTCTGTAGCCTTCTACAGGTTAGCTCAATTATGCATTCACACTTACACAGAGACACAAGACACTTTCAGCTCTTTACATACCTGGCTGGGATGGGTTGTGAAGGCTAAAAATGACTCAAGGTATTTTCCAAAGTTGGCTGGCGTTTCCACATCACAGTATGAGCCCTATGAGGAAGATGTACAATTTCAGACAAGCTACTAACTCTGGCAGGCTGGGCTCACAAATGTTATGTTTCATGGTAAAACAGGAGCACTACATCCAAGGCCATAGACTGTGAAGGAGCAGAGACACAAATACTGCACAACTGATTTTTCAAAGCCAGTATAGCCCAAGGAGCATCAAGTTCTGCAGACCATCCTGGGGGTGCTGGAGACACCACACCACTCTCATTCCAGAGTAAAGGGTGACTTCTCAGACAGCAGAGTTCCATTAAAATCAAATTCACAACTAACACTGCTGCTGCTGCCATAAGTCACAATTTTACTCCTATTGGGTCAAGCCCACCCAGCGCTACCAAAGTAGAGCAATTCAAACTGCAATATTTCACAAGTAAATACACCCAGACAATTTCATTCCCATTTCTCTAAACGTTTCCTGTATTTAACATATAGATATCCATGACTAGTAACTTTCTGGGAAGTTTGTCAGAAAAATAAGTTTTGCCTGGAGCCATAAATTCAAGATTTTGCTGCTCCTCACTCATCGTAACATGACCTGGTGCCCTCAAGATCCTTGTTCTAAAGTTGCACAGCTGCCTCTCCCAAGTGAATCTGGAGAGAGGACTCAAATCTCCATGTCATCGCTTCATTATGGATAGACAGCTCCCACTACCTAACAGCAAGTGGAGTCATACAAGAAAGTAATAATGCACCTCTGTTTGCTGTCAATTCTTTTTAGGGATAAATTCTCAAAAGTTGGGTTTGTTTTTCTCTTTCTCTCCCTGTGAGAATTTACTTTGCTCTATAACTTTTACAGGCTGGCTGCCTTAATCTCCCCACGAACATGCCTCTCAACATGCCTGCTCTCAACATTGTAGAAGCACTGTGCTGCATGGAGAGAGTGAGACTCAGCAATCAGCACGGCAGGAACAACATGAATTTGCATCTGCACCTCAACATTGATACAAAGCATCACAAAGATGAACATCAGGAACAAAACCCAATTCTTCCTCTGGCTTCTGAGAATCTTGGTAGAATAACAAACAGGTACAGTCTGAGTTATTTTTACAGGGGTATTTAAAAGGCTTCCAATAGAAGAGTAATTTCCCAGAGTAGATTTTCTGTAGCAGTAGTCAGTAAGAAACTTGACCACTTTTAAATGAAGCATTAGCATTTTACAGAGCTTATAGGAGGTGGTTCTTGATGACAGCAAAGCCCTGGAATCAGTCAAGGTCCCTCTATTCTACATTCCTATGACTTAGCAGGATACAGTTATCCCACTTAAAAGCAGAGCCATTTCTGCCTTTTCCAAATGTGTGGAGAGAACCCTACAGTTGCCAAATGTGCAGAGAGAACCCTGCGGTCCTGCCTTAGATCAGGGTTGCCTCAAGCCTCAGCCCTAAAAACTAGCCTTGCCAGGGTTGCTGTTGGTATTAGTAAAGACTTACTAGCAACGCACATAGCTGGCTGCCCAATGCGCACAAAACTTGGCAAAGTCTCTTCAAGAAAACATAGTGCTTCTCCACCAGGCCTTCTCCATCTGCTGTCCTGGGAATGAGGGGAGGGGAGAAAAACAGGGTAACAGTTACTCATGCTGTAGGTAACAGGCACACTGCGGTCTATGTTGTAGATAAAGAGAACTAGAGCAATTTGATTTTACTGCAGTGGGATTTTCTTTGCTATTACCAAGAAGTATTGCTTTATTGGCATCTAAAACCTCTGAAATTGCCTCTCTGAAAGAGTCTCTCCTCTCATCAGTTTCAGGCTAAAACAGAAAGCCAGGGAAGCTGTGATATTTGTCCTTCAATTACAGGATTTGAAAAAAAAGTGCAGGTTTTCACGTTTTGCAAAAGAAATGGTGGTTTCCTTCTCTCCTATCTGGCCCCTGCTTTCCGCAGTTAAGCAGCAATATCTTTTGCACTTACAAAGCCATTAGTGTGCAGTTTTGTATGAAATCACAGTGGCAGGATGGTACTCACTGGGCAGCAGACAGAATGCAGTGCATGGCAACGTCTCCAAACAAGACCATCAGAGGCTTCCGATCCTCCAGCTTACCCTACATACAAAACGCCTCAATTAGAACATCGCTACTTATTCCCACCTATGTAACTATTTTTTTCCATTGCAAGCAAAATTAGGAGATTCATAGTTTTTCTTCCAGCAGAGGAGCAGTGTACAGTCCACATATAATTTAAGTAAAAATTTGCCAAAAATTCTAAGGTATTTCTGATCTAAAAAAAATTCTGCAAGCAATCCTACCACAGGAACTTTAAACCACAAAACCGATCCTGAGACGCTAACTCTTCTTCACAGAAGACTGGCTAGTTACCTACAGGCAGCTGATGAACACTCAGCCTTGACACTAAGGTGCTTGTGAACGTACTGGTCAAATAACCTGTTTAGATCCTGCTGTCACGTCTCTGAGCTGCCAGGTGACACAGCTGATGACAGTCTTTCCCACTTCACAGTTGTAGGAAGTGGGGGTAAAAAGTCACTGGGGACCTCCAACTTCGAACTGCAACTAGAGGTGAGCACAGAAGTTGGAGAGGATTCTAACAGTTGCTGTATGTATTGTGCTGGCATGTCATTCACACCAAGTACGATTTACATAATCAGCAAAATTTGAATTTTTGTTTCTTAAATAAAAAGGCAAAGATATCATTGCTTAATTTGAAAAATTGTATAGGAAAATAGGAGGAAGATAAAGGGGAGCCAGAGGAGCTGGGGAGGAAGAACTCACTTTCCTGCTGACAGCAATCAGAAGACACTCTGCTGCTCCGACTTGGAGTTCAGGCTCATTTAGAAGTAGACACAACATCTCCAAGAGCTTGCAGTTGTCTGCTGTGATATGGCTTAGGGCTACCCAGTCAATGTAGCCAGCCAAAGTGTTGAGTGCTGCTATGCCCACACGGCAGTTTGCCTGGGCCTGTGAACAGAGAGGAGGCAAGAGGTCAGAGACAGAGAAAAACACCAATTCCCACCTAAAGCCATCCACTCCCTGGAATAACAGTGCCAAGAACCCCCCTGCAAAGTTAGAAATTTGGACCCTTCTGCCGCTTCTCAATGCATTTGTATTATGAGGGAAAAAGCCCCATCTGTAAATGACAACAACAGCCAACAGACTCTAAAGCTTGGGAAAAGCCTAGTTTTAAACAACTTGCATATTAAGAATGACTAATGCACTAACTCCCATATAGCTCCACTCACCTTTGGCTCCTGAGCCAGATCAGTCTTCTGAAAAAGAAAGCAGAGGTTAAGTAAGTGAGCAGCTACAGCACACGTTTCTACCCAGTCACTGCTGGAAAGGCAGCCAGAACAGCTCCCTGGTGGAAGAGGCTGCATCACAGTCTCCCACTTAGGACATTGCTGCAGCCAACAAAACCACCTCCACAGCCCCCAGAGAGGTAGGACAACAGGACTCTGAATTGCAAGTTAAGCCACACCTTACTTCTCATCCAAAAGATAACACTCCAGTCAGCAGGCACCAGGGAGACAGAGGGGACAAGAAGGAAAGGCATTTTGGTGCTTCCTGGAGGCCTCCAGGGAAGACACCTTCCACCTTCCAGAGCATCTTACATCCAAAAATCAGACTCTGAAAAATGCTGGTGGCTTTTATGTACCAAGATTCAGGTCTGAAAAGGCTGATTTGTACACGGTCAGAAAGGCAGCTGGAAAGAGCTGGGGCAACAGCTCACAGCCTGACTCCCAGTCCCAGACACTTAACAACAACAACGCACTGCTTGCGTAATGCAAGTGAATCCCTCACACACTCAGGTTTGGTTTGTTTTTCAGATGCAAAGGTTTAGGTTTGGAAACTCTGTCCATCAATCTATTCACTGCAGTAAGTGTAAGGTAATTGGCTTGTCTCCCAAACACTGAATAAATGGCCCACTATAAACATGCTTATCAATTAATCCATGATACTTATAAGCAGATTATTATGGTCAGGGGGAGTTGTCTGTCATCTCCCCCAGTCTCAGTGTCCAGACAGGTAAGCGAACGCCCAACCCTCAGAATTTACCCTGTGCATAAACATCCCAAAGATCTGCTAACCTGTGGAGTGGTGAGGACTTCTTGTTCCTGGGGTGCTCCAACCTTGCCAATCAGAAAGATTCCACCATTAGCAGAAGCAGCCACACTTCAGAGTCTCAAGCATTGCAATGCAAACCTTACCTGGAAATGCATTTCAACTAGACTACAAAACACACCAGGGTCACCCACCCACCACCAGGAACTGCACTGCTCCTTTTCAGTTTGTTTCAGGGGAGTTTGTTCAGCCTCTCAGTGCATCAGGAAAATTACAGAAGTCAGGTAGGAGAGGATTTTTCTTTGCCTCCAGTTTCATATTTAGTATAACTCTGGATTTTAATTCACAGAAAAAAAAGCACAAGAGATACACCTAAGCAACCTGTTGCTAGTTTGGTTTCTCAATTGTGTTTCACTCTTAAATCCACTTCCTTCTCACAGGAACACTCTGGGGTAGAAACTTCCTTTGCCATCCATCATGACCAACCTGCACATCTCTGACTGTAGTTAAGAATTCAGGAAAGAAGTTCCCTTTACACAAAAGGGAAGAGCACTCCTCACCACACCTTGACATAAAAAAAGGCTTGCTAACTTGAGCTCATGCAGAAAAGGACCAGAGGCCCAGACACACACTGAGACATCAGAAACTCATGAGTTTTTGGTGCATCACCTCAAATACACCACTGCAGCATGAAAGGGCAGACACGAGTCCAAGTCTACCTGTTTCTGCCACAACCACACCTTCATTTCGCTAAGCCATACACCCCTGGTGTCAGCAGAGCATTCCAAAAGTAAGGATGAAGCATGCATCCATTCAAGCCATTTACACTAGCAATACCAAACTATCAACATTAACCCTGTCAACTTGGTGTGTTCAGTCTCTTTCATCACACCAGCTTCCCAGACCACAGCATATCCCTACCTCACAGTGACAGCAACAGATTTCAGTGTTTCTGCACCCACTTCCCCAATACCTAAATGCCACCAGCACTGACTGAACCCAAGGAAACGAAACTCTTACCATGCATCTGTACTTGTTGACGTTCTGCTGCAGGGCAGTTACTAGGAAGCTGAAGATCTTCTCCATGTTCTGGGTGAGGGTTTGCTGGATATCTCGTCGTCGCTGGGTAGGCAGAGTTTGAAAAGTCACCACATCCTCTGCCAAACGTAGGAGGATGAACATCACCAGTTCTGTCTGGGTTTCCTGATGTCCCAAAATGAAATATGCTCTATCAGCACAGTCCAAACACTAAAAATCTCTAGAGGCTAGCTCAAAGATGTGGAGAGAATGTGAGCATGCATGAAGATACAAGCCACACCTTGGGAAAACAAGACAGGAGGATGGTCCTCTCTCTGTCAAAGTCATCTCTTGAAATAGCTTAACCTTACAGGGATTTTTGAGTCCATCATCAGCCTGTCTCACCTGACCATTAGTGAGTCAGGATGATGGAAGACTGAACCCCACAGTATGAGCAAGCGAAAGAGAACAGACAGTTGTGACTCATACCCCTTGCTTGGAGAGCGTATCCAGCTCCTTTAGCATGTCAGGCCAGTGCTGAGGCCATTCACGCTTGATCATCTCCACCACAATGCGAGACAGAACATCCTTAATGTGACTTTCTTCCTCCAGGATACTTTGAGTTCCCTTGTGACAGAAATGGGGCAGAGTTATATGAAACAAGAAACAAAAAGCATCTATGATTCCAACCTGGGAAGCAGTGTCTGCAAATATTCTAAATCACAGAAACTAAAACCAACAAAACAAAACACAACATTGGGCAGCTCTTCATTGCAGCTACCTTAGATGACACTCCTACATTCCCAAGCATCCATAACTAGTGAATTCTGGGAACCAAAGGGATTTTCCTCAAAAGATGGTCACTTGGTCACAAGAGCAATCACAACAACAGAGAAAACACAACTAAGATAATGACTTTAGTATTCCTTCAAAGGATAAGAACATCCAAAGTTACTGAATTTCCTCCTAAGAAAAGAAAAAGTACCTTATATAAGTTATAAAGCCTCACAACTTCCTGACATGTGAGGTGACATGGTTATTCACCTGACAAGACAGAGAAAAGCACTGAAACAACCAGACATGCACAGGGAAAAAGCAATGAAATGCAGAATTGAATTCAGGTCCTCTATGCTAAATAATTGGTGTATTTTTTCCATTTGCTCCCACATTTTATCTTCAAGTGAGAGAATTTCAGAGATCAGCATGGGGCAGCAAGTACTTACACTGGATATGAGGCCCATGACGTTGTTCTTTAGATAAACTTTTTCTAAGCGAGGCATATTGTTCCAGCGGTATCTGTTAAAAACAACAAACAGGACACCAAATCAAAACACTTGTAAAGATCTCTGACTGGATTCTCAGTGAACCATGGCTTGGCTTCTTTACCTGAATTGGAGATACACCAGCTCCCTGCCTCTACCAGCACCCAATCCCTTAATGAAAAGGCTGAGTTAAAACTGCTGCTGGCAAATGGGCGTGCCCCACCGAGGTCAACAGACACAGCAGCAAAAGCACAAAGCAAAGCACAAAGCATCAGGTCTGTAGAGGCAGCAGAGAAAGGAATCTCAGAACTGAACTAATACAAAGCCTCTTTGTTAGCACCAGGCTAATGACAAAGAACACTGCAAAGACCTACTGGTAACCCAGTGGGTTTATTTTCATCTTGCGATGTCAACGTGTCTTAGAGCTCTGTGAATTAACCTTCCCAACTTGCCTGAAAGCCATTCTCCCCTCTCCTTTTTTAACAGAGGAGAAAACGACCAAAACAGGACAGCAGCTGTCCTCTAATACAGAACAGCTTCCCTGCGTCCTGAAAGTGTCTCCCTGGTGCGGGAGGCGCCGGAATGGGCGTAGACCCCACGCCAGCGGCGGGGTGGCGGCAGGCCGGGACCCTTGGCCCGCCCGGCGGCGCGGGACGAGGACGAGCCGCCTTACTTGACCACATGCTCCAGGATCTGCAGGCCGAAGTGCCGGACGATGGCCGTCTGCGTCTTCTCCGCCAGCTTCAGCCCGCAGGGCACGCAGATGGGGCACTTCTCCTTGAACTCCTCGCAGAACTGCGGGAGGGAGAGAGGCCGGGACACGCAGTTACACACTGGGGCAGGAGCTGGCAGCCCTATCACTGGGGCAGCGCGCCCGGGGGCAGCCGCCCGACCGCCCCACCGCCTTCCCCCGCCTGCCGACGGCTCCCAGCGCCTCAGGGGCCGCCCGGGACCTGCCCATCCCCACTCTAGCCCAGGCCGGGGCCGCAGGGACGGGGCGCCCGCGTGGCCGGAGCGCGGCGCCCTCCCTCCACCTGCCCCTGCCCGGCCATGGCGGTACCTTGAGGGCCTCCAAGCGGTACCGCTGTGTGGACGCCGGGTCCATGATGACGGTCACGGCCTTCACNCCGCCGGGGCGGGGACACGCGCGCGCCCAGCGAGAACTACAACTCCCGGAGTGCCCCGCGCGCGCGGCGGGGTCGACACACCCATGACTACGGGTGCCGCGGGGCGGCGCTCCCGGTCATTCAGCCCGCCGGGCGCGAGCCGCTGGCAGCGCGCGGGATGTCGCGGGGCCGGGAGCGTGTGGTGGCCCTGGTGGACATGGACTGCTTCTTCATGCAGGTCGAGCAGCGCCTCGACCCGCAGCTGCGCGGCCGCCCCTGCGCCGTGGTGCAGTACACCGAGTGGCAGGGCGGCGGGTAGGTCGGCGGGCCGGCCATGGCGACCCCGGCTCCCTCCCCAGCGTCCCGCCGCTCCTGCAGTGCCCCTCCGTGTCTTGGCAGGATCATCGCCGTGAGCTACGAGGCGCGCGCCTTCGGCGTGTCCCGCGGGATGTGGGCTTCGGAAGCGCGGGCGCTGTGCCCGGAGCTGGCGCTGGCGCGGGTGCCGCAGGCGCGGGGCAAGGCGGACCTCACTCGGTGAGAGCGGGAGCGGGTCGGCGGTGGCGGCGGGGGGCTCCTCCCGGCGCGGGGCGGCGGCTGAGCCCGTGCCCGCCGCCCGGCAGGTACCGGGATGCGAGCGCGGAGGTGATGCAGGTGCTGTCGCGGTTCGCCGCCATCGAGCGCGCCAGCATCGACGAGGCGTACCTGGACCTGACCGGCAGCGCCCGGGACCGGCTGCGCGCCCTGCGGGGCGGGCCGGTTCCCGCAGCGCTGCTGCCCAGCACCTTCGTGCAGGGACTGCCCGGAGATCCCGGCCCCGAATCCGGCGGGAAGGGTACGCACCCGGACCCGCTTTGCTTTGAGGCTGCACAGCACAGCGAGAAAGGAGCACAGTGCCACTTTGTGCCGGCCCCAGCTCCCTCTCCACCGCTGCCGTCCCCATACGCCTGCCGTCCCCTGTGTTCTGTCCTCTCCTGCTCCATCCGTAACGCTCCCTGTGCCATCAGCAGAGGCAGGGCTGCTTTATCTCCCCCTGAAGCAAGAGAGTGGTAAATGAGCTCTGTGTTTTCCCCAGTGCGTGGATTTTAAGGTGCCTGCTGCTCCTCCCTGTGGTTGGCATGCGGTTACAGAATCCTGTGGGCTGTTGGCTGGGGCTGGCTGATGCTACCGGTCCCTTTGCTGGGCTCAGCAAGGAACAGCCATGCTCTGTCCCCTTGTGATCCCCTTTGTGTCCCTTTCTAGAGGAGCTACGCCAACGTGGCTTGCAGGAGTGGCTGGCATTGCTGTCTTTCGATAACCCTGATTGTCCTGACCTGCAACTGACCATGGGGGCAGTGATTGTGGAGGAAATTAGAGTGGCTGTAGAAGAAGCCACCGGATTCAGGTGTTCAGCTGGCATCTCGCACAACAAGGTAGGTGCATAACACATCAGCCTGATTTCTTCTGAGTAGCAGAGTCAAAATATGGTGTAGATGCTCTTCTATACACACTTAAGAGTCTCCTATAGAAGATGAGCCAAGTGAGGAATGCAACCCTGTGTGATCACACCTTAAGGGAAATTATAGGACATCTGGAAACGAGAGAAGTTCTTTTCCCAGAGATATGGCCTGTCATTTACTGCCTGGATTCCTGTTGTACCCTAATGAGTGAGCTCACTAGGAACAAAAGGGGTTTAAGTCCCCCAGAAGTGTTTTCTGTAAAAAAACCCCACAAGCTTAAAGCAAGTAATCTCTACCTTGAGTTTCTGACAACAGAGGCTGTAGCCAGAGAATGGTTTTTACCGACACAAATTCCCGGCAACTCAGAAGAAGAACACCATCAGGCCGGGGCACTGAGGTGGGCTTGGTTGCTTTTCCCCTTTCTGGTCAGTTGGTCTGTACCCCGCTGGCCACGCTTTGGGTGATGCTCAGCCAGCTGCTGAGAGCAGCCGCAGGAGCACTTGGTGCGTGACAGCAGCTGCAGAAACAAACGGACTTGATGCTGCAGCTACAGAGGATTTCCTGCGGGGTGAAACGCAGGGTGGTTTGCTGAGAGCACCCCTTTCATTCTACAGAAAAGGGGCCTATCTGTATAGGTGTGACTTTAAAAATGCAGGCCTTGACCAAAAAAAAAAAAAAAAAAAAAAAAAAAAAAAAAAAAAGACTAAACGGATTCTTTGGAGTTTAAGGAAGATAAATTTAATCTTAGACTGCTGCAGAAACAACTGGAACTATCCCCAGCTGTACACAGGTTCTGCACCAGCTTACTTTGAAACTGTGAGGCAGAAATGAGCTAGCTGAGGAAGATCACTGGTGTAGAAATTTCTAGTGGAAGGGATGTTCGATTTGCCTTTTTGCTCTCTTTAATCAAAAATAACAGAGAACATCCGTGATATTTGCTATCAGCTTCTCACAGCTTCCATTTTCTATGGCCAGCATTGTAATTTTTTTTAAGGGAGTAAGGAAATGATGGTGTACTGTGCTATCCCTGAAGAACTGTGTATCTGCAGCAGCAAGCACAGTGCAGAGATTACCACAGCCTACATGTGGCTGTGCAGAACATGCCAATGTGCTTCCACAGCCAGCTCACCCCTGTAGGTACAAATGCGCAGAACGACACAAAACAAGTGCTAGGGGCTCTCAGCAAACCACCCTGCGTTTCACCCCGCAGGAAATCCTCTGTAGCTGCAGCATCAAAGCCGTTTATTTCTGCAGCTGCTGTCACGCACCAAGTGCTCCTGCGGCTGCTCTCAGCAGCTGGCTGAGCATCACCCAAAGCACGGCCAGTGGGAAACCCACTGACTGACCAGAAAGGGGAAAAGCAACCGAGCCCACCTCAGTGCCCCGGCCTGGTGGTGTTCTGCCTCCAAGTCGCTGGGAATTTGTGTCGGTAAAAACCATTCTCTGGCTACAGCCACTGTTGCCAGACACTCAGGGTGGAGATTACCTGCTTTAAGCTTATGTTCTTTCTGCAGAAAACTCTCCCAATGGAGTTTTCATCCCAGTGAGGTAACTTGTTAGATGGAGTACGCCAGGAACCCAGCTGATACATGAGACCAAACAACTGAGCTATTTGGAAGCACCTGGAAGATAACGGTGTGGTTTTATCAAGAACCACTCATGCCAAACTGATTTATGTGCCCTCTTTGACAGCATAAGTGGCTGAATGTTCGTGGGAGACTGCAAATGTGAGGTGTTAACCTAACACACCTCACCCTGAGCTGCGTAAGCTGATGATCCTGTAGTAAAATATGACATGACTGAGGTTATCTAAACGGCACGCATCTAGCTGAAAAAAATCTTACTGTTTCCCATAATGATTTTGTTCAGTGAGTTGCACTTAAATTGGGATGTTTAGAGTGGGATCCTGGAGGGATCTGTCTGAGGTCTGCTAAGAGCCAATATTTTCACTGAAGCCTACAGAGAGGGAACAGCTGTATGGATTCAGGTGATGCTAAGCACAGATGGGGCTCAGGGCTTGGGCTGTGAGAGTTCTGAGGGATTAAATTAGGGTTGAAAATTCTGGGCTTGAAAAAGCCCAGAAATAGTCTGAAATCACTGAACAGTGCTCCTTGTGCTCCTCACAGACTTTTTGTGGTTTATAGAAAAAAAAACAACCAGCGGACTTTTGGCTAAGTCACAGTAAGTCAGGAAGTATCCTGGATTTATTGTGGACAAGCAGCAGGATGAATCAGTAATACAAGTGCACTTGTAGAAACAGCAAATCCTGTTTCAGCATGTGTGGTTTACAGGAGGTGTCAGAAAAAGTAAATTATTTCTCCCTGTGAAGTCTCAGTGATTGGTTCAGCTTGCAGCACTTACTTTATGAACAGTGTGGGTAAACTTGGAAGAGTGTCCAGTGAAACAAGAAAAAGCAATAACTGGACATCTGAAAAGGGATCTACTTTGTCTAGAAAAGAGTTTAAATGTATGTAAGCCTGAAAGACAGGCTATTAATAAAAGTCATAGTTCAATAGGCAGGCAAGAAATCTTGCTTACTTATAGGATGTGTGGCAAAGCAGCAATAGAGGAAATTATTAGACTTGCTCAAAAAAAGCCCAAACACCCAGCTAAACATATTTCAAGCTGGTCTGTGTATTCTTGATCCTGTGGTAGCTTAGAGTGGGAAGGGGAACTGTGTGGCAGATGGGTTGGAGAACATCCCTTCCAGGCAAGCAATTCTGCATATTTCAGATTTCCTTTTGTGGACCTTGCAGAGAGGAGATTAAAATAGTGACATCGAGAAAAAAGAGAAAGCAAGATAAACACAGAAGATGAAGGGGCAAGACATAGTGAGAGGCATAGCCTGGGGAGGTTTATGGGGATGCTGTGGAAGCTCTAGCATGCTTGCCTGATGGAAAACTAAGCCAACCAGAACAGGTGATAGACTGAGATCCCCTAAGCTGCCTGGAGCAGGAGACCAGCCCTTTGCTGAGATAGAAGTCTGGCACTAGCTTTGCTTTCAGAGTACCCAGCCAGTGCATATCACCTCCCGAGGTGGATACTGCCTGGGAACAAGCAACGGTGTTCTTTAATCTTACTAGGAGTTATCCGATGGCAGCTCTTAGAGGTGCTGCAGCACAGGCCATTGGGTAGGGTCACAGTTAAGTCAGTGCATGGTGTGTAATAACAGGGTTTCCACCCTCTTCTCTGTTACAGACACTGGCAAAACTGGCCTGTGGGTTAAACAAGCCCAACCGCCAGACACTGGTGTCGGCACGATTTGTGCCGCAGCTCTTCAGCCAACTGCCCGTCAGCAGCATGTAAGTACTGGGGAGCTGCCTGCAGCTTGGGGCTGTTCCTGGCCACCTCAGCACAGAGCAATCTGATGCTTACGGATAGCAGCCAGCAAAGGCTTTGAACTCCACAGTATGTGCTCTTCAATGCTTGCAGTAACAAATAGGGGGAATCCTGCCAGTAATCCCTCATGGCTGTAAATGACAGTTCAGAAGGAGTGTGCTTGGGAGTTGCAGCCCTGGTGGTGAAGCAACCACAATCCAGGAGCCCATTAGCAGCCTGTGGGCATTCTTTCCCTGGGTAGGACTGTGCTTAAGATGATTGCTGGGGTGCAAAAGTGTAAGCCAGGAGCAACTGGGGGCAAGGAGGCCATGGGTGTTCCCCAGTGTGAGTGATAGCTGTGCTCCCAGAGAGCAGGTGTGGTTTGGTTTTGAGCATCCATTGTGCACAAATATTGTCCTGGTGTAGGGAAGCATTACCAGCACCACTTGCTCCAGAGGAATAGATCCCTAATCCTGCTTTCCAGACCTGCACTGCTGTTCTCTCCTTTCAGTGTCTTGCTAGGGATGGAGTGGGCTGTGTCTGGGGCACAGTCCTGTCTGTGTAGGAGGAAGCAGGGCACATGTCAGGCATTCTTCAGAGCATGGTTTGGGATCACTTTTTGAAGATGTAGCTGAGGGAGAAGCACTAAAATAGGGTGGGCCAAGGAGCAGTTCCTACCTCAATTCCTTTATGTCCTTTTACTATGAGCAGAAGAGCTGTTAGGTGCTAGGAGTTCCTTTTTGTCCTGCTAGTTCTTGAGTACTTCTAGCTATTCTGATCTAAGAACAGCTGCTGCAAGAAGACTGGTCATAGTCTCCACATGATGCTTCATTTGAGTTTTCTGTGTTTCTTCCTTTCTCTGCCGTAGCCGTAACCTGGGAGGCAAACTTGGCGCTGCTATCACAGACATCCTGGGAGTAGAGTACATCGGGCAGCTGACACAGTTCACTGAGACTGAGCTCCAGACTCACTTTGGAGACAAAACTGGGTAATAATAAACCACTCACCACAACTTGGCAGGAACTGAGACTTCCTTTCAGTCACAGGTGGTTCTGCTGTTATTAGGAAGGTTGGAAGGTAAATCTTCAGTGACATCTCTGAGAAGCACGGGTCTGGCAGGCCCACAACAGATTTCCAGTCTCAGTGCTCCCAGGCACCCTCCCCAGGATAAAGTTTTGCCTGTCAGCCAGCTCCTCAGCCTTCATCTACAGTGTCCAAGGATGGGGCAAAGCTATGGAAGGGCTCCCAGCAGGCTGGGAAGAGGGCAGTCTTGACAGTCCCATCACAGAGGAAGTTACAAGGCTGTACTGGAGCTTGAAACACCAGTTCTGAGTCCAGAGCAGCAGTTGGGGTGCCCTGCAGAGTGGTGAACTGTTGCCACTTCAGGAAGAGGTGGAGGAGTTGGGCTAACAGGCAGTTGTGGCCTGAAGGAATCCTGCCTGTTCAGCTGCGGCTGCAACTGCAGAGCTGAGGATGAGAGGCAGAGTCACAGCTTACACAGAGCTGGAAGTGTGGCTCCGCAGAAGGCTGATATGCTTGCCCAGTGATGCCTGCATATCTATAGCTGCCTTCACCTCATGCTTTCTTTGTGGCTTTCAGGTCCTGGCTCTATGACTTGTGCAGAGGAATTGAAGAGGAACCTGTTAAAAACCGGTACCTGCCCCAGTCTATTGGCTGCAGCAAGAATTTCCCTGGGAGGGCAGCCCTGGCCACGCAGAAGGCGGTAGGAGAAGCCTACATCTAGCACAAGGCTTGGCTTTCACATTGGAGAAGATAAGAATGCTAAAAACTGAAACTAGCTTGCAAAACTGCTGCTTTTCTGTGCAACTGTGCCCTGAAACTGAGGGAGGATGCACTTTACCTATTAGATGGGGTGAGGCTCCCACTGAGCTGTAGGAAGATGGAAAGAGAAATCCGGGACAGAGAACCCAGATTACCTGGCAAAGTCCAGTAGTAACGCTGCAAGGCTTGCATGGTATCTCCAGGGCCCTTGTCTACAGTGTTGAATCCTTAACTGGACTGATTTCTTCGAGAGTACTGCAGATATGGGGTCTTGTGATAGTCTGTGTCCATTCCAGTCTGATCCCCCTCCAGCATTCCCCCGTGGGGGGAGTGTTGCTCTTGTGTTGTGGCAGTGCTGTGAGCAGAGGCCCAACCTGTCTGTTACCACTGTTTTGTTCAGGTGCAACACTGGCTCCTGCAGCTGGCCTTGGAGCTGGAATCCAGACTGAACAAGGACAGGAGCCAGGTGAGGAGGGGAGGCACAGAGACATGGAGCCACACAGTGCTTTTGCACCGTGAGTGGTTTGCAGGAGGCTGAGCGTGGTGTGTGGCAAGGGATGTGTGCCTGTGTGCTGAGGTGTCCCAAGCAACGAGGTGTGCAGGAGCATGGCTGGAGGGATGGTTTTGTCCCAGAACACTGCAGGGCTAAGCTTGAGCCTTGTCCTGTGCTTTAGGATGCAGGGACATGAAAGCCGCTGCACCTTCCTCCTGGCACACTGCTGCTCCCTTGCAAGCCCTGTGCTGATGCAGCTGTGCCTGTGGGCTGTGGGAGGAAGCGATATGCTCCAATCTGGATGGTGGGCTGCAGGCCAGAGAGAGAGTAATCCGCCAGCTTTGGCACTGCAGCGGTGCCAGGAAAAGCGGCGCAGCTGCCTTTGAGGGAAAGCAAGGCTTCCCTCAACTAACTGCTTCCCATCCTGTGTGGCACAGCTGTACAAGCACTTGCTGTTGTGTGTCCCATTCCTTGGCGATCAGGCCGAGCAGAACACACTGTCTCACTGCACAGTCGGGCGGTCCCCGCGGGCGTTCCTGTCCTTTCCTGCAGGAGTCGCTGGAAGCACAGCTCAGCTCTGCTGTGTTCTTGCCGCAGAACCACCGCGTGGCCCGGCAGCTGATGGTAGTCATCCGCCAGCAAGGGGACACCCGTGTGTCGCGCTTCTGTGCCCTGTCCCGCTACGACGCACAGAAAATGTGCAACGACGCCTTCACCCTCATCCAAAACTGCAATGCGGCTGGGGTGCACCAGGCAGCATGGTGAGTATGGGACAAAGTGGGCTGGCCACCTCCCTGTCAGGGCTGGTTTAGCTGGGGGAGGTGCTGGCTGAGGTGCTGATAAGCCAGAGACCTGTGAGAGTTACGCTGAGGAGCAGGAAGAGTGATTCCCAGCACCCTCACAGCGGTGTGCAGCAACCTCCTATCAGTAGGACAGCTGTGAGAGCCTGGCCTCCTCCTGGCCCCACATGGTGAGACACTTCTGACTTCTGTACTTAGAGCTGATGATTGTTATTGGCTGGGGGCTGTCCAGCCGGAAGCAAGGCTGTCGTGGCCCTGCTGGGCTGGAAAAGCCTTGCTCTCCTACCCTAAGGTGCTTTTTGGGAGCAGGCTGTTGGGGCAGAAAGGAAAATGAAAGTACACAGCTCCTATCTTCAACATTCCTTCGTTCTGCTCTGCTGTGAAGGCAAGAAGGTCCTGTCTGTTAGACTCTGACAAGGCTGCTGCTCTCTTAGGGCCCTCTCATCTTGTCTCACAGCAGCTCTGGCCTGCCATGGACTGGAAGTGCAGGCTGGCAGTTGGCTGCCCCTGCTCTAGCGCCCTTTCCTTTGGGAGTTGTTGTTCTGGGAAGAGGTCTGCTCTGCCCAACACAGCCTGCTATGTCTGATCTGGAGGTAGCAATACTGATGTTTTGTCAGAGGAAACGTCTCTCCCACCTCTTGCCAGATAATACAGTTCCCCAGTCTGTGAGTGTTTTATGTTGCTTGAAGTCTTACCTCAAAAGACTTCTTGCTTCCCACGCTGGTGTCTGAGCTGATGTTGGTCTGTCCTGGGCAGGTCTCCACCACTGATATCAGTGCATCTCTCAGCAAGCAAGTTCTCGGAGCCTGCCGCCCTCTCTGCAGGCATCGCCACCTTCCTGACAGGTGATACCCAGCCTGATGGCACTGCCACCATGAGCCAAAGCACCACATCTTCTGGGAGGGCCAAGGTCAAGTTCTTTAGAAGCCCAAGCAAAGAGCTTAGGCAAAAGCCAGCTAACGCTATTGAGTCATTCTTCCAAAAGGCAGCAGAACGGCAGCCATCTCAAGCAGCAGCAACCAGCTTGCCTGCTGCTACCACTGCAGAGTCATCTGTGCCCAGATCCCCAGAGCACCAGGAGAGAGCTGGTGTTAAACTTGCCTCTGTGCAGTGTGACCTGGAGTCCCCTGTGAAGCGGAGTCCCAGTGATGCCAGCCCTACTTCTTCTTACAGGAGGCTTTCTTATGAGAAGCTGCCATCAGGTGTTACACAAACACCCTCAACTCCACCCAGCTCCAGGACCCTTCTGAAATTACAGCCAGCTATGGAGGGAAATGAGCAGAATTTGCCACCCTCTCCTGAGTTTGTCCCGCTGCCTCCTGCCTCACCAGGAGACCAGCAGTGCTGTGATAAATGTGGCCAGCTTGTGCTGGTGTGGGAATTCCCAGAGCACATGGACTACCACTTTGCTCTGGAGTTGCAAAGCTCCTTTCTGAAGCCCAGTGTTCCCATGGCTCCAGCAGCAGCTTCCAACCCACAGGCTGAAGGTTCTGGGTCTCCTGCCAAGGCGAAGAATAAGCCCAAAACTCCAGCAGGATCTAGTGCAAAACGACCCAAAGAAGGTGTGACAAGAACTTTGGATTTTTTCTTTAAGCGCTTACCTCCATAACTCCCAGCCAAACTGGGTGTTTTTAAAGAATCAGTGTTTTTAAAGAATCACTGTTTTTAAAGAATCACTGTTTTTAAAGAATCACTGTTTTTAATCACAGTTAAAAGTTTTTATACTGCCTGTCAAGTTTTAATGCAGAAAAGTCTAATAAATTATCTCTACCCCATGTCTAAGAGGAACTGGAACTTATGAATTGTGTATGATGTTGGATGTACGCAGTTTAGCTGGTAGCAGTTAGCTTGCCTCTGCCTGCTTGGTGCAACTAGAAGCTGTATTGTACTCTCACCTACATCTCTTGCCATAGGTATTTCCATAGCATCACTGCTCAGTAATTCTGTTCCTCCTGTAAAAGGCAGCCACTGTAAGCACAATGGCTTATCCCAGGGAATCTCCAGCCAAGCATAGGCTTGAACTCCTTTCCAATCACTCAGTGTGAAACCTTTATCTCATGGTGGTTCTTCTCTGGCTGCAGTTGCAGGTCTTGCCCTTACTGTATAACTTATATATGGTAGCTTAGCCCTGTGGTTCCTTCTCCCCTCTCTACCTGGAAGACACTGATTTTTATTCCCTCCCTTCCGCCCCCCAGGATTTTTGTTGTAGATGGTTTTGCAATTTCCTCTGTGTAGCAGTCTATTTTGGGATGCTTATCACCAGCTCAGAAACACACAAGACTACTCCTGCCCTAATATTTGAGGAAGCAGTAGCTGCACAGACATACTTTTTTTTGGTGGGCTTTTGGAAATTTGGTTTTAATTCCTGATAATTGCTATTGACACATAAACAGTCTACTGCTAGAGTCCTCATGGAAGGGATAGAAAACATGCCAGAGTCACACAGCCCACTGTGAAAGCTCTGTCAAAGAAAGAGTGTGTAACCACATTTTTCCTCCTTCCCAAGACTCCTGAGTGATGCAACTTGTTGACAGGTACCTGTTCTAATTGTGCTCTGCCAAATGACTTATTCAGCTCTGTGGGCCACAGTTCACATCACAGTGGCTGCCCAAGCGCCCCACAAATTACAACAGCCAACAAAGCAGAACACTGTGGAAGGGACACGTAGGCAATGAGAGAGGGTGAGACAGGCTCCAGGGCAAGAGCAGTGCTTGCCCTCAGCTGCCTGGCAGGGCTCAGCTCTGTGCTACACCACCACAAGCTGCCTGGAGGCCGCCAGAAGCACTGCTGCCAATAATTTGAACTTGGCTCCTAGGGAAGGGGGAAGGAACGCGCCACGTCAAGGCAGCACTGGGTGGGGTTAGGAAACACACATTGCAGGGAGTTTCATCAGCTGCAGGCTTCCCTTCCTCGGGGAAGGGGAGAAGAGAGCCTTTGAGGCAGCAGATAATGATGCAAACTGCAGCTCTATTTGCATGTGCTGTTTTCTGGACTGCACCATCCTAATTGCAGCTGTTGAACTGTTCTCTCCTTCCAGCTGACAGCCTGTGCTGGGAAGCTGCTACATTACTGGGGGAGGGGCGGGGTGTGTCTAATCCTTGACAACACAATTGTGACATTTCAAGAAGCACAAGGAGCTCATGCGGGAGCATGCAGCTCTGCTGGTAATCAGCAGAGGAAGGAATTACGGAGTCACTCCCACTAATGACAGTCCTAACATTGCAAAAGGACAAGTTTCCTTAAGTCCTCACATAAAGAGAAACAGCAACCAGTCTGGCAAGATTGCCTCATGCTCTCGTGACAGTGGCACGTCTCATTTCCCAAGTGTCTGGCAGGACCAGACTCTGCAGATGCCACTACCTGACACAAAAAACAAGTTTAGAAGAGGCAAATCCCTTCAATGACACAAGTACCCTCCACAGGGAAACCTTCCTGCCTCTGCTTTGTCCCAAGGGAACAACCTATGCTTACGGGGAGAAGGCAGTCACAACCCCCTTGGTAAGGTCAAAGCTATTTTAAAAACAAACCACCTAGGTTAGATGTGTGCCCTAGAAAGCATCTCTTTAATTAGGCTCCGGGGGGAATTTGTGACTGCGAGGAAGCTCTCACCACAGCTGGTTCCGCCCACAACAGCCCGAAGTGCTGTGCTCAGGGTGACGTGGCTGCCTGTCACCTCAGGCTGCATGCCCAGGCTTACTCAGATAAGCCGGGAGCGCAGGGTTGTAAACAGCAGCACGCGTGCATTCCTTCCACACCACGGAGTGGTATTTATAGGACTGCAGGAAGCTTGGGAACGGGTGAAGGGTAGCCATCTAAAACTGTGATTCAGCTCCAAGGGCAGTAGGGTAAGGGCCCAGATCCACCCTCACTTATTGTACAACTCGGAGAGCAAGCTCAATAAAACATCTTTATTCTGTACATTTATATATAGATGCTCGGGGAATAGGGACAACCCCCAGCATTAGAAAAATTCAAGACAACAAAACAGCAATTATGAAGAGCATGGCACCAAGAACAGTCATGCCACAGATGGCAGGGATGAAGTGAGACCAGCCATTGGCTGTTACAGAAAAGGTCACAGCACCCCATGCCCACTTGGAGCAGAAAACACCAGGGCTGCTGCAAAGAGCTGGAGCTCCCTCCCCACACTCCCCGGTAGCTTTCTTTGTGACCCACTAGCACCAAAGGGAAGACTGCTGGCAGCTGGAGCCCGCAGGCATTGGTGAAAAGACTGTGTCATTAGAATACCCATCCCGCTGCCAGGATGGGAAAAAAGGGATCTTTCTTGGGCAGTGACCCTGAGCCCCCAGCTCCTTTCTCACCGCTGGGCTGATGGGGATGCAGCAGAGTTTTCAGCTGGATCAGTGCTTCCTCCAAGGGACAGGTCACTCTTGAGCTGCCTTCCCTTCACTGATACCACCGTTTCACTGGCTTCCCCATGCCTCAGCAGGCTCTTTGCAGGGTGCAGATGCCCCCTCCTCACCTGCCAGAGCCCTTCCCAGTGCAAAGTGCGGCTCTGCGATGCCCACAGATCTGCACAGCCCCACAGGCACTGCCTGTGCCAGCAGCCCAGAAGCAGAACTTGCTCTGGGCTGAAGATGGCAGAAGAACTCTTTGGGTGTCCAAGTGCTATCACAGGCTTTTGCCCTTCTCTTCAGTCAGGACTAGCAGGCCACCATGCCACACGGCAGGGCTGGCTGAAGACCTGTTGCTCGCAGCAGACACATTGGTCTAACAGTCAACAATAAAACCAAAAGCCTATGTACAACTTTACAGACCTTGCTGCATCCTCCAGGCTACACAGGAGAGCTGTGTAACAGGGAGTGGGAAACAAATGTGCTCCACTCTACGTACGGAGTCCTTGCTGGCAACATCAGCTTTCCTCTGACAACAAACCCCAGTGGCAAGGGAAAGAAAGGAACTCTTCCTCCAGGAGAAACAGAAATGTAGTCATGCCACTGTTAAAATCACATCTAAGCAACAGAAGTCACCTGGTTTTGTGTAGGTAATTCAGCCTGTTCTCCTCACACATTAAGGCAAGCATGTGAGGAGCAAGCTGGGCTGGGAACAGCCACACCAGGGAGCCCACTGCAAACCACTGCTACCAACGTGCAGATGACACTGTCAGCTGAACATCCATGGAACAACCTGCTCACATCAGCACGGGCCCAGGCCCTGCTCTGCTCCACAGAATGGCCTCCCGTTCAGCTGCTGCAAGGAACAGATGCAAGTACAAACTCTGTCTTCGTCACATTATATCAGGAGGCTGTGCCGCTCAGAGCAGCCACAGCTTCCTCGGAGTCAGTAAGCGGGATGCTGAAGAAATGTGTACACGTGAGTGAGGAACATGACATTTGTCCAACAGTAAGACACTCAGATCGGAATAACGCAAAACCAACACACAAATGGACACACAGCAGATTAAAGCCAACCAAGATTCAAATGGTTAAAAAGTGTCCTGAATGCATTCTGAAAGGTTCAGCCAAGCCCCTGCAGTAGGCAGCATGGCCTCTTCCATCCCCTGCCCAGAAGGATGTGCTGCAGGATGACTTGGGAGAGGACTGTTATCAACCCAGTGCTCAGAGAGCAGAAATTGGACCAAATCTTGTGTCAGAGGTGGAAAAATGTCCCTTCACTGCTCATCTTCAAGGGCTCTGCTCCTCCCAGCCAGCAATTTTCAAACAGTAAACAAAGCCAGAACTTGCCTGCCCAGGTCTCCAGGTGCCTCTGATCTATTCTGAAGGAGGGCAGGGTAATGAGAGCTGCAGGCGATCTGGAGAACATGCTTAACTTGCCCCATGTACGGTATTGAATGCGAGAGACTCTCCCAGGCTCCATCTCACAGTGCAGAGGAGGGACGTCCACGCTAGAATGGGACAGCAGCAGCTCCAGGCATCGCTCAGAAAGCCACAGGAGCTCCCATCCTTCTCCCCAGGTGCTGGTGAGTGGAGATTTCTCTGACCTACTGGTAGTCAGAAGCTCAGGTGTCCAGGCCCCAGGGACTCCTCCAGGCCGTTTTCTTTGGTGGTGATGGCTTGGAGGTCAGTGACATGCCCAATACCTTTGGTGACTCCTTCACGGAAAAGCAGTTTGGCTCCAATCTTCAAGTATTCAGGATGCTTGATGAACCTGAAACAGACCACTGCCTTCTCTCCTGTCCGCAGCTTGTCCTGAAAAGAAAAACGGGAGAGCTTAGACCTATCTCCCAAACCAATGCATGCAGGAGAGATGCATGTGGATGGTAAGATGAAGCAAATGAGCAGGTTGCTTTCCTCAGACTGTATGCACATGGAGAGACAGGAAGACACAAGCTCTGGAGAGTTCACTTCTCTTCAGTCTTGCCGTAGTTCATCATGCTGTTTGTTTTGTGGGAGGGAATTCTTTAACATGTTGGGAGGAAAAGCAACCAAAAGGGTAGGATAAAGGGATGGAGTGTGCTCCTAGGAAGAGACACAGCTACTCAAAAGAACAGTAGCCCCTAGCTTTACTGTAGGGCATGGTGGAATCCCAACAAAACCCACAAGGAAGGTTCATTTTCCTCCCCTTCCTTCCCATGGCCTACCTTTCCGTGGATCTTCTCTACAATAGCTGTCTGTCGCACGTTCCCCACATGCACCGTCACCTGAAACCCCTTCCGGAAAGTTGTGGCATGGAACAACAGCACAATCTCGGCTTCAAACACTGAGCAGATGGTGGGGTTCATTTCTGGGCTCACCATTACCATGCCCTGCAGAACAACCAAGGGCTCAGACTAGGTAGGGCCAGTCCCCTTGCTTCTGACCAGCCCGCAAAACCACAAACACATCTCCACTCTGTGACTGGGGCTTGCATCCCATTCTCAGCCTTGTACTCATCCTACTTTGTAGCTTGGCCATTTCTTCCCCTTCCAGCAAGTTTCCTGCAAACATTTCTACTTCGTTCCCGCCCTACCGATGGGGGATCTCCAGGGAAGCCTCCAGTCCTGCCCACTGGACCAGTGAACAACCTGGCGACAGCAGGACTCACCTTGCGCAGCAGGGAGCGGTCGAAGGGCCCAAGGGCCAGAGTGGCCGCCTGCCCAGCCCGCAGCACGCGGCAGGCAGAGCGGTTCCGTTGGATACTGCACACCTTCAGCCGGAGGAACTTCCCATCGTCTGTGGGACCAACCACCAAGTTCTCCCCTTCTCGGCAGATCCCACTGCCCAGGGTAGAAGAGCAGGACACAGTTCATCAGGAGACAAGAAAGACATTTCACCTGCCAAGATCAACCTGCACAAATTCCCCAGGCCAAGGAGGTGAGTGTCTTCAGACTATTATCCGGGACCAACTAACAGGGATACAAAGGCTGGTGTGAACAGGGATTTCTTAGAGCAGGAGGGAAAGCCAGACTATCACTCCCAAGAATCCCAGGTATAGACAGGGGCCATTCCACCCCCAGTGCTCTGCCACACTGCATTGTTTCTGGTGGAGACTTCAGAAGATGTGTAGATGTGCTGGTAGCCAAACTGCTCTGATTGCTCCCAGACACGGAGGGACAGCTGCCTTTTCATGGGGAAGCACGCAGTTAACCCCTGCTGGAATGGGAGGATTTGCCCTCTACATTCCCTCCCCCTGCTTGACGAAGGAGGAAAGCAATGCCTTGGGATCATGGCTAACCTCTGCCAACTCTGGATTCCTGGAAGCCTTCTTTCAGCATGCAACACAACACACCCCTAATCCAGCAACTTTAGGGCAGACTCTCTGCTTGCCACCATGTGACCAATGGACTGCTCATGGCACCTTCCAGCACCCTGTAGGGCTGTACCCTCACTTGGCTCAGTCACCTGGCAGCAGTCAGCTTCCACTTCTGCAGCAGAGGATTCTATCCTTGAGGGAACTCCAGCAACCATTCACATCCACACTTGTCTGCCTGGCCTCACTTACCTTGACAGAGTTCCTCCCACAACAGTCCCCACCTCTGGCACAGTATAAATTTCATCAACCTGCAGCAAGGCAACAGAATAAGCTGTTCAGACAGATAGCTGTGAAACAGCACTCCATAAATGAGGACAAGGTGCCTGCCCCTTGTGTGAAGGAGTTGAGCTCTCTGATGGTCATCAGACACCATCTAGGAGCTTAACCAGCTACTACTACCCTCCCATTAGAGGAGTATCTGCCTTTTAAGTGGCTATCAGAGAAACAATCTTATCCCTGAGACAGATAGCTCTTGGTTTGGACACAGCCCAGCCTACCACATTTTTCTCAAGGACCGAGTCCTTTCCTCAATGTCTTCCAATAGTCCAGGAGTTCACCACATCTCTACCCATGGTGTCCAGATTCCCCAGAAGTTTCTCCCATGGCACAGCAATAACTGGAGTATCAGAAACTACCCTTACACACCTGAAATTCTGTAAGTTGCTGCATTAATTCTTCCTGCTCTTTACTGTTGGTCAGTGGAGGGAGGATGTTGAGGAAGACTTTTAAGAGATCTAGGTTCTCCCCAGAAACACTGGATAGCGTGAAGATTGGGGTGATGCTGTCGGACACAAATAGACAGAAATAAGCAGAAGGCCAGAGTGAAGCTGCAGAAGGTTTCTGGGATTCTGAATCCACTGAGATCAGCAGGAGGACAGAGACTACAGTGATAAGTGGCTAAAACAGGAGGGCTAGGTACAGCTTTGCAGTAATCCCTGCCTCAACAATTGGTTGAGGCACCAATCCCCTGCCAGCCCACGCTTCTGTCATACAGAAGTAACTCCAGTGCAGCCTTGGGCACCTTCTGCTCCCAGAGCCCAGAAAAAGGTCTGGGAGGGGAAAATGCCTTCTTGGAGAATGCCAAGGTAGGAAGCTTGATGACGAGCTGAGATTTTCAAGATTTGGTCACCTCCCCCATGATCACCCTTCCCCAGCTCCACATGGCAGCCCAGCCTGAATTGCCTGCTCCCAGAAGAAAGGAATGGTGCCTTACTTGGGAGATTGTGCAAACTGTTGTGCTGCTGTAACAGCATCGTCATCTGAGTTCACAAGCAGGGGGAGCTTGTTGCAGCCTGGCTGCTTCAGGATTCTCTCCAGCTGCTTCACTGTCCGTTCCACGGTGGCTTTCGAACACAAGTCAACTTTGCTGATGACAATGAAGAAGGGGACCTTGAGGGCCATGGCCAAGCCCAAGTGCTCTCGTGTTGTGCCCGCTGCAGGAGACAAGTGAGAGTGTAAGTGCAGCAGCAGTCATCACTGTTGCTTATGTCACGGCTATGTCCCCTGGCCACCCCACAGGCCCACTCTAGGGATTTCCCTGTAACGGCATAGTCCATCAGGCAAAGAAAAAGCAAAATCGCTCTTTTAAACAAAACCAAACATCAGTCCAGAAAAGTAAAAACCACAAAGAATTTTTGTGATTGATCTGTTTGTTTCAAAAAGATGCAGCAGTTTTCATTCTTGGGCTCAAGTTTGCCAGAAAATAGCCACAAAAATGTCAAAGATAGATGTGGGAGAACTCCAGCTGCCTTTTTACAAGGCTTCAGGATTCAGCATCCCTAAGTATATGCCAAAGTTGTTGACAAACATAGCCCCAAATTCAAAAAAAAGCCTCTCTGTCCAGGGTACAGTTTAATGTGGTGTGTAGCTGGTAAAAGGATCCCAGCTCTACTCCCCTCCCAGGCACTCATGCACACTGGCTTACAAGAAATCAGTAAAGGTTTCCAGACTAATAATTTCTTCTGACAACTGTTTGCAGCAAACAAGGACCCACTCCCTCCATCCTCCATTTCTCTTCACTCACTGCTGTTCATCTGTGCAGGCAGGGGAACACTCACCAATGCCAGTGTTGGCGCTAACCACCAGCATGGCAAAGTCTGGGCAGTAGCTGGTGAGGCCAAAGATGGTTGTTTTGAGATACTTGTGGTGGCCAGCCAAGTCAATGAAAGTGATCATTTTGGAAGAACTTTCACATATCTCTTCTGCTGTCCTGGAGTCACTGTAATTTACCACCTGAGGAACATAAGGAGTTGGTGAGAGAAGCAGCCCCTGCAGGGAAGTGAAGAAAACCCAGCTCCTATCTACCCACTTTGATCTCAGAATCAGTAAGGAGAGATCATCCACCATGGGTGTAAGATACAATGTCTATTGCAAATCCAGAAGTAGCACTCAGGTTCAGCCTAAGGGACATGGAGCTGTGCCACCTCTCTTCTCTCATGTCCCACTCACAGTTGTAATAGAAGGGTCTGTAATAGAAGTATTCTCCTCCAGCTTTCTGAGTTCAGCAGCCCACTCCCCTCACCTCTCCTTTGCTGTTGAAGCCGAGGATCTCAAAGCTGATGCTTGACGTTCTTCCTGACTGGATTTCATGGAGGTGCCGGAAGAGATTGAGGCGTGCCCTGCCCCGCCCATTGTCCAGCTCTCCTTGCGTTAGGACACCCAACAGTGTTGACTTCCCGGAGTCCACGTTCCCCAGCACAGCTACTCGAAGGTCTAAGAACTACAGGAAAAAGAAGAGAGAAATCATGAAACTTAACCACTGCTGTACTGAGTGTGCATGAGCACTACGTGGCAGTGGAGATGCACCTCAGAGAGCATCCCTAGATGAGGGATGCTGTGCAGTGTAATCTTGCTCAGATTCTGCTCTTGCTCCCAGCAAACCACTGCCCAGCAGACGTGATACACTCTCTAGAGCTGTGATGTGACACATCAGCCTTTGATATCACAAAAAAGGCCATTTGCTGCAGCAGGACCTCTCAATCCTTCCTTGTTTGCACACTGTCCTACATCAGAATCACTGCCATGAAAGTGGAATAATTATCCACCTCTGATCCAGGCAATCTCCCCCTCTGATATCTGCCTCAACCACAATCTTGGAGATAAGAAGTGTTATCATCAAGCCTCCCTCTGGCAGCTCTTTAAAGCATGTGCTAAGGGCCAATCTATAACAAAGTGCCTCTAGGGTTTGGGCTCCCATCCCAAAAGGAATCTGACTGTATGAAGCCTCTAACTCTCCAGTAGGAGAGGATGTTCAAGTCACAGGTCCTTACCTGCTGGTTGTCAGGCACCTTTCGGACAAGCACCTCCGTTATCTTCCTTGGAACATCACTGTCATAATCGACCTCCCTCTCCCGCAGCACTGTAATGTCAGCCCCAACCCTGCCACGAAAACAAAAGGAAGGAGTGAGACATACTTGTACTCGACAGATCTTGCACCTCTACAATAACAGCTGACAAAGAGAGTGGGATGAAAGCTGATGATAGCAGGCAAGGAATCTCAAGCTTCCAGACAAAAGCCCTATAACCTCCTTCATGTTTCCGGAGCCTCATGACTGAAAGAATTCCAGTCATACAGGGGCTTTTCAGAATGGAGCCACTGGCCGCTGAGTGGACTCCTGGGGCCGAGCCCATCTGCTGGAGGCTGTTGATGCCTGTGGGCCCTGCAGACGAAAACGAACACGTACTTCTCTGCCATGCGGCGCAGGGTCTTGAGCGAGGCACGCATCTCCTCCTCTGAGAGGCCCACGAGCAGCCCGTTGTCCTCCACGCCGATCTGATAGACGGCCTCACCGCGGCCCTCCTGCAGTCGCCACTTCATCTGTGTCACCAGGTGCTCAAAGCGGTACTGCGAGGGGTTCACCAGCTTCAGCTGTTTAACAGAGAGGTAGTTCTAGTCACAGCCAGGATGCAGAGGGAATCTAATTGCCCAAGCCAGCAACTCCCAATACTGTGAAGCAATGCTCCCAACTCTGACCCACCTCTAGAAAGCACAGCCTGTGTTACTGTCTGCACAGAAGCTATGGGACAGGTGAGAAATGGTTTCACAAAGGTGTATATATATGGTAGAAGAAGTTTTCTGCATCATGACAAAGGGATCTGCACCCTGCCTGCCGTGGGGGTAGAGACAGCACTCTGGGACCCATCTGTGACACAGGAGCCAAGTAAGTGCAAATGAGAGCAACCACAAGGAAGTGGCAAATCATTATCAGGGACACCTAAAAAGGAGTACTGAGATCAAACTCTTCAAGCTCAGCATACTGGGTATTGCTAGGCACAGAGACACAGATGACAACTGGTGGTTCCTTAGTACAGTGTCCACTTCTCTGTCCCCTCCTTGTCCTGTTACCCATAGGCTGTCTTTGGTGAAGCTACTCACTGCAAAATAACCCTCTCGGAAGAAGACCTCCTTCTGCAACCTCAAAAAAACTCACCTTGTACTCGATGTTCCCATCTTCTGCCTGGTCAAAGAATGAAACAAGACAGAAGAGTTAGATACTGTGCCCATGAGGACTTCTACAGGCACCAGCTGCCCAGATACTCGGCAGCTGGTGCTGAGGATTTCAGAGAGAGGAGAAAGTGGTAGAAAGAGACCATTTTAGCTCCACCCTTTTCTGACATTCATTCCTACACTCAACTAGAATTTCCCTTACGGTTTGGTTTTGCTGTTTGAATCCCACATCATGAACACCAGAGGACAAAACTAGAGTGGAACACAGGGGTAATACTGTCAGGACAGGGGGGATTTTTTTTTACTGACAGTAAAGAATAGGGCTAGCCTAACAGTCGCACAGAGAGAGAGTTCCAGTTTCAAAAAGGCACAGGCCAGCATATGATTTAAAGTCTCCCCCTCACCCACCCATGACCCACAAAATGTCACTGACAGCATCCCACTCCCACCCTATCCCGCAGCTTCCATTCACCTAATGTGCACAGAAATAGGAGACTGGCAACAAAAGCCACTGTCTCCTCTCCTGCACACTGATACCCTCCCTCACTCAATTAGTTTTTCATTGACTCCTTTACATATCCTTGTGTATCTTCTCTCTACAAGAAAGGACTACAGACATAAGGAAGCAAAGCAATCATTTCTTTGAAGTACAGCAAACTAGTCACTGGCCTGGCAGTTCTGGAGTACAGGACTTTATTGGGACTGTCTGTATGCAATGTGCTCAGAAAAACTTTCCCAGGAAGGGCTGAAGCCCAACTGGGTTGTTACAGAAAGGACCAGGTACTCCTCATTCCAACCACAACACACTCCAACTATCCAAAGACAATGTCTAGCCAATATTGAAGTAATTTTCTCATTGATTAGGTATAAAGGAAGGGGCTGGAGAAAGGGCTGGAGCCTGCAGGAAACCACATACTTTGTCACACTAAATGGGGCTGGCAACAGTAAACACTTCCTTTTCCTCTGGACACCTACTTGCATGTGTTCACAGAAGGCAATAGCCCTCTCCTTGCCTTCTAGCTCAGCTCCTAACCACAGCGGTGCTTATGGTGGCAAAAGGCCAACAGAAGTTCTCAACTGTCAGCTCAGCTCTCAGGCAGCAGAGCTATGCAGTGAGAAAAGGGTACTTGTGGAAGGTTTTCCTCTCTTACCAGCTTTCCGGTTCTAAGAAAAACACATTCACATACTGCACTGTCGTCTAAATAAGGGGGTGGGTCTCCTTCAAGGCTGCTGAAGAATAGGAAAGCAACAAGCCTAGACTTGCTGGAACACACACTACACAGGGTAGCCAGGGACAGGAAGCTGCGTTGAAACCACAGGGGACTGTCCAGCCTCCAGCTGAAAGGAACAAGAACTAAACTGTGGCTGCAGGGCACAGTCCTGCCCATGGAGAAGATCTAACAGTAGCAAAGCACTGTTTTCCCTCTTGCCAAGAGTCACAGCCTTGCCTTGTGGAAGGATTGCTCCCTCCCAGCACAGGCTCTTACATATTTTACAGAAAGCTCACTGACTGGGGCTGAGCAATGGAATCTGGGGCAACGTAACTCTCTCCACGGTGTCAGTCCTCTTAGTTTGGTGCCAGCTGCCTCAGCGAACCACACACCCACCTACGACCAATGCACCTTTTCCTGCTGCAAGAGGCAAGTGCCTCACACCCTGTCAGTACCACCTGCATCCCCACGTAAGAAAACAGTGGTCAAATGAGCTAGGAAGGGAGTCACTAGAATCTGCTGAGTTTGGCAGCTGGAAAGGGATTTAGACCCGCACGGATCATTCTCTCAGGGAAAGATGTGAACGGGATGCTTGGGACTATGAGGCGTGCAAAGCTTTATTTCCGAAGCTATGTTGTTCCCAGGCAGCAAAGCCCACAGAAGGACACCAGGCAGTGGGATACCACTCGCGGACAGGGTCTGGAGGACTGCGCGATGAACTCGCTGTCACCGGAGGCATAAGCACTATGCGGAGGAGAGACCGAGGCAGGCGGGCACACAGGTCTCGGGGCTCCTGCCAGGGCTGCTGCCGGCCCGATCCCCGCACGGCCCCGCACCAGGACATCCAGCCTGACCCGCGACCGAACCTGCGGGGCCCGGGCACCGACCAGCCCGGGGGGTGTCTGGGGGCACCAACCCTCCGCCCCGGGGCCCGACCCCGCTCCCTCCGCGGCTGACAGGACGCGGCGGCGTCGGAGCTCACCTCGGGCGGCAGGTACGGCGGGTTGTTGGCCTTGCCCCCCCGGCTCCGCCCGTTCTTCTTCTTCGCCTTCGAGCCGCCGCCGCCCGGCGCGGCCCCCCCGCGCCCGCGCA
>VXAY01002309.1:439655-566867 GCA_013399855.1 Oxyruncus cristatus
GCTCCGCTCCCCGCCCGGCCCCGCCGCCCCGGCGTCACCGACCGCCGCGCGGCGCCCCGGGAAAGCGAGTCCCGCCCGCCTACGATGCCGAGAACGCACCGCGCGCCGCCCACTCCAAACTACAGTTCCCGGTGTGCCTCGCGGCGCGACCCGCTGGCTGCCGTGCGGAATCCCTCCGCGGGGGTGCATGGGAGTTTGAGTCCGAGGGAGGGCGCGCCGCCTGCCGGCCGCGGCGGTCACCGCGAGGGATGCCGCCGCTCCCCGGGCCCTGCCAGCCGGGGCCTGTCGGCGCTGCCCCTTTGGCACGACACAGCCCCGGGTTCCCTGTTGATTGACAGCGAACGGTCGGCACCCAACCCAGCTGGCACCGGGACACTGGTGCATTTTCGAACCTGGGTGCCACCGGAGATGCCTCATGACCACGCAGAGGCAGCAGCTTGGTGCGAAGCAATCCCAAAGGACACATTATGCTCCTACCGGGGGGCGGCGGGAACAGCAAAAGACCCTCCTGCTGTGCGCCGCACCCCCTCACCGACTGTTTTCCCAGCCTCAAGTTCCACGGCCACCGCGCCTCCTCTTCCTCCGCCGCACCCGCTGGAGCGGGCGGCGCTGGTTCAGCTTTTGTACACCTGCCACACGTTGTGACGCTGTCAACAGGCAGCCAACGTCCCTGCAGAACAGCCTGGGAGCGGCTTCTCCCGCAGCCTACTGAGAGAGGTGCCCGCCCTCCCCTCGTCGTGTGCTGGCGGCGGCACCCAATGGGGCAGCGGGCGCAATGTTGCCAAACACGGCGCTCCCCGCGCGCTCCTCGCCCCCGCCTCCCCGCGGCGCGGCGAAGGCAGCTCATTCCCGAGGGCTGCTGAGGAGCGGGGCGGAAACCAGCGGAGCGGCTCCTGGGGATCCCCTGGACAGCGCTTCCGCCGCTCCCGGCACCGCCTCACCGGGCAGACCTGGGGCCCGGGGCGGGACCGCGATCGGCGGGGCGGGGCCAGTCCGATTGCTCACGCCCACTCGGGGCGGGACTCAATCAGGGCCCCGCCTCCTGCCGCGCTCGCCACCGCCTCCCTCTCCACCAAACGCTGCGCCTCCTCCCCCGCCGCCGCCGGAAGTCACGCGGGGCCGGTCGCGCGCCGCTCCCGTGAGCCCCCGCGGCAGCCGCGGCATTTAAAGCCGGTGCGGCCGTTGGCCCGGGCGTGGTTGCGGCTTCCGCTTTCTCGTTGCTGCCGGCGCTGGATCGCGGGATGAGGCCCGGGCGGCGCAGGTCGGTGCCGGGCACCCCTTCGGTGTCCGTGGCGTTCCCGGGTGCTGTGCGCCGGGGTAGCGGCTGCCGCTTCGCCTGCGAGCTCCTCAAGCACGTGCTGCACCAGCGGAACCAGCTACCGCTGCCCTACGAGCAACTCGCCTACTTCTGCCGGCGGGCGGTACAGGTGAGGCGGCCCCCAGGGTGGGAGGTCGGCGGGGCGGTCGTGGCGCTGGAGTTCTGCCGGTGAGGTCCTGTTCTCGCACTGCAATGTGTCGGTGCATCTAAAGTAAAGCGCTCGTTGTAGCTGCATCCCTAAATGTTACATCTTCTTAAAAAAAAAAAAAGTCAAAGGCAACGTTAAGGTCAGGCTGCTGAAGGTCTTGGCAAATTGCTCTTTACCGTTTGTTATGCTGCTCTTTGCTGAAGGCATGTTGCTGCTTTGGCTGATCTTTGGAAGACAGGGCTTCTAATTCTTGTAAGAATTTGTCTCTACTGTGATTTGGATTCAAATTGAGTGTTTGTCAATAGGGTGTGCTTTTGTGTGTCTCTTGTGTCTCCTGATTCTCTCTGTGAGTACCTATAGCTCTCAAAAGGAACACAATCCCCTTGTTCCTTGTGGGATGGCCCATGCTTTCTGCAGAGCATACTGGGATGAATAAATCCTTATAACTAAATGTAGGAACCTGTTTGTTTTCCAGGATGGAGATGGGATTGAGAAGCCACCCTCCGTGGGCCTGGGAAGCAGCAAGTGCCAGCAAGTGCTAATGGAGCTGGAGGGATTGTTCCAGCATCTGGAAGTCATGTTTAGTTTGACGCTAGTTCCTCGGGTTCTTTTCCTACTGGGAGGAAATGTCATGAACCCCAAGGAGCTCTATGAGCTGAACTTGGAAGGGATCTGCGAGGGCAGTGCTGAGGAGAGCCTCCAGACTTCACCCTGTGTTCGCCAGCTCTTTCACAGCCTGTTTGTTGCAGACATCTTCAGTGAACTGAAGGCTCTCCCTATCACAGGCACAGTTGTCCTGGTACAGGGCCATCGGGACTGTGGTGTTGAGTGGTTCCGGCCCAAGCTGAACTACAAAGTGCCGACACGAGGGAGGAAGCTGACTGTTAGATTGTCCTGTGATGGAGACGCCCACCTGAGTGCCTCGCCTCCACAGCACACGGCTCCTGAGTGGGAGGACTACATCTGGTTCCAAGCACCAGTGACCCTCAAAGGCTTTAGTGAATGATTGGGCTCTGTAGATGTCTAATTGGAGTATTAATTACCCTTTATTAAGTATTTTATCCAATGTAACCATGTATGTTTTTCTGTCTGAATTTTTTTTCTCCAGGGTAATTACTGACCTCCTGTAGCTTGGCTGCACTCATCTTATGTCACTTCCTAACTTCCTGTTGAAGGCAAATCCCCTTTAAAGCAAAGGTGCAGTGATTCCTTAGGGACTTGAGCTGTGGCAGAGCAGATGAATTAGTGTGTTGGGATGCACCCTGCTGTGTGCTCAGGAGCTGCTGCAGCTCTTGGTAGCCCGTTAGCTGTTGCAATGCTCACCCCACTTGAGTAATCAAGTGATTGTCCATCTATTTGATAAAATTAGACTTCCACACAACTTGATTTCAGTTCCTTAATGTTCCAAAGAGTGAGATTTCTCAGCAGTTGGGAGATCTTGTATTTAGTGCTGTCCTGTACTGGAGACAGAAAGAGCTTGACCAGTTCTGTAGAGGCAGGGTAGCAATAAGCAAATTTTTTAAAATTTTTATTTTTTTTACAAATCCTTAGTCCAACAGCCCTGACAATCAGTTAGATATACAGATACAATTAAAAGTAAGCAGTTCTTGCTAACCCTCTTCAGAAAAGGAGTTCTGCCTCGATATTGTAACTTATTAAACAACAAAATAAGCAAGTTTCTTGCTTACTTTTATCTCTTATAAGTTTTGGACCTAAACTTTTCTGGAATGTGGAGAAGTCAGGGGATTGTGATGAAGTTCAGCACTATCTTGATCTGCCAAATTCCTATTCTGAATCATATTGTATCACTTGGAAGCAGATTTGAGCCTGTTCTTCTGAACTGTTGTCTAGTGCAGAACAGGACACAAACAGAAATCCTTAGAGGGCAGTGTGTTATAGAACTAGGAGGAACTTGTTCTCCAAGCTCAAAAATTTGAAATCACTAGGAGTGCTGTCTCTGCCATATTATCCATTAACAACTGTTTACAATGTGCAGTAGCTGCTAAAACTTGTTCTAGGGGAGAAACTGCTAGAACGAAGAAAGCTGCCTTCTGTGCAGCTGCCCACTTGAATATGTAATCACAGCTTTTTGAATGAAATACAACTTGAACATAGGAGTGTTTGTGCTCAAGAGATCAAAACCCTTTACACTTCCACCAAAGCTGCTTGTAATACATATTTAAGAATGCTAGTGCCCAAGTATTTAAGACTTTTGAACACAAACCTTAGCCTTTTTCTTTTTTTTCACCTCTCTGTCCCAGATGAATGCAATGTTACTGCTATAAACTGTTTACGTATTCTGTTATACTTGAACTATGAATTCAGCAATGATATGGTGCTGGGAATGAAAGAACACAAGATGCTTTTGATTTATTTTTTTTTTCTCCTTATAAAAATCTCTACAGCTTGATTAACAAGTTTGGTACTGTAATTATTATAAAAATAAAATGCTGGTTTCTATATGTGATTACATTGGATTTATTTAATCCCTCAAAGCAAAGTTTCTGCTGGTGCCAGAACAACTTGCTACCATTTTATGCATATAGAATGCATAGGTTTACAACTGTTCTACTTTTCTGACAAATTGCATGATGTCTTGTGCCAGAAGCTTTGGTTCCTCAAAGGCAGCAAAATGCCCTCCACGTGGCATGTAAGAGTAAGTGATGATGTTCTTGTAGACCTCCTTTGCCCAGGTACGTGGTGTATGAACTATCTCCTGAGGAAAAGCTGCAATCCCTGTGGGAACATGTACACCGACCCTAGAAGACATAAGTTAAAGGCATTTTTGAAACAAGACCCAGGGAAGGTCTATAAAGACTGGTAACTGCCACAGTTTCACCACAGCAACACACTTTGCTGAAGGGCTTCATTTCTATTTGTATGTCCTTGAGTTTAAGAAGGTAATACCTGAATATATGTAAAGTAGAGCCAACTTTGCACACAGGTCAATTTTGAAATGTTTCAGATCTCTTAAGTTCAGGTTGTTCTGTGATTTTGTGCTGTGTGACAAGATGCTGCACTTCTCTGTGAAAGTCAGAAAAGAGCCAGCTCATGTTTGATTTAAATTTGTGGTACCAAATGTGTAACAAATGACTCTCTGGAGAGGGAGGGTTCAGTCACAAAGAAAAACACACTCCCACTTGTTTGTATGATCTGTTGCTTGGAGAAATCCACTCGGCAGTATTTTTCTGGTCAGCCTCTCTTAAGGTCATCTTAAAATACCAGCTGTCAGGAGGTGCTTGGTTTCAAGTACTGCTCTCCAAAATCCTTTCCCAAGTTTGTGCTTAATCGTTGTAATTCTTAGTTTATCCTCCAGCAAGCCATATCCTTCCTAATTTAGTTTAAATTTCTCTCTTGGATATGCCCATGATTTTCTGTTTTGTTTTTACTGAACCGAGCTACAGATTACACTTGTTTGGTGAATAAGTATATAGACCTGTATTTCAAACACAAGACTGCATTTGATGTTTTGACAAGTACATACTGTCTTGGTTGCAAGCCACCTTGTGCAAATTATAGGTTCAAAAGAAAAGTGACCCTTAACTATATTTATCAAAAGATAATATGAACTTTATTTCTTTTTTCTGAGCTAGATTTGCTGTCGTAAGTGATCTGAATGTTTATACAGGCAAATGCTTCCTTCTCATTTGCAAATCTGTCTTGCACCTACCACTTCATTACCTGTTATGAGCAGATAGATCAGGGTCCTTGGAAAAGTTCTCCTTGTAGTACCGCATTGAGGACACAATGGAAGATGTCACCCAATAAATCATCACATTGGTCAAAAGCTCATCAAGAGAGTATTTGCTGTTGAGAGAGAAGGATGAAGAAATTTAACTGGAAGCTATTTCTCAATGCGCTGTATTGAGCTCATGTCCTGAAGTTGTTCCTCTTGTTCTCCACTCATTTTCAAGCAGCACATTAATCAGCACCCAAGTGCCCAGAGCAAAACCACCTTGTTCTGAAGCAATGGTTTGCAGGCAGTCTGCTGTAAGTTTAAGCTACTACTTGTCCTGTGTGGTCTTTCATCCTTAAATTTCAGATTTGACTGGCCAATCTTTTACCTGAATCCTCATATTGGTTATCATCATTCATACTTTTAATAAGACTTTGCATGGAGTAACATCTGTTTTCTTACCTTTCCAAGCCTCCATCATCTTTATGCAGAAATGATTTATCTGTCCAGGTGGAGAATTTCTCCAAAATATATGCAGCAAGCCCCACGGGGGAGTCATTCAGTCCACAGCCTAATTCAGGAAAACAGAAGGATTATTGAAGTTGCCCAGCATTGCAATACTTCAGGGGGAGTTAAACTGGAGTTTTATAAGTGTTCAATTTTCTATGAGAATTCAGTAGAGAGTCTGTATTTTACTACCCTGATAGTACTTTATTCATGACAAATTCCCCCCAAAGGAATTCCAGCTGTAACTGATGGCACTACAAACTCAAGTAATTCCTATACAAAAGAAGCTAGGAACTAAGAAAGTCCTGTTGGCTTCTTGGTAGTGTGGGGCAGGAGCAAATTCAGATGTAAAGGGATTACACTCTGAAAAGAAACTTCAGATAAAATATTTGGGAGTGCTGTCCTGAATGGGCAACCAGGACTGTTAGTGCTGTTCGTCGCTTTTTATCTAATTTAAACAGTGCACTATTGCGTATCTGTTAGCTGTTTCTTTCTTGGGGAACATTAGCAAACGTTATAAATATAGAAATACAGTATGAAGAATCCTAGACTGTGAGCAGCTTCCATAGAAGCACTGTACAATCACTTCAGTCTTTCACCCCTTTATGTATTCTTCTGATTATAAAATATAATTATGAAACAGGATTAACAGAGATGCAACAGATTCAGAATATCATGGATTTAGTGGTTTTTTTACTTTCTTTAACAGTTTGTAAGATTCTCTTAAACTCTGAGCAGGCTGATGTTTCTCATGGATTCTCTCATATGGCAGAAGCCGAACTTGACCTCATTATGATTTTCTTCCTTTACTTAAATTGCTTTGGACTTTGCTAACATCGGTTTCTATTGGCTGGTTTTGTCAACCAGTCACTTAACTGTAGAGTTGCATAAAAACATTTATCTTTAGATTAAACCAAACTTTGGATAGCTGTTAATTCTTCACCTAATCATTAACTTTTATTTGAAGAGAAATCAGGATCATGTTGAAGTGTACAGGTGCCAGCAGAGATTTTTGTGATACTCTCCCTCCCCTGGAACTTGCTTATTTATTCCTATGCTTGATTCTCATGTTGACTAGTTTTAATCCTTTTCGTTTAAGGCAGTCTAATTTCTTAAGAACACTGGGGGAATCTCAACAAAGTATTTTCTGGAAGTTGTATGAGGTCCATTACTGGATCCACAGCTCTTTGATTCTGCCAGGGCTCTGATTTTTGAAGTGTGATTTCCCTGTGATATTATCACCTGTAAATCAGTTCTCCTCTTTAAAACAGCTCTGCTAGTTTTCTGATCAGAGACTAGACATTTTTCTCAGGCTACCTTCACTGTTTGGCTCTTAAAAAACTCCCAAACAACCAGAAATACCACCACAATCCCCCTCCATACTGGTATCTCATTTTTCTCCTTTTTTTCCTTTGGTATTGCAATTACTTCAAGCAACAGACTAGACATTAGCTGACATTTCAGTTTGAGCTTTTTCTTCTTCAGTGAATTGCCAGGATGGGGTGCTACTTGTTCTACGGTCTCCACAGCTGACAGCTCTGCTGTCTTTCCTGATGAGGGGTTATTTCAATAAAGCAATACCCCAAAATCCTCTCTAGTGGGGACTGATGTAAATAATTTAAATTTTATGCAATGGCCCTATCTTTCTTCATACTCCTTATCTACTAGATCCAATATGTGAGGCTTCTGGTTTTTCATGTGTTAGGGCTGTGTCTACCTTTCTGCAGGTTTCACATTGCACTTACTTGCTTTGGATATTTTTCTTGTTTTCAACCACATTTATTTCTAGAAGCTTCAGTTTCAGGACTCTGTGCTTTACTTTAGGAGACTTTTTGCAAAGGGGTTCTTTGCCCGAGAGAAGTGACATGCTATTCAAAAGGCCTTGAAAAGTGATATTTGAAATCTCCATCTTTTTTTGAGCTCTTCTTTTCAATTTTGTTTTACACAGTTCTTGTCCCCATGAACTCACTGCCCACGTGGGTCTTGCACTCAGTCACCAAAACTTATTGCTTCTCAAACTTGTTTGGCCTTTGTTACTATGAGATTTTATATACCTTAAGAATTTACTAAACAATGTTTACAGTGATAGAGAGAAGGTACATTACCTGCAGTGTCTGGTTTGGTGGCTTGGATATGTAAGTATCCAGACTCTCGCAGAAGGTCATACACGTTCTTCTGCATGAAAGGGTAGATACGTCGAGCATCTTCCTTACTGAGGCCTACAAGCCATGGTACATAAGCTCCAAGCATTATGGAAATCAACCTTCTCAAACCTTGATTGGCGATGAAGACAATATTCAGATGAAGCCCTTTCACACATCTAAAATTAAGTTAATGAATAGAAGGTTAAATCAAGCGATTTTCTAGAAAACACGCCTGACTGGAGCTGTGGTAGAAGCATTTCACTGAGACAAATGTACAAAGCCCTTCATGACTCAAAAAATGGGAGTTAGAAATGGTTCCATGTCCATCCAGCTGTGCCACTGCTGTGATGTTAGCTTCAGCTACTCAGTTTCTGGATGTGGCATATCCACGCCGGTAGCTCTGGCTGTTGATCTTGTGTTGTTCCATGCTGTAGGGAACAGGCTGTGCTGGGTATTTTCTGAAAAGCACAAGTAGACCACATGTGGCCACTGTGTTCTGGGCGTTGTGCAGCACAACTGCAATTGGGAAGAGTGAGCTCCTCAAACTGTAATCTGCTTTAGGAGCTTTCCCACTTCATCTCTTCTCTGACTCAAGTGTGGCTGTGGTGCCTGGAGAGCATTAAATTCCTCTTCAGCACAAAGCTGTGATGCTATCTTCTGAGGAAGGTATTGTGCTTCTTTTCCAACCAGTCTCAAGACTGCATTTTACTTAGGAAAGTCCTATACTTTGTGTGTTTAGCTGCTGAAAGGCTGAGCTCCTCCCTTCCTTTTCTCTGTGCTGATTAAAAACCTCCTTCCTCATTTAGAATGATGATCTGTCTCCTTGAGATCTCAAATTAAAATGCAACAGAGTTTACTTCCATGTCTAGCGAAAGAGAGCCAAACAACACTGAAATTTAGAAAGCACAAGAACCGTGCCAATATCAGTGCTAAGAATATGAATACAATTGAATATGCAAGGTGGGTTTGTTCCTGAAGCAAACAGCAGAAGAGCATGAGATGCAGGGTAAACAGAAGGCAGGACCATAGAGCCAGAAGGTAGGGCAAGAACTGGATGCAGCTTTCCTGCACTGATTTCCTTTGCTACTTACTTTGGCAGCATCTGGGCCATGTTTGTGGTAATACGAGATCCCCAGTCTCCACCCTGTAGGTAGTATTCCTTGAAGCCCAATCTGTTCATCAGCTTATGAAATATCCGAGCAGTTGCTATGGAGTCAAAGCCTGTAGGTAAAGAGAAACGTATGAGATCTGTTTGTCCTAGTGTTCGTCCTCTGGCCAAAGATTGTGGCCTGACAGAGGCATGTGAGTATGGGGCTGTGGGAAGGCACAGTGTGCCATGCTGGTCTGCCTCACTCCTTGGAAATAAAGTGAACAAAAGATGATAGGAAGTCAGTGGGAAGTGGAGAAAGTGGAAAGCAGACCTGGCTTCCAGCTACCATTGTGCTCCAAATCTCCACATCCAGCCGCAGAGCCTCAGCCACATGGGTGTTAGTGAGGAGCCAGGCATCTGCATTCACAAGCTGCAGTGCCCAGGGGGGCTGGGAATGGCTGAGCTGTTACTCCAAAGCCTGCGATTCTAACAGTCTTTTCATCGCTTACCTTGCTGGTGAGGGGCCTCTGAGAAGCCATAGCCTGGGATGGATGGGCAGATAACCTCAAACACCACATCACCCTCGTTCAGGCCATGCTTGGCTGGCTCCGTGAGCAGAGGGATGATCTTGTAGAACTCATAGAAGGAGCCAGGCCAGCCGTGGACCATCAGCAGAGGTTGAACAGCTCGACCATGAGGAACATAGGATGGCTTCACATGGATAAAATGGATATCAATCCCTGCCACACATCCAAGACAAATAAATTAAAGCTCTGGGTCCATCAAAGCTTCTGCTCTAGGCTCTGAAGAAGGAGGGTGGCAAAATTGTAATTAGCATCTGCAGCAGCAGAAGATTATTACTCAATCAACCCACAGCAAGAAGATGCCAAATGAAAGGAATGTCTGTATCTATGTCTCATCTTTTACATACAGACAGAGGTATTGACCCCAGCCCCAGATACTGGAGTCACAAAAGACTGAGCTTTCTCTCCTGAGAAACTGGTCTCACAGTATATAAGTAGAGCTGCACTTAAATGAATAGCATAATGCAGGCAATAATAATGTGTGCAAAAACATTACAAAATTACAAAATATGTGGGTCACTAAAAGAGAAATATGGAAAAGTAAGTATATGATAGAAGTTTAGCCTAGAGATCACTTACATAAAGTCTGACTAACCTCACCTGGCTAAACTGGGTGGTGGGGGGGGCTATTCTAGCCTCAGAGTCAGGCTAGATGTCACAATTTCCAAAGGTGTCTTCAAGGCAATAGCTGAAGAAAACCTCATCATTAGTTAGCACATGTTCAGAGCCAGATGAAGCTCATCTGGAAGCAGACCTAATCTTATTGCTATTTTTAACGGACTTAATCTCTACAAGGTTATTAATAATAGAGCCTTGAGTGATACTTTGCTCGTATCACTAAGCTGTTACGCATACTGTTACCTTAAATATTGTAATTTTTTAAATCTCCCCCTTCTCTCTGTACATTTCAGAGTGAGACCTACTCAAGCCACAGAGGTCGCCTCACCTTCAATGGTGGTGTGGAAGTGGGGGTATTTGTTCAGGACTTCCACTTGCTTGTGCCAGTTGAACTGGTTCCTCCAGTAGGACACCACTTTCTTCAAGTAGCTGGAGTTGAAGCCGTAGTGGAAGGCAGCCCCTTCCACATGTGGTGTGTAGCGGGCCTGATCCAGGCGCCGGTGCAGATCCTGTGGAAGGGAGCCCTTCTTGAGAGGTTTGTCAGCTGCCTGCGTGTGCCTTATGCCGGGGCAGGCATGGACACGCTCTCCTGGCTCAACTGGCTTTTGTATTGCTCTCTGGGACACCACAAGCCCTTCTGAAGCAGTGCCATACTCTGCATGACCTCCTGAATTGTTTATATAGGGAATATATTTTTCTACAGGTTATAAGTTCCCCTAGGGTACCCAGGAGTACTGGGTCCTACTTTTGACTTGGTGCTAACTCACTTCAGGGTTTTTGGTGCTAGCAGCTTGCCAGCACTGCCAGCTGGGAGAATAAGAAGCTCAGCCTGAGCTGCAGAATGCTAGTTGGTCAGATAATTACGGACAGGCATGCAGGGACAGAGGTGCTACAACTCAGTCAATACCCCATCCCTCTTCACCATTCTAGCCCTTCCCTCTACGCAAGTCCCTAAGTCCTTCCCTGGTGCCACTGATGTCCCAATACCCTCCTGCCGCTCTCCACCATCCACAGACACACTGTCAAAGTCTGCTTCTCAAAGTGTGGCCTTCCTGCAGAAGCAGACATAGGTTGCATGGAGGGTCTGTTGTCTCAGAAAGTCTTTACTGGACATTGAAATAGATCTGAGCTCAAATCCTGTTCATAAAGGATGGTGAGCCAGAGCATCATCTGATGGAGCTAAGTAGTGGCACTGGCATATATAAGTGCATTGCTGTCACCCCCAAGATATCACCTCGAAGCAGTGTGGTGGGTGATGGACTGCCTCCATGTGCCTTGCAGCTTTCTGCCCCTCCTAACATCCCAGCCACCGGTACCTCGATTTCTTTGTCAGATGTTTCAATCTTGAAGGGACGGATACTTTCATCTTCTCTCCCTTTTAGGGGTCTTTCACCTGAGCCCCACCATCCATCGCCCATTTCAACAGTCTTGATCTTGTGTCTAGATCTCAGCCAGTAAACCAGCATCCCTCCAACCCCCAGGGCAGCCACAGGGACCAGGACTGCATTCTTGTGAGAGTATTCAAAAGATCTGAGGAAGCATAAAATTGTTTGTGTTAAAAAACAGAAGTGTCAAGGGCAAAGGGACTATGCTGAAGCTTGTAATCACATCCATTGGGACTGAGCAGGAACAAATGCCTACAAGTCCCATGCAGTCAGCAGGGACTGGAGGTTTCTATTATTTTGGAAGACCACAGGCAAGATTTGGGTCAGAGTTACATTTACCAATGTTTCTTAGGGACCTCGAGTCCTTGCTGATTAAGACTTGCTGATCACAAGGCTTCCTTGTCCCTCTCCATGTGAACCGGCGTGCCCAGGGGGACAAGGTTCAATAGCATATGGGCCAATCTATTTTGAGGCACGTACTAGAGTGAACTAGATAGTAGCAGCTGGACTTCTCCATGTATAAAAACTGCATGGACAGAGTGGGTTGAGGAGCAGGCAGAGAGACAAGTCTTCAGCTGCTGAAGAGAGCTGGATGTGCTGGACATGCTTCTCTTGCTTTGTACATAATGATCTCTTAGGGCAACACTGGCCCTCCACCATGGCTTTTCAGTAAGTCTTGTCTGCTGGTGCCCCTCTTTCTGTTCTAAACAGCAAGGTTCAGACCTGAGGTGTAGGACCTAAGTTGCTGGAGTTGGATTTCACAGACACGCAGTCCTAAATGTAGTGTATCTTCCCTTCGCTCTAACCTGTGCTTGAAGTTCTACATCTTCCTTCAGGTATTAGTAGAAGTGTCTGGGGCTATTGCAGGGGGCTGCAAGGGGACTGTGAGAGAAGATTTTGTTGTTGTCATCCAGAGAATGAAGGGACTATGCAGCACCCCAACTAGGGAGCTAATCAAAAGTGGAGGCCTCAGCACGGAACAGCCGTTTCACTCACCTGATCCGGAACAAGACGCTCTCCCTACAAAAGGGGGAAAAAAGAAGGATCCTTATAGTCTGATAGTGTTGTCTGATACCAGCCCTTGGGGATGGTGTGAAGAATGTCACCTGCCAGCACATTTATTGCCCAACCACACAAGCACAAGCTGTTTAGCCACCTGGCAATATCTGCCATTATTTTTTCTACTTTTTGGTTAGGATGGAAAGAGAAGGGCTCAGAAAACACTGCCTCTGCACAAAGAAACAGTGTTCCTAGGCTCTGTTTAAGCTAGATAGTTTGTTGCCACAATATTTCCTCCTTCAGCATAATTTAGATAAAAGGCACTAAATAACTGGGTAGGTGTCCTTGCACTGTTTCATCCTGGGAGCAGCTGTGTTACTTCAGCCAAGAAAATAGTTTATTTTGATTGCTGTGTAGCAATAGGTGCACAGCCTTGGCCCGAGACCTCTGAGCTCACGGGTTACTCTGCTGCCAGCCATGTGTTATTCAACACGCTACAGGGCTGGCAGGAGGAGAGGCTTGTGGGACCCTTTCCTGTTCAGAGTTCAATAAGCTGCTTTACCTTTGCCACTTCTAACTACTCCTGACTAGATACCAAGCTTTTAGTTCTCCTGCAAGAAAAAGAAAGTATCCTCCTTGGTTCTCTTAAAGCCTAGTAGATTCTGATACAAAAGCACAACGTAAAATCTAGCAAAATTCAATGCAGTAAGAGAAAGTCTTATTACTCTGCCTTGTGGAAGGCAGCTAGATTAGAGAGTTCTTTGGTGTCATAATTGCAATACCTTGAGAAAACAAAATGAAAGCCAAAAAAGAAAAAGCCTTGAAAATCTGTGAAAAAACAAGTCCACTGAGTATTTCTTTTCACGTAGTATCATTTCCCTCTGCTGTCTGGGATGCAGAACCTGGTGCCTGTTCTGGATATCCCAGTAGTCTCCAAGGCAATTTGGTAACAATCTCTGAGACAGCTTATGTGTGATTTTTAAGGACATAACTCCTTAAGTCGCTCCCAGACAAGGAAGAGCAGGGTTTCTGAGAACAAATAGCTTATGCAACAGGTAGTGATATCCCCCTGTACTTACATCCTTGAGCTTAGTGAGCAGTGGCATGAAACCAGTTATGGCAATAGCATAAACTCTGCACGGTTAACAAAGCAAGCATGTCCCAGAAGCAGCTCTCGGAGTGACATAAAACAAGGCTCAGTCTATCAAAACCTCCTCTGCACTCATGCTCAGGAGAACTCAGCTGCATGTTCCCACTCTCCGATGGTCTGGTGACCCTCCTGAGGCTTTCTCCCACCCCCAACCCCAGGGAGCCCAGTTTGGAGTCCCTCCTCCCCGTGCCGAGCAGTTCTTACCAGGCGTTTGGGAGAATCCCCTGCCACATGTCTGCTTGTCTCTCCCTGGACGCTGCTCCAAGTGACGCAATCCAAGTTTCTCCTCTGCTGGCTTTCTCTTCCGCAGTGACGCTGTCTCAGGGACAATGCGATCTACATCATCCATCAGTGCCACCTATTGCTTAAGTATGCAGTTGCAGATGGAGTTCAACAGAGGCAAATGCGAAGTCCTGTGTGAGGTGGGAACAGCCCTGTGTACCAGCACAGGGCAGATAACAAATGCACAGAGAGCAACCCTGTGGAGGCTGGCCTGAGGTTCTCAGCTCAGGCTGTGTCAACGTTGAGTCCTTCCAGCAAAGGCCAGCTGAATACAGAGCTGCATAGCAGGAACGTTAGCAGGCTGAGGGAAAGGATTCTTCACTCTCTTCAGCACTTGTGAGACCACATCTGGACTGCCATGTCCAGTTCTGGCCTTGCTGGTAGAAGAAAGACTGGAGCAAGCCCACCCTTGGAGGTATAGGGCCACGAAGCTGCTGCAACACTGGAGCATGTGGGGTATGAGGAGAGGCAGAGAGACTTGTTCAGCCTGGAGAGGGAAGGGTAAAAGTGCAATCTTATTGCTGTCCACAGCTAACTAGTGGTGAGCGTAGGAAAAATGGACCCAGAATCATCCTGGAGTAGCAGCAGTTGAATAAAAAAAGGCAATGGATGCAAATTGCAACAAGGGAAATTTGGGTCAGATATGATGAGAAATTACTTTACCATGGATATATTCAGACACTGGGACAGGGGGCCAGAGAGAATGTGGGATCTCCATTCTTGGAGGCATTCAAAATTTGTGAGGAACAAGGCACTGAGCAACCTGACATAGCTGAAGCTGCTTGGAGCAGATACTGGGATGAGCTCACCTCCAGGTGTCCCTTGCAACCTGTATATCACTTGGCTCTATTCCAGGTGCACCCGTGATTTGCAGCAGCCAAAACAAAAAGATCAATTTTTCATTTTCCATGGAAATCAATGCTTTGTTTTAGCTCAGGCGACTAGATTTCTTTTCCCTTATGGCTGGTAAAACCTGATTAGATAAAGGCTTTTCCTTCCTAAATTGTTGCAGTGTCCTTGCTGTGTTTCACTTCAGGAATAACTGCATTTTACCATCAGAGGAAACGATTCCCATTTCCGTGCAATGCTCAAGGTGAAGTACCATCATCAGTGAGCTTTGCAATGATTAAGTCTCATACTGCTGTGAGTCCATATAAAGCCACTGTGTCATGAAAAAGAGCCATCAGGAAGAAAAGTTTGTAAATCCTTCATCTGGTTGAAGTTCAATTTATTGCTACAACACAGCTATTTCTGGTTATATCCATCTGGGATTACTGAGCTCTGAGGCTCTGTTTTCCTTACACACTCAGCTCCCTTGAGGCTTCTTGAAAGGCAGTATCCCTGGTTGTGGAAGGACTACAGTCAGAAGACTGGAGAATTACTAACAACTGGAGGAAAGAGTTACAACCCAGATGGAAGGTAGCCTAGGACCCTGTAAGGTGCCAGGTTGAGATACAATAGGCTGTGATGTTTTCAGGAGACAAAAGAGACCGCAGGAAAATTCTATTTCTTAGTTGGCACTAGGAAAAAGCACAGGGGCTGGTGGAGGAAGGTCTGACTTAAACATCTGAGAGTGGAATTATCTGTGTCAAGAATGTGGGAAAAGAGCCAACAGAGCTCGTTATCGCTGCAGAGAAAAGATACAAGTTGCTGGTCTCTGTCTGAAAGATTTAGGAGTATCAAAACGGTTTTAACTTAAGATACAAGGGATCACACTAAGGCCATTAATGCCCTGGGGCTAAAAGGCAACAAACTGACACCGATAAATCTGAAACAGCTGAGATGTCAGGATCCTATCTACTGAAATTCAGGATTTGAGCAGGAGTTTTGTGTGAGCGTTGGTTGGCAAAGATCAAAAGGGCACAGAGAAAATCCCACTCTGGGCTTGTCTGCTGGAAACAAGATTTTTTCCCCCTCTCTCTTACAACCTCTAGTGGCCAAAATGCACATATGCAGACAGAAACTGCTTGCCGGAGTCAACAAGTCTGCCTCCCACGGGATTTTGGAGCATATGCCATAAACGGGAAGGGGAATCCCACACGAAAAAACCCACAAAAGAATCTCAGAGCATCTCCCTCCACTGGAGCAGGATCCCTATTTGACAGAGGTCTCAGGAAATCCGTTTTTAAAAAGCCTTCTTGGAGCACTATCGGGAAGTTTTCTGACTCTTTCCCAGGGCTGTTATTTTGCTGTTTTAGCTGCTATTCTGGCACAAGAAAAAAACAATCAAACGCCAAAACAACAACAACAAAACCCAAACCAATAACAGAAACACAAACAAAAAAACAGAAACCCATCCACCCTTGCCCACCCCCCAACAACAAAAAACCCCACCAAACCAAGACGGAGAGAGAACAACATTTGATATACTGTATCTCATGTTACATCTTTATCTAAACTCCTAATAGTTGCCATCCCGTAGTCTATTTCAAATTGGTGTAATTTTATAAAGGGATTCAATATGTTTCCATGGCACTAATCACATACTAACAGAGAGCTTGTTTCCTATGTTTTTGTCCTGCTCCTTTCAGTGATCTGCAGGATCACATCTGCAGCAATGACAGAAAATGCGCACATGGAACTGTTACCACAAGGTATTTTTTCAGCTGTTTTAGCAGCTGTGCATGAGTAGGGGGAGCCAAATACAACATAACCTGCCAGCTCTCCCAGGCCCATTCACTGCTGCTGGAAAAAGCACTCAAAGGCCAAGCAGCAGTTCTGCAAAATACTGGATGCCCACTAGTGTGATTGAGGAGCTTGCAGTATACATAATTCCACTTTTTTTTTTTTCTATTTGACCTTATTTTTTTTCTCTTCTGGGTTTTTCTTCTTTCTTATTGCCAACTGCAAAGCCTCATAAATACTATTAATACCAAAACCTGAGATACAAGGAGGAAAGCCGGTGATTTCTGGTTATGAAATGAGCTCACATGTAAGGGTAAGAGAGGACCACAAAAGCTTTGAGCATACCTCTTATAACCTGAGATGCTGTGGTAACTTGGAAATTATTACTCTGAGTCACTGCAATGCTCTCTTTGGGTTTTATGGCCCTGGCTGCAACACGCCGACCTTTGCCTTACAGCTCGCAGGCTTTGCTGCATCATTTTCCTTTTTTATATACAATATCAGCTTCACTGTCTTAAGAATATAACTAGAGAGCAAATGGTGCTCAGCAACAAGAGATTTTTTTGAATATGGTCTCCTGACTTATACCAGGTACCAGCTCTGTCCTTTTTACCTGGTCAGTGGCCACCACCAGTGAGCTGCTGGCCAGTGATGTTGCAGTGCAGAGCAATATCTGAAAGATTAAGATATCTCCCCTGTGCTCCTCCAGACTTCTGCAAACCTGCTTGCCCCACGATTTCAGTTTGTCTTTGAATTTCACCTTCTTTGCTTCTAAGGAAGGTCCTTCAGGCTAACAAGGCTTTCCTTTGCATCACTGGATAGTTGCTTCCACAGGCCAAAGATGCTGAATGATGTATTTCCCTTCATGACTTCTGAAGGGGAATTGTCCCAATGGTCAAATGGGTCCAAGCTGGGGTTGTCCATACTCCCAGAACTCTTCTCAATTGGTATTGTATGAAAAAAGCCCTGTCCAGAGATGGAAATGCATGGGAAAAATCAGAGAGTTTACCACATGTAGCTGAGTCCCGGGGATCGAGGAATAGCCCCAAGCATGTCACCCTACCTTCAATAGATAAGTAAAATTTTCACCTTCCTTGTAAGGTCGCAGGACATTCACCTGGTTGGCTGGAGATTTGTTTTGCACCAAAGTCTGCTCCAGGCCTGAATGGCAAGCTCTGTGCTCAGCCTCAGAGATCACATCCTCAGTGGAAACACTGAGCTCCTAAGCACTTCCAAGCCGTTAATTCCTGATTCTTATTAACAAGAGCCAGCTCAAACATCTGAGAGTAGATCACAACAACACCTTGCTCCTGGCAGCCAGCCCACAAGGCCTCTGTGTTGCTCCACGGTACCTTATATAAAACTCAGATTGCAGGAGCAATGGATAACTTGTGAGTGCCAGGGACAGTCTCTCCCACTCCCTCCTCCCCCTTCAAAAATGCTCTTTTCTTGCCTAGAAAGCCCAATATAATTTCTGCAAGTACCTTTCCTCCAACAGCTTCTCTTCAGTCCTCTGCTCTGCACTGTAAGCTGAATAGGAGTTAATGTTTTTCCAGCTGGAAAAGGCCCCTTCTCTGCTTTCCTTATTGTTAGGAGACCTCACAAATGTTTCACTGCTACCTCCAGGACTGGCCCCTTCTGTTGCTAATTAGGGAGCTAAGAGATTCCCCCAGGCACTTCCCAGTGAAACCGAGCCCATTAAATGAATGGCAGGCAACATCTCTGGGGGAGGAGAGCCGAGTTACACAACAGCTGTTTGGAAACAGGCAGTTTGTTACGTGTGCTGGTTTTAAAGACACGACATCATTAAAAACAAAAGCAACTTTCAAGTACAGACCAGTGTATTTAGGTCACTGATACTCCAGGGATAATCTCAGGGATATTGGTGAAGGGAGGCAGGCAGCAGGCGCTGTGAACTTGAGCTGAGGGCCTGGATGTGCAAAACGTGATGGTCCCTGCATGTGCACCCAGCCACACAGTGAAAGCCGGGTGTACAGGTCCTTGGGCAGGCAGGGATATGGGTCCTGCTATGCTGCACACCAGGAGTGTTGATCCTAGAGCATAATGTGAGACAGAGCCCTCTTGGGCTTGGACAGATTGTTGGCATTTTCATAAGTAAGTGTGGTGAAGTCTTGCAGGTTTGGATCAGCTATCCCAGGTGCCCAGGAGCCTGGACATGAGGAATTTCTTATACAGAAGGAAACTCCATACAATCAGTACAGAAAAAACTTTAAACCCTGGTCAGTTACACCATTTTTATTATCTTACAATCTTAGGAGTGTATTCTGTATCTCCTGTAACCGTTGCTCCAAATCATGTAAAATTGTCATCTTGCAAAGAAAGCAAGAATCTTTGAAAAAGGAGGATGGGATGCAACTGGTCAAAGGCACCTGAGGGAGGGACTAGTCTAAAGATCTGTGGGACAATATAGATATAAATATCTTAAAGAAAAGAATATCCTGGGCGATTTGTTATTACATTAATGACAAGCATTGGTGGTAGAAGCAAAGGCCTTATCTTCAACAAAGAGTTGCAGACAAATCAATATGTGTAGGGGGTCTGTACTCAATAATTTATACAGTTCACAAAACAAAATCTAAAAACCCAATTATATTTGGCTGAGGCAAAAAGAAATGGCAGAGAATGATCTCCATCCTTCTCAGTAACAATGACCAGCACTGAGGATCCTGTAAGAGTGTCTAGGCCAGATCCCTAGTCCCTCTTCTCCTACCTTATCTTGGCAAAATCCTGCTCTTCCTTTCAGTGAGCATTAGTGGGAGTTGTGGGATGTGAGGAATAGGTTCTTTGCAGGAGTGGGGCAGGTTGTCTCTGTCCCATTGCTCTGTCATAACTTTACATTGCCAGATTCCCAAAACTAGTCCTTACAGAGAAGGGCCTCAGAGGGAAAAGAAGTCCAAAACTAAACATAGGTTTTGCAGAGACATCAGCTGAGCATTAGGCGCCCACAGAGCTCCCATAATTGGTATGGGAGGCAGACAAGGGGCTGCTGGAGCGTGAGCTCCTCTTTGCAGGCCTGAAGAAAGAGGAGATCTGTGTTTTGAGAAGTCAGTCTCATGATGTGTTCAGCTCACTGGAAATTTTGGAGACTTTTCTGCTCTGATCTCGTACATTATTTTCTCCCTTTTTGGGAACTGCACTAGCTATTTGGAAACACTTCTGTGGCCTCCTTTCTGAGTAATTATTTGTTCTCTCTATGGTTTTTCCTACTGTCCATTATTAGTTGTTATGCCTACATTGTATAACAACAACAACAACAGTAATATGAAGAAACTCTTCAGATCCAGATGAATTAAGAAAATGAACATTAAATCAGCTTAACATCTAACATAAGGATCTGATTTTCCTCTTTCATTAAAAACAGCTAGTCTGGAAAACCAAGGATATATAATGAATAATTGAACATAACAGCACTGCAGACATTTCACCTGAAGAAAATAGCACTATGGACTCTGATCCTTATACAAGGACCCACAAATAGAGGTGGGAAAACAAGCAGGTATTGTTTTTTAAGGTATCTGTCTGAATATGGTAAACAAGACTCTATCAGCAAGTCTGTAAGTATATTTTTTCCTTCCATCTTTTCAGCATTCATGCAAAGACTTATCTAAGCAAAATCCCAGCATATGTAACTGACTGGCCCTTCCCGAAAGGCACAAGGTTAAAGCACTTTGCAAGTGGCTATTAAGAAAACTTGGCAACAACAGCTTGCAGGACGAATCCTTGCCAAGGATTAATAATCAGTTCCAGAAGCAGCAGAACTAATGATCCCTCATTTGCTAAGTGTATTTGCAAAATAAAGCTACTATTTGCAAATACAAAGACTTGTATTTTGCAAATACAAACATAACATCTTTCTGAGTTGTTCTAAGACTTTGTTCTCTCTAAGCGTGTTTACAAAATTTCCCCTGCACTTCCCAAAACAATCAGTTTTCATGAAATATGTAGAAATGCCTTTCAGAACTATTTTTTAAATCTCTGCTTGCCAAAGTTGTTGAAATCGGCAAACAGATCAAGACATTACTGGGAGGACACACCGACAGACACACCAAGGTATTGTACAAGCATTTGTTCTGCGGGAACCAAGGAACAAAAGCGAGATGGTGAGAAAACACAGGAGAAAGCATCCATTTCTTAGTAGTGTGGCATTGGTGTGATTTGCCAGGCATCCCCCCATGATCAACACCAAGACATACAGTGGCTAAGAATGGTTTCAATGGCAAAAGTTTCAGTGGCATTAGTGAGACCACAGCTTACTTTTGCGTCATATCCAGAGGATGAAGTGTTCAGTGATGTGGACAAATCTATGTAAGATAAAAATGATTGGTAAAACTTACATAGGCCTTAGTAAAGGCTGCTCCTTCTAAACCAAGTCAGAGTTTTGGCATTTGCATTCAATTTGGCATTTGCATTCAATTTAGCCTTTGCATTCAGTGGGAATGAACCAGCAGTTAGATAAGTGGGACAAAGTGATGGCAGATGGAACTCTCAATAAGTTACGGGAAACTTGAAGAAAAATATTTTAGTTATCTAATATTTAAATGAAAAAGATCTAGAGTTAGAGCTGAGCTCTGGGAAAAACTCTGGACACCTCTGTGGATGATAGTGCTGTGTTGAGAGTGCAGAGTAAAGCAAAATCAAAATAAGCTGTCATATATTAAATAGAACGCACATAGTATCCTAATAATCTGTAATAAATCAGCTGTGTACCTCTACCTTGAAATCAGTGTTAGGTATGATCACCTTCATAACAAAGGGGCAGAGAAGAATAGAAAAGACAGAAAAAATAAAAATGGCATGATAATCAGTGAGAGAGTGGAGGCTGTGAGGGGAGAAGGTAAGGAGTGAGCAAGATGTTTTAATTTTGTGAGCAGAATGGTTTAGCTTTGCGAAGAGCTGAGTTAGGGGAGAGATGGCGTGGTGAATTTCTAATCTGACTTTTAATAAAGCCTCTTGTCACCTTCTAAACACCTTCCATAACTTTATATGAATTTTAATCTAGGAATTACACAACATCTGGTGTAACAAAGAAAGGAAATCTGATTTTATAATGCATAGAATTGTGAGACAAAAAAAATTGCTGAAAAATGTGACCGAGACAAGTAGCTGCAGTAATAAAACCAGATGCTGAAAGTCTCTCAGTTCTTGTCTTAGGATTCCCATATGAGACTCTTCCTGCTGCTCTTTCAGCACAGCAGCATCCACATGAGGAAATACACTAGAAATGCAGAGAGCTGGATCTGAGGATGGACAGCCAGAAAAATCTTGGTTTCTGTCTCAAAGGCATCACTTAAGAGAGCACAGTTATCCTTTCTGCAGCTCCCATGCAGTTACAAATCTCTGTCCTGAAATATCAGCAGTTTTTTTAAAGCTGCATCTTCTCTCTGAAGTAACCACCTGAGGGCAACATCACACATGCAATGGGACACGCAGGGCTCCCGTGCCTGGAATATTGTAATTGCTGGAATACTGTGCTCTTTTCAAGGAACCCCTTTACCAGAAGAATCATGACAAAGGAGAAGCAGATCAAAGAACAGACACAAAGATGATTAGGAGGCTGGAGCCATGCAGAAAAACATTACAAAAGCAAAATCTAGTTTGCTTAAGGAATGTTTGATTAGGAGCAGAATCATGGCCTCCAAGTATTTGAAGAGTGATGACATATTATTCAGAATAATAAAGGAAGATACAGCTATGAGTAATTGGTGGAAATAAAGCAAGGAAAATGTGTCCAGTTTTCCTGTTGTACTTTTCCTACCTGTGAGATACAGGGCTGTGAATAGGAGGTATTCATATACAGCTGCTCTAATGAAAGGTAAAGGCTCTGCCAGGGTAAGCACAATACAGGCCAGGAATAGAGACCCTTGGTCAAGAAGAGCAGCTCCTGGTATACTTGCCAGTCAGGAGATGACTAGTGGATAAAGCCAGCCTATGACATATTTTTGGGGGTGCTCTAGAACAATACTGATTTTAAACTAGGGCCACTTATCCACCTTCCCATGTCTTTCCAAGGAAGCAAGTCTTTGAGCCCTTGGTTGGAGGCAGCTCATGGGACCATCATTTGCTCTGACTCTGGAGAATTACTTTTCTGGTGGGGAGGGGAGGAGGGGCATCCTGTTTTGTGCAAACACTGAGCTGGTGCCTAGAACAAGGCATGTGGAAGGGAGTGCTGAATTCAATCCACTGATGTGAAGTGCCACCTGTGTGTGCAGACAGGTCTGGAGAGGGGACACAGAAGTCCTTCCTGCCCTGCCATCCAGGTTTGGCTTCCTTGCTGCATGGATTTGTCTACTATAGCAGAACTTTGGCAGAGCCTCGTGGCAGTGGGTGATGAGATGTTCGCTGTGCTGATGAATCAGTAATGAGCTGTGGGCTGGGAGGGCTGTGCAATAGTGGCCCAAAGGGATTGAGGACTGGCACCAGGCAGCATGGACAGAACTGTCCACCTCTAACAGCCCACAGGATGGCCATGATGGAAGCGGTCCAGCTTGGTCCCTCCTCAGAGGCAGACAGCCTTTTCCAGATGTCTGGCAAGGTTGGAGAGAGGTATAAGGAGTCCTTCAGTAAGGGACTGAGGAGGATAGGACAGGGCAAGCTAGCAGAGCTGTGGCACTGGAGACCCTGCTGCTGCCTGAGCTTCTTCAAAGAGTGGATTTAGCAAGCTGAGAATGTACAGAGTTGTCAGGATCACACCGTGCCAGTGCTGAAGGCAGAGCAAAGCTGCAGAGCTAAAGCTGTGGCACTCAGCAGTAGGTTAGGATCCATCCTCTGCTCAGGAAGGGAAAAGCTTACACTGTACATGGGGGGCTCCAGCACCCCTGTAAGTGCAGTACAAGAAAATAGTGCTAGACAAAGGCATGGCCCGTCATTTGGTAGGAGCTGCCAGCTTGCCCAAGTCAGCAGTGCTCAATAGAGCAAGCACTACAAACCAGGACAGTACAGGGGTGACATCTGTCTGCTCGTCTAAGCCCAGCCTGCATGCCTTCCATATCCAGCTGCCTTGTGCTACCGAGTGGGTGTTTTTGTGCAGGTCGTGAACCTACTAACACTCACCAGCTCTCTCTCCTGCTCCATTCCCCTCTCAGTATCTCCTGCTGGTGAGGTCTGAGAGACACTGGTATAGCTGAGGGCCATCTCTTTCAACTTTTCCCTCTGCCACTGTCCATCATCCACCCAAATTCAAACCACCCCATATCATGCTCTCCCCTTCTTCCTTTTCTGTGCTACCATCAGCCTCCTTTAGCTACTAATGGGATCACACCAGCCCTTGGAACACACCAGCAAGAAAATCAGCTCTTTGCACAGAGCTGTCTGCATGGATTTGGGATACATTTTCTTAAAAAGTGTAGAGCTAAAACCTTCAGGGTGATCTGGAGCCACAGGAGAGCCCTGGCAAAGGGGCACTTCTGGACCTGTCCAGTGTGCAGAGTGGCACATTACACCAGGACTTTGCAGAGGAATCCACAAGATGTTCCTTTTTAAAATGCTATTGGAGAAGGGAATGCTCTGCTGGCAGATTCATCTAGCTCCAAGTAGCCAAGTTGTTGACAGCAGTGGAGCTGAAGGAGCATGGTCTAACAAGCTTGCTCAAGCCCCTGGCTGGACTTAACAGGCCTCCCTCAATGTCTGTCTTGCTGTTACTTCAATCCTGTTAGCGTTTATATGCAGTTGCTATGATGCATTTAAACACCAATACTGGGGTAGGCATGCCCTATGTGTGATGAAGCCTGAAAATTTGGGAAGCCAAACAAGCTTGAGTAACTAAATTGACTCCAAACAGAAAGCTACAAAATGCACCAATTCTTTCTTGCCTTCTTAGATCTCATATTTAAGAAAGAAAATCCCGATTCTATTAACAGCCCCATTATGAGACTGAAGTGTACCAATGGTGACAGGTCTTCAAAAAAAAGGGAAAACTAGGAAAATCTATTGTCTCCTATCAGATAACTTATTTGTAAATATGGCTAACCAGATGCCTTTCCTACAGTCTGCAACAATATTTTTTTCCCTGAGATTGAGAAGTCAACACTCAAATACCTCAGTATGTCTCAGATCCTGGAGGCACCTCTGCTACAGTCCACTGTTTTCAGGTTTCTGTTAAAGATTAATAATCAAAGAGCAAACAGCTTTTGTTTTGACTCTAATACTAATTCAAGCCTGTATCTCTGTTTAAGTAAAAGCAAACCAAGTGAGTGTTCAGTTGTTCTGAGAACCACTGACTCCCAGAAAGAGGACAAGTTACTCTTTCTGTCTTCCAGATAGTTGGTGTGGACAGCTCTGTGCCCAAAAGGCTTTCATGCCTCCATGGCACGGGAGCAGGGACCCGCAGCAAGTAAGCACGTACAGCATGTCCCTATCCTGCAAAGTTAGAAGAAATTGTTAGGAAAAAAAAGGCAAAGTGATTTTCCAATAAAGGGTACTAACCCATGGCCTTTGTGGTAAACTAACGCTCCACCTGTTCTTTATCAGCATCCTCCGCAGGTTCCCAAACTGGGCATCTATCAGCGGGGGATGAGAACGGGAAAGGAACTACCAGAACTGAAGTGCTTATTGCTCTGTTTGTGTTTGTTTCTCCTACCCTTAGGTTCTATGGTTGCAAAGCAACATACAAAAGGCAATGCATCCCAGTACCTGATCTGTGCAGTGATATGAAGAAGGAGATACAGACTGTTCTGTTACGGAAAACTGTGGCAGAGGTTCCCCTAGCTGGAGGGGAAGTCACTGCTAAGAAACTGTTTTGTTTTTTCTGGCAGTTCTTTCCTGGCTTTATAGGGTCCTTGCCTACAGGCTGTTTTCCTGGGAGAAGCAATCGGAGAGGTTCACTTGATTTCATCATATCCTTTTTTCAATGGCCTCTGGAAAATAAAGCTGTTGTGAGCATGAAAGAAAAAAGAGCCCTTGAATAGCCACCCATGGAAGAGCAGTAGCTTCCACAGCTATATATGCTCGCCAGCTGGGACAACTCCTCCCTGCTGCACAGAACCCAAAGGAGGAGGTGCAAGGAGGTTCAGCATCCTCCCTCCCGCATGGAGATCCAGACAGGAAAAGGTGTCCAAATATCTGCTCATGTGTCACCAACAGGTCACAGCCATCGATGGCTCCTGCCTCTTGGATGTAGAAGCAGGTGTCATGGTTTAACCCCACGTGAGTGAGTAAACTTGTGGATTGAGATAAAGACAGTTTAATAGGTAAAGCAAAAGCTGCACACACAAGCAAAGCAAAACAAGGAATTCATTCACGGCTTCCCACGGGGAGGTAGGTGTTCAGTCATCCCCAGGATAGCAGGGCTTCATCATGTGTAACAGGAACTTGGGAGGACAAAACACAGTAACTCCAAATATCCCCCCTTCCTTCTTCTTCCCCCAGCTTCATATGCTAAGCATGACTCTGTGGGATATGGAATGTCCCTTTGCTCGGTTGGGGTCAGCTGTCCTGGCTGTGTCCCCTTCCAACTTCTTGTGCACCCCCAGCCCCCATGCTGGTGGTATGAGGTGAGAAGCAGAGAACACTGTGACGCTGTGCAAGCATTGCTCAGCAATAAAAAAACATCCCTGTGTTATCAACACTGTTTCCATCACAAAGCCAAAACATAGCCCCATACTTGTTACTATGAAGAAAATTAACTCTATCCCAGCCGAAACCAGCACAACAGGGAAGCAGCTCAGCTTTCCAGGTCTTTTCTCACTCTTCTATTTTAGCTGGGGGGTGTCATTATCCCATCCTTTCCCTTTCTGACTTCAAGAGGAGAACACATCCACCTAAGCAGTGACATGCTGGCCGGAGTGATGTTGGTCTGCAAAATGTGGAAGCCAGCAGCTCCCTCTGCTTAGGGCCCCACGCTTTATTCATCCTTCCTTGCTCTGAGTTTTGGGAATACAGGTCAAGCCAGCTTTGTCTTAGAGCTGGACATGGAGAAGGGTCATTTCACAATCCTTTGGAGCTGCTCTATGTTCACTACCCTCCAGTATCTGTCCCACTGTGTATTTCTGACATCCCTTTTCCATCTGAACTGCTCTTCCACATGCAATACTGCCATCATTGCTGCTCCTGATTGCAGCGTGCCGTCATGCAGAAGCTGGTGCCTCACTACTTCAGCTAAGTTCAGTCCTGTGTACATTCCTCTTGCTTATGCTTTCCTGGAAGACAAACATTTGCAAGGATCTTGGCCCTCGTGTTTCAAAAGGCTCAGAGGTGGAAGGCAGTTAACATTATCCTCCTGTGCTTCCCGACCTGGAGGAGTTGCAGGCACACCATCAGACACCAAGGCAGAAGGAAGTTATCTTGAGTTTCATGCATTGCTTTGGAGGGAAGAGCACCTCTCTTCCTGAAGTCTGTCTAAACCCTTTACTTCATAAGGAGCTTTCATAATCCAGGCTGCTGCCCTGGATGCTGCTTTGTGAGTTCCTCCAGCAGGAGGGTTAAATGGAGACATATGCCACAAAGTACCTGTGACCACTTTTGTCAGCAGGAGATCATCTCTGAGAATCATGCCAAGTCTGGTGGGGCAGGAGGAGCTGGGCCATTAGAAACCCACCAGAGTCTGTAGCCTGTACCACCTCCTGACATATTCCAGCTTTGGAGAGCTCTTCAGTCCCAGCAGTACTGCCTGCCTGAGGAACCATCATCCAGGACAGTGGCTGGCGATGTGCCAGAGCATGCAACTCATGCACAAAAACACTACACCAAAACATAAAGGAACAAGAGATTAAAGGAGAATAGATGTTGTCTGATCTTGTCCACCTTGCACCTGGGAGGCAGTCTGGTGCAGCTCCCGTCTGCCCCAGGCTCTGTTGGCAGGGCTGGGATCCTTGTACCCTTGCACTGCTCCTCAGAGGACAGTGCTGAGTGTGTCCCTGCTGGTACCCTTTGCTGCGCTGGCAGCTTGTTTTAAACATTTTTTGTAAAAATTCATTTAAATGAATCCCTCTTTTCACTGTGGGATGCCGGTCCCCACTGAGGTGAACTGTCCAATCCATAATGAGAAAGGAAATCTGAACCTCTGGGTCATTAGTCCCAAGCCACATTAAACCATCTATGATGCAAAGCTTGCCATCAGACAGCCTAGAAAAGGCTTCTGACACTGTCTGACTGTATACATAGTTCAGCTGCCAAAGCTCCTATTTCTCACTCTGTGCATAAGCTACATTACTCCCAATTTTTGCCTTTTTTTTTTTTCTTTTTCTCCTGTCTTCCTTTCATTGTCCATAGCTGTCTTTTCAATACTCTGTCTATCCCCGCTTCCCTTATTCTGCACTCTGTTGCACCCATTCAGTGGTGGACATGGTGGTGGTGCTGGGTTAACTGTTGTAGTCAATGATCCCAGAGCATTCTTATCTTGTTGTAGTCAGCAATCCTAGAGGTCTTTTCCAGTCTAAATGATTCTAGGATTGTATATAATGACTGGACTCCCTGTCCTCATATCCTTGCTCACCTTCTCTTGTTTCCTAACTACTTAGGGAAATGCTGCCACCCACACTGACATCCCTGAGGGATTTTCAGAGGTGCATCAGCCAGCTCTGGAGAATTTATGCTCCTCTGTCACTTAGAGAGTACAAAAAAGCCCAGTTTCTGTAATTTAAATTTCTTTCCCTAGAGGGTCCCAATGGAGAGGGATTAAAAGAAAAAAAAAATAGCTAAGAACAAACAGCCCAAACTGAACAGCTTATCCTTTTCTGAACATTCATTCTCCCTCAGTATCTCTAAGCCCTTTCTGCTGCTTACTAATCCCTCCCTTCTGCCAGTCCTCACCACTGGGAGCTATTGTCCACCTAATGCAGAGCAGAACATGCCAGTAAGCCTTGCCAAATTCAAACCATTAGTTGTAATGTGCCTGCCACTACAGTATCTGCAAATAGCTGTGAAATCCTGGAGAATTAAGCTTGAACATTTAACGTCAGAAACTGGCCTCTTGAATTGATTTGCATATAATGGCTCACTCAAACACACTTGATAACTGAGGAACTGCAGCTGTAAGTGTGCAGCAGAGCTCACTGTCTTCCAGCCTGTGACGGTACCTTCCCCACAAGAGTATCCTGTATCCTGCCTTCTCCATCCCCTACACAGTCAAAAACAGGAGAGGGGCCCAACCTTGCTAGTGTGTCTCCTGGACTGCCTTTCCCCCCTCCCTGCTGCTGTACTCACAGGGGTCTGCTGAAAGCCCAGCAACACAGCTACAGCTCTGAGATGGCACTGTGCCTTCCCCATGAGACCACCTTAACTCTGTGTACCTCTGCTCATATCTGTGCCTTCCGCAGCACCCAACACCACCAGTAAATAGCACCTTTCCCATGTCTCTCCTGATACAGCATCATAAGCTACCTGATCCTCGCAAAAAAAAAAAAAAGAACATCTTTCTCAGCAGGTGTCCTGAGCCCCCCAGGAAGTGTTTGCTGTTCTCTGTTTGCACATCTCTTCTCATTTATCAGGACAGCTTGGTCACTCATCACCTCCTGATGTTAATGCTGGAAGATAGGGCCACTGAGTGCAAGAGTGGCAAAGCTGTCATGCTCCAGCTGGGCAAAAGTGGAGCCTCACTCAGTAAATATTGACCCATCTGCAAGCAAATAGAAAGCAGCTTTCAGCAAGCAGCTCTCTGGCTCCCTGAGCTGATGCTGGACCAGAGACGCTTGATGCTTTGTGGTTATGAGCTTCTATTTACAGAGGGCAGGATACAGGAATGGATCTACAGCAGCTGTGATGACAGTGGCAAATTGATGGGCTCACAGGAGCCACCAGCTGTATGCCCACTGCCCACCTGCTATATAAGAAGTGGCTGCAACCTCTTCAGCTTCTGGAAAAACAAGCTGTCTTTTCCATGTCTCAGCAACTTCCAGACAGGCTTTCTTCAAGAGGATATTCAAGACAGTCTCCATTAAAAAATAGGTAGCACAAAACAGATTTTTGTTCCAAGTCTTTAGTTTCCCTGCTTTCCTGTCCTAAAACACTGCCTTTAGTATTTAGGTGATTATTGCAGCTCCTGTAAGTTTTCAGATTTAGGCAAGTCACAGTTGCGAGTAAGTATAAACACAGAAATAATCTGAGTCCTTCTCATGGATCTATGGAATTGAGTAACCAGACATTAGCAGCTTCAGTTCTTACAGAAATCCTGAAGTTTAGTTCTTATACCTCATAGAAACTACAATTTAACTTACATCCTAAACTGGGAGTTTTATGCCCCCATTCAGACTACTGACTGGTAGCTACATGACCACATTCCCTGCACAGGTGGAGCAGAGTCCTTATTTAAAGAAGAGATGGGATTGCAAGCAAAGGCTAGTGATGGATTGGGTTCACTTCCTGGCCCACCCTCTCTATGACTTTGAGCAAGTTATTTGATCTCTTAATGCTCTATTTCCCATACATGAAAAGGAAGTGATAATGCTTTCTCTCTCCAGCTCTTTCTTTTATCTAATTAGTCTGAAAGCAACTTTGATTTTTTTCTGTGCTTCTGTGTTGTCTGTTTGTTTGTATTCCTAGAACTATTAGATTCTGATACACACACAAGTTCCCTAGTACTGCAGTAAATGCAACTAATTATCTGTTCTCATTCAGAGTCTGTGGGCACCATCAACAGCCAATAAACAAAAGGATGACGCAGATCCTTAATTGTCACTGTATGGATCTTAGATAGAGAACTAAGGAGTGGAATGGTGAGTTCAGAAGTAGATTCCAGGAGTCACCATGCATTTAGTTTCTTTCACCGTTTTTGAACATTCAAGTTAATTCAATACATTTCCTTTCCATTCTCTGGTTTGTTTCTTCTACTTGATGCTTGCCTGCAGAGTAAAGACAACAGCTAATCCCCAGCTCCTTTTCCCTGTGTGAAATAAACACTCTAAGTAACATGCATTCTTTGGAGGGAAGGCAGATCTCTGCCACTGAGCACATCTTCTCTCTTCTTCCTGCATTCTCTTGCTGTTTCTCATTTCCAAATCAGGCTGACAGTTAGGGGAGCAGGGATGTTGTTGGTGTCACGGAGCAAGCACAGTGTGACAGGCCATTGGTGCGGACTGTTCTAGGCAGTTTCTTGTTTATTTATTACCTAGAGTGAATCAGTCACTGAAAGTCTTCTGACTGATAGCTCCTTTGCTGTACCAAGATCTGGATAATGACAGGTACCAAAAGGATGGAAAAGGTGAGTGGAAAATACAGGCCAGGGACAGTGGAAGGAAGACCAAGGATTTGGTTGGTGCAAGACCAAAGGTCTCATTGTTACAGTAGCTACAGCCCAAGCACCAAGCAGGGCTGGAGGACACCTAAGTGCTGCTTCAACAGCACTGCTCTTCTGATACAAACCTCACCCTCAACAAAGAAACCACTTGGTAGTAAATTATTTCAGCTGTTCCTCTCCCTTGCTCATCCCTGCTCTTTGGGGCCTCTGCAGAGCACCATAAGGAAACCTACAGCTCCAGGCTGGGGTCAGTTCTTTTGCCAAGATCACTGGAGATCATGTCAAAGCCAGTGCCAAAACTGCGGTGTGCCTCCAGCACTGGCAAGTCCACCAGTACAAATGAATTGCAGGGTATGAACATTATGAGGCACATTCCTGGAGAACCAGGGGAGGGACAGAGAGAGAAGAGGGAAACACAGCAAAGGACAAACAGAAAAAGAACGGGACACAGCAGACACAAAATGGACCTATGGGTAAATTAGAAGGGCAACTGGTGATACCTTTTGTTAAACACTCACTGAAGGATGATTTGCACAATTACAGCCAGAAGCAACATTAACAGCAGGCATTGAAACGCAGTGCTGGCAAGCTGCATTCCTCCTCTAAAAGACACCCATCCTCTACCACTGCAACAGTATCAGTATCGAGTTGTCAGTATAATATGATGCTGAAAATTATGCCAGGCAAGATTTTCCTACAAACTGCTTCCATTATAAGAACATACAGATAGAGAAACTACACTGTGTGTCACCTATACATTGTAGACAAAATGAACAATCCTGTTATTTGGTGGCTGGTCTCTCCACTCGACACTGCAAAAAGTGGGACTGGACTGCACCTCTGCCTTCTGTGTCTAGAGGAGGATGAACAGTAAATAGTTTACTTGGAGGCTTTTTCTGGCACGGGTAGATGTGTACAGACACAGAAAGGAAACATTGCTTGTTGAAAGGTCAGCAGATATTGGTTATGAGCAGGGGAATGTTCTCACAGGAAACACTGAAGACTGTGCAGAAGTAAACATACCTCCAGTGTGGAGTGGCATGGTGATCCAGATGAGTCCCTCTCTGGGGACTAGCTTCCCAGGGATGATGCACAAGGCCCTTGGGGTATTTACACAGCCTGTTCTCCAAAGACCAGCTGCCACTCAGCACAGTTTATCTTCTTTTCCTGATTATTCAGTCAGTGTTTTCTTTGCTCCTCCTGGCTGCCCCTTCCTCTAGTTCCTGGAACTGAGAGCAGCTGAGGCCTTAGTAGCACCTGTGTGTGCGCCAGGCACGGCAGCTGCTGCATCCCCAGATGCCGAGTGCAGTCTGTCCACCACACGCATTCCCACACCACTGGGCAACAGGCTACTTACAGATCCTTCCCATGAAAGTTTGTTTCTAACTCCAGAAATGTTGTGTTTTCCTGGAGTGAAAACTCAGGCTCTGGTACCTCTGTGTTTTGTGTTTCTTTCAATCAGGATGGCTCTCTAAAAAGACCCATCCTCCTGTTGCTACCAAAATTAGGAGAGGAGAGACAGTTCCACTTGTGACAATCCTGGCTGAACTCTAGTAGAGGCATAGAGAATGTAACGAGTGAGGATCTCACTGGACCTCTGCATTTGGGTCTTGCAAGCACTCCAAACACCAAGACTGTTTCAACAGAAAGAACATCTGAAGCAGACACTGTTCTGGTGCTCCTACAGAGGGTCAAAGCCCTTCTTCTGCTGGCAGAGGCTTGTGTGTCCATGTCTGTCAGGTCTCCCCGCAGGGACACAAATGTCTAAGCTCAGATATTAGTTGCAGCCTGCACTTTGGGCTGGAGGAGCCCCGACTTGCGCAGGATTTCCAAACACACAAAGATTAAGGAGGAGGCCAAGCTGAACGGCTGGCAACTCTTCAACGTACTTCTTAGCCAGAACTCTGCTTCTTGCAACAGCAAGGTTCAGACGGATGCACTCTTCTTTGAGAAAGAAAGAGGGCACTGTGTACCAAGCTTTTACTGTAAAAAAATCAATTCAGTAGAATTCCCATTTGCTGCTTTCCTGCTCCCTGGGCTGCTCACAGGCCTGCTGTGTCCACTACCTTCACTATTTTTTTGGTCCAATCACTGTAACAATAAAAGAAATCAGCATGTTGCCCATGAAACATAATTCCCATTTGTTTCTGAACACAGCATCTCAGAGAGAGAGATTTTTTCATCCACTCTAGGTGTTTTCTAGTAATACCCTTGCAAAGCAAAAATCCTTATAAAATATCATTTGTTAAAAAGAAATACTTACTAATGAAAGAAACAAAAGCTTCCCTTGCTACCTTCAGGTTCTATTAGCATTAAATCTCTCAGTTTAAAATCAGTGGAGGGGAGGAGAAATTATGTTACTACTCATGAGCTGTTCAGAGTACCCAAGGAGATGTTGTTTAAACTAAACAAAAAGAGATTTCTTTGCATGCTGCCTTGTCCCAAACCAACGGAAGTGTAGGAATTGATGCCTTGATGTTCTTACTACGGAGGGAGCAGGGGGGCTCCTCTGGTGGGTACGAAGTCAGTGAATGTTTACAACGTAGGATTTCTGCAGCATACAAGGGAGCTAGTCATCAGCCAAGGTCGCTTGCTTAAGGAATCGGTTCGATGGATTTTAGCATTGTTATATAATTGTAACCAGAAGTCCTCTGGGAGTTTGAACCATGCTGTTGTGCTCTCACAACAAGTAATTAGTGAGGAATCTCTCCCCTTAGGAGTCCACTTTAGTGAGTAATGTGAGGCAGCTGTGAGCTTTCTTTTCGAGAGGTAATCCCCATGGCCAGGGCCCAGGTCATGTTCTAATCATCTCCCATGATGTTGCCTTACAGCTCCTCTTGAGAACACGTAGGCACTTCACAACCACTTTAACTGTCTCATCAAGTTCATATTGTAGGTTTGTAATTTTGTTTCTCCATGAGAAACATTGACCATCATACTTGACCTTACCACAATTGTTTTACTGCTGTTTCTGCAACTGCTGTTCCATTGACTCCTCATGAGATTCTGATCCAACAAAATCAATGAAATCTTTGACACTGACTTCTGCTGGACCTAGGCTTCTGCCAATAGCCTCTGGCAGTTGCTAAACTGGTATTTTAACCCATTCCTGATTTCATTTTTTTCACAGTACCCTTCTTCCAACCACTCAGCAATACACATCTAACAGCCTACCTGAGCTCCAATTTCTGTTTACACCGAGTAGATGATGTTTAGAAATAGGCATTCACCTTCCCTCAGACAAGTTCATACAGCTGTGGCCCATAATCTCTAAGACAAATTATCTCAAGCTGACAAGATTCTGGGTCAGCAGGGGCAAAATTGACCACAGTTAACAGCTGTAGTCAAATAATAGAAAAAAAACTTAAAGTTTTTTTGTATTTTGAAATTGTTTAAGCATTTGTGCATAGACACCCACTGAAGTCCAAGAACTAGGCATCCAGGTCAGCCAGTACTGATCCTAACAGCCCTCCCCCAAAAGAATTATACCTTAACTCATCCCTGCTGGTAGTGGTAACTGTAAAAGAAACAGTGCTTGAGGTCACCTTGTGGTGGTTCTCAGAGACAAGAAATTTGATTCAAAAGCACCTCCATAGTCCAAGTCTGCATGTCTTGGTTGCTCAGAAGTTGGCAGCAGCCCATCCCATAGTGATTCTACTGTGTCAGATCAAGCTTTGTGATGTGTTGTTATTAGTCTGAGGTGAACTGTGTAAGATTCTAAGGCAATTTAAACCAGAAGTCTACCACACCATCCACCCTCCTACTCTCAATCCCAGTTTTCTTTCCAATGGAAAACCAGAAGAATGTTAGGGAGGAAAGGGAAGAGACGGCAGACAGTTACACACCCAAGTTGCATCCTGACAAGCATGATGTGACTGCAGTGCACATCTGGGCCTCCAAGCTGGAAAACAGCCGCAGGCCTTGCAGATCGGATGCACCTCTATGCCTCAAAAGTTGTTTTGAGCCTGAAATTGCCCTGTGGCTGGCTATGAAACCCAAATAACTGGCTGTGTGAGACCCACACCATCCCCAGTGGGCATAGTGCTGCGCTGCTGCGTTGACAAACTCACAGCAGGGACTTGGGCATGTGGTTTCTCTTATTGTCATTGAGGAAACTTCCCTGGCTCAGATCTGCAATGACCTCCAGACCTTGCTGGACAAGGTCACTGTGCCACAGGAAATACTGAGGTACAGGTTGGTAGAAGCAAAGGCAAATATAACAGTTACTGCAGGAAAGCAAGCTGGTACTTACTATTGTTATTACATGCAGCACTACATCTATTCCTAGACTAAAGACAACAAGTGAGAGTGGGAAGAGGATTAATTCTGCCTGGTGCCAAACAAACCCAGAGTAACCCTCCACCCTTGCAGGTTACAATTGTAAGCTGGGGTCATGTAAGGCAAAACCTCTGAAGTTGCAGCATTTGCTTGTTCACTTTTTTTGCTATCAATTCTTCCACTTGTTTAAGGATCAAAGAACTGCAAAAACGCTTAACCCAAGTAAGGCTGGAGTCTGCAAAGAATGTGTTGCTCAAGTCTACAAATTATGATTTTTTAGAGTTAATCAGATTTTTGGAGTGATACAGAGAATGATAAACAAATCAAGGCAAGACAGAGAGAGGTAGGAAATACATTTCAGAGGATTAGGACTCTGGATCAGGTTATTAAGAAGAGTCTTCATGCATACTCATGAAACCACAGACCACATTCTCTTTTTAGATCAAGCAGAAGTCTGTGTGAAGACAAGAAGGAAAAATTTATCCTACCAGAGCTTTGTCAATAAAGAAATGTCAACAAAGGTTCAAATGTTAAAAAAATTTCCCAATGCAGAGGATAAAATACATATTACAGGGTGGTCTATTACCTCTTTCAGTGACAACCCTATCATCTCAGTTACAAATGATTATTTAGGTTTTCAAAGCTATGTTGGAGGCACATATCCATGTAATATTTGGAATTTTCCACATATAATTCCTTTCTGAATGGGCAGTCTGTGTCTAAGATTTTACTAAATGAACAGGCACAAATTCTGCTCTTTGAAAATTTGATGTAAGGTACCTGCCCTAATATAGATTTACTCTTTGTTGTTAAATCAGAGTAAACGAGAACACACTTGGACCTCATGCTATTCAGCACAGTGGCAGGAATATAACACAAGAAAGGGTTACTTTCTAACTGCTTGTAAGATTTAAGGCAGATAAATAAATAATAATAAGCCTTTGTTTCTGAAGGGAGATATTCAGTCTACCCAAAGCACCATCCAAGTCATTAAAGGATTCCCAGGTGCCAGTATTTGGAAAGGGTATTATCTATTCAAACAGTTTAGGCAGAGGTCTCTGCTGCTCTCTCTCCTGGGTCATCTCAGATTTCCTCAATCTCTGCCCTGAACTGAGTAGAGGAGGAAAAGAAAGGCTGGAAATTTCAGAGGAGTAACATTTTCTCCTGAACTAGGCAGAACATATTTTTCAGTCTTGCACTACAAACGAGGAAAGCCCTCCTTTGTTAGTGCAACTGCAAGGCTGGCTGGGCAAGGGCCACACACTGCATGTGGAGGGACAAACTTTGCAGCAGATGCTGTGCAGGTAACCCTTCTTTCCTCCCCTTTTCAGATATAATTTACCTTGCTCCACTCTATTAATGGAAAAAGAAACCACATACAAGTGTCAGCATAAACCACCTGGGTTTTTAAAACAGAGTAATTCGGCAGCAGGTGGGAGAGTGAATCCATACAAAGGCAAAAGGCTTGCTGAGTGGGTGGCTGAGCTTTGCTGACAAGAGTCAGTGTCCCAAAGATGGGGATGCACACACCTCTCTGGATGTTGGATGCTTGGAAGGCACAGTTATCTGAAGCCAGGCACCCCACCTCAGTTAGTCTCTGGTTCCTACACATTTTTAAAGGTTAATAGACCTAAGCAGGTGCCTGAGACTGAGCAGAAATTTCATACTGGTAAGTATTTTCCTGAGAGAAAAAAAATGTTGAAAATAGCAATCATTATAGAAAGTGACATGAGAAAAGGCCAGCGGCCTCTGACTATCTGGCAGAGACACGCAGTTGTCTCCAACACGAATAAGCTCTGCCTAGATAAAAACAAGGCTTACTACAAGGAAGATATTTTCTGAAAATGTCATCTTTAGTTAAAGAGATTTGCCCTGTCAATTGTTCTCATCTCAGAGCATCCCTGGATCCATCTCCTCACTTCTACTCTGGGCTCTTCAGTGGTAGGCCAGAAACACTCATCCCATCATCAGTTTTCCACACACATCAGGCATCACCCTGTTGCTCCTTTGCTTAAATGCTTCAGAAAGCTCCTGCCTGGAGCCACCTGAAAGCTTCAGACTTGCTGAGCTCTCTTTCAATGACAAGTTGATTAAACCTTGTTACACCAAGACTGTGAGTACTTGACGGCTTCTGACTGATTCCTCTCTGTGATATGTGGTCTTTGTCACGGCTCTGAAAAGCCTAAATCATTCTGTACCTGTACTGTAACACACGCTCTTCCAGCATTTTGTTGTAGCATCTGCAGCGTGTAAAGATAGGATGAGTATCATTCCTAAAAATTGAACTCGTCGAGACCAGGGATTTTTGTCAGCAAGCTACTTCCAGGGAATCACCAAAACAATTCAGCAATCTTTCATGCAGTGCCTGTCCTTGTAGGATGTCTGAAAAACCCTGTATTAGTTATTTGTTCTATTAAATCCTAGTTCAAATAGGCTAGGACAATGGGCAGCCTGAAATGTGGATAACACCTACACCAATGCATTAAATTCTCCTGAAGCCTAATCACAGCCAGAACTACACTGACGTAGCAGTTTCTCACTGTTCTGTTTTGTCTTTCCCAGGGTTCCTCAACAGCATCTTCCTGCTCAGGCTGTCGGCACTCTGACTGGCAGCATGGTGTGTGCAAGGTCAGAATGCTGCACCACACCCCTCTGGGTATCTGAAAAACAACCAAGACATGTGTGTTTAGTGCCAGTTAGAAGAATCACAGCTACTCATGTGATGCCCAGGCAAGATGATATAACCAGCACTTCTTACCCCAGTAGACTCTTTACCTGCCTGTTGTGCCAAGAGCAATCAAGATGACAGGTGCTATTAGGGAAGCGATGAAAGGCATGAAAGAAACCTTAAAGACATAGAAAACTTCATGTCACAAAATAACAAAGTTCTTTGGTTCTTGCGCCTGTCTCTTCCTGAGTAGGGCAGGATAAACACTTTTTTTGGGCATATTGCCTGTCCAGGATTATGCCAAAGAGAATCTCCAGGGAAGGCTTGTCACATTCATCCTGCAGATTTCCTCTATATTTTAGCACAGCTGTTCCCATCCTGACCCACTAGCCTGATTTCTTGCTGACTTGTGGCCCAGAGTGCTATTGCAGAGTGAATTCCAGAAGTGGAGGAGTCCAGCCCATGGCATGCACTGCACTTTCACCCCTTCTTCTCAGAGTCTCCCCATGACTGCACACAGCTAACTCGGGTCTAACTAATGGAGAAAATGGCATTGATTCTGGGGAAGCCAGAAGACCTACATCCTTTTCCTTTGAACAGTTTGCAGTCAAAGTATTCACAGAGTTTTTCCATATTTAGTACAATTTCCAAGAGAGAGGAAAGTGTCTGTACTATATCAGGTAGGGACACCCCTGATCCCTTCTGTTGCTGTTAAACCATTACTTGGCTCTAGTTCCTTACTTTCTGCTCAGTATAGCTCAAGGCTTCACTTTGCAGTTCTTGAAGTTTGTTCAGCTGTTTGCCTTCCACAGTCTCCTCCCCTTCTGACAAGCAGCCAATTATCGCTCCTTCCTTATTCAGAAAAACTCTGTACTTTCCTCTCTTGTTTACTATCTTTACTATCCTTATACAGTAATGACTTACATGCAGGGAAATGATTCAAAGCTGCAATGTTTCTGAAGCCAGAGACAGTCTGAATTTTTGAGATAATTTGTAGGAAAATCAGACTTTATATTCAACACACCTGGGAGGAATGACCCCTATCTATATTTGGCTGCACCAGAACCAGCTGCAGATTATCCTTGCAACATGAGAAAGTGGATGATGGATAGAAGTAAAACCTGTGATCAGGGTCAGCCCAATGGATGCCCAGGACAGTGCACTAGTTTTTCTGCAAGAGGATTTTGAGGACAGCCTTCTTAATCTGTACCAGCAGAAAGTGACATGGAATGATAGCTATTTTTCTTCCTTTTTAGATAAGGTATACCAAAGAACGTGAAGGAAGATAAGTTCACTATCTCGCGAGAAGTATTTTCAAATGTTTTATGAAGTTGTGCAAGCATACAGGAGTCACTGTGCACACAGCAGCAACTTTCTTAAACAAGTAGTTTAACTGTGATGCTGCTCCGATGTTCTGTACCTTGCCCGAGACGAGTGGAAGGGAACCCAAGTTCGATTTCTCACCCAAGAGGATGCCAGCTCTAAAGGACAGAGCTGGGAGGAGCTGAAGCTGTTTGGCACACAGGTATGTGTGTGTTCTGTGACGAGGCAGGAGAGCTCAGTCCTCTGATGGGAACTGCTGGGCTGTGACTCCTTCCCTCACTGAAGCAGGTGTCCAAGAGAAGCCACCTAGCCAGCAGCTGGCTGAATGATGCCTGGTGCCTCTCTTCCCTTCTGGCTGACCGATTGCTGAGCAGCTCCTTGTTTGAGCCTGGGATGGCAAGGAATGGGAGAAACTGCTTTCAAACTGTTTAATAACAGTGATGGTAACCTTTGACCTTACTGAATAGCAGCACTTTTGACCTTTCATTTGTTAAATAATGCAACCACTTACTTTCCGATCCTTATCGGTGTTTAGTAATTGGGGTCAAGACAAAGGAAAGCAGAGTACAGTTACCCACCAGACTTTACCGAACCAGGAAGAATTTCCTTAAGCTATAGATTTCCTTTTTGATAATCTTCAGTCAGGACAGGCAAAGACTAGAGGCTGGGTGGCTTAGAAGATCCATAACAGGCTAAAGAGCCTCTCAGCTGTTAGCATCTGGTTTGAATCCAGCTGTGGTTGACAGAGGCAGAAATTCATTATGGTCTTGGGTTGCCTCTCTGACTCGTGTGAAATGGGTTTGGCCTGCAGTTCTGCTGTTACTGGCCAGATCATAGCCCTAACACAAAATACTAACTCACAGTTCTAGAGGAATCAGTGATTAATGAGTCAAAAAACCCTGAAAATTCCTATTCCATTGGCCAAATCACAGTATGGCACAGGTAGGTGACAGCATGGACCAAAAGCCTGTGGTCACTTCTGCATGTTCTGCCTGATTCATGTCAAAGAGAGGTGGATAACCTCCAGGAACCTGACTTGCCTTTTCTGTGGCATAAGTAAAGCTAATGGGTTAGATTGTGTTCTGTAAAGCTCATTAAACATCCCACTTGACAAAAAAAACCCAGGTGACAACTGTTACAGGCAGCAGTCCCAGGATCAGTGTTTTCCTTAGAAGTTAACAGGAAACGGATGAAAAAGGAAGAATTTATGACTTGACAATGGATTTAAATGTAAGTGCATACACATATTTATTTATATAATGCACACATATAAAAGCTTAAACTTCCTGAAGACGTCAAACAGAAATTCTATTTGTCTAAGCAGCTGCACAATCTCATTACTTATTTATTACATTTTGTGTTAAGCCAGACTGCAAGATTTTTAGGGCAGGAGCTGTTTCCTGGATGTCGGTCTGTATGTGATTCAGCAAAAGGAACTGCCAAGGAGCAATCCAAATGCAGTCATTTATAAATAAGCCATTTATTTATAGATGTATATGAGCTAGATAAGATCATAGAATCATAGAATGTTAAGGGATTGGAATGGACTTTAAAGATCATCTAATCCCAACTTCTGTCCCATGGGCAGGGACACCTCCCACTAGACCAGGTTGCTCAAGGACTTATCCAACCTGGCTTTGAATACTGCCAGGTTTGGGGCATCCACAACCTCCTTGGGCAACCTGTTCTAGGGTCTCATCACCCTCACAGTAAAAAATGTCCTCCTACTATCTAAACGGAATCTCCCCTCTTCCACTTTGTACCCATTACTCCTTGTCCTATCACTGCAGTTCCTGATGAAAAGTCCCTCTCTGGCTGCCCCATAGACCCCATTCGAACACTGGAAGGTTGCTATGAGGTCTCCAGGCAACCTTCTCTTCTCCAGGCTGAACAGCCCCTGTCTTTGCCGGGGAGGTGCTGCAGTCCTCTTATCAACTTCACGGCCCTCCTCTGGATCTGTAAGAATGACACTGTAAGCAGTGAGATTCAGGAGGGTTTGTTGGTTTTGTTTTACTGTTGTTCATGTAAGAAATGAGGAAAATGTGGTATCCTAGCGAAGGTGCAGCGCAATTGTTTGCCTTCCTGCTTTTTGGACTCTGCTTTGGGTTTAGGCCTCTTGAAATCGAGGAACACGTGTGCAGCCTGCCATCCCCAGCCGCATCCTTGCTGTGCTTAGCAGCATCTCTGGGCGCCGGGCGGGGTTACCTGTGCGCGGGGCTGGCACAGGCAGCTGCTCGCGGGCTCCCAGGGCGCTCCCTGCTTTCTCCTCGTTGGCGGAGGCCCGGCGTGACCCGCAGCCGGCGCTCGGCCTCCTCGCCGCGACCCGGGGCGGGCGGCGGTCGCCCGGCAACGGCGCGGCGATGGAGGCGCAGTCACTGCCCGCGGNGGGGTCGCTGCCGCTGGTGCAGCGCGACTACCGCTTCGAGCGGGTCTGGTTCTGGGGCTGCATCCAGGGCGTGCGCGGCGCCTACTACATCGCCGAGGGGCTGCGCCCCGACCGCGCCGCGCCCCGCATCCGCCTCTACAGGTGCGGGGGCCGCCCTGGGCAGCTGGGGCCGGGCGGTTTGGGGCAGTGGGGAGAGGAGGGAATCGGGGGGTGCGGTCCGGACCTCCTGGAGGGAGCCTCTCCGTGCCCGGAGGGGCCTGTTGTTTAACGGGCTCGGCCCTGCGTCCTGCTTGTCGTTGGCAGCTTGAACTGCTTGGACTGGAGTCTCCTGACGCCGGCGACCAAGGAGATGGTTGTGCAGGCCGAGCAGCTGAAGGGCCGCTTTCAGGGAGATCCTTCTTTTGAGTACAACTTCGCTGAGATAAACCCACAGGCTGCTGAGAAATTGTTTGAAGGTGGTAAGGAGGTAAACACAGCAAAACGCTTACGAACTCTTGGCTCCAGTCGTGCCACTCACACTGCACAGGTGGTGGCTCCTCCTCCTTGTTTGTAATTAGCAGCCCGAGACTGTGGTCAGGCAGAAGATACACAATTTCCTCTTCTTTGGCATTGTGTAGCAACAGCTTCTTGATTGAACTCTTCAGTTATTCCTGGAGTTCTACACGGCTCAGAAATACTATATATTTCTTATGCTTTATTATGCACAATTGGTACAGGTTCTCACTTCAGTTTCTGAAGCTTTAATAGTAACTGCAGGCACTATTCTTTATAAATGAATAGACAAGTCATAAGTATCTTAATTGAGAGGGAGGAAAGAATGGATCAAGAGAGGGATAGTTAGCTCTCTGGTAAATCTAAACTCTCTGCCCCTAGAAAAATTCTCTGTTGTATCTTATGAGGAAAAAACATCTGATTTGTGGTTCTCCTCTTGGTGCCACTGGGCTTCAAGCTGATGAGTCCATTGTGGTTTCTACCGTCATCCCCAGTTTATTTTCAGAAATGGAAACAAGGAAATCCCTGCCTTTAAAATTTCCCTATTTTTCATTAAAGCCCGTGATCAAGGAGGAGACCCGCCTCATAGCTACGATAGAACAGATAGACCGAGCAGTTGGTATCGTCCCCCGGGGGGCATTTGTGAAGACTCCTCTTGGGTCTGTGCACGAAAACAGACACTTTGAAGGTAAATTCTCATTGTCCTTATCACTATCAACTGTACTTTGATCATAAAGGCTGTAAATGGAGATGATTTTCTCTAGCTGATGTTTGGATTTCAGTTTTTTTTTTTTCCTTGGGTAAGATGAACAGGGAGGAGAGAATCCAGTGCCACTTATGTTCAGGTGCATGATTCAACTATGGACAGTGAGAGAAGAATCAGTAATGGCTCTGAGTCATTAAACTTGTAGTTTCATATGTCTGTATAAACTGTAGTTTATGTCAGTGTTTAGCAATTTGGTGCCCATTGCTTATCTGGACTACAGTCAGTATGGTCTGTGGTGCACAGCATCAGGGAGTGCTGACACCTCTTTCTGAGAAGACTGTGGTCTTCTGCAGAGTCTACTGGAGAAAGATTGTGATTCTGCCCTATGCTGTGGGCATTAGAGAAACAATGTTATACTAGATGCTATGATGAATGTTACCCTAGTTCACTGTACTAATGGTCACCAATGGCTCTTTGCAGGTCTGTCTTTGGTGGAGGCAAAAAAGTTAAGTTCCTATTTCCATTTCACTGAGCCTGTTAACCTGAAGAATAAAACCCTGCTGGAAAAGGCTAACCTGGACCCATCCACTGACTTTCTGGATTCTCTGGAGCATGATATCCCACAAGGTAAAGGGAGGAAAATCAACAGATGCAATAAAAAGGAAACACTGAGGTTACTGGTTTGGATTACTGTAGAGGTGGTATGCTTGGGAGAAGTTTTTGTGAATCTGTAAAAGAACTTTATCCTTTACTAAATATTGTAGTTAATTCCCATTTTAAGCAATTCTAATTGCTTACAACAGTAAGATGTAAGTGTACTAGGGCTGTCATAACCTCGAAACAGGTCTGACCACACCAGCAGTTAACCCCTCTGCCTGAGTGTCATATTCTCTCCTGACTTCTCTAAAGCTTGTGGCAAACTTGTGTCCCTATGGGGAGAGATAACTCCACCTGTGATAGTGGGAATTCATGTGGTTTGAAGTATTTCACACCTCTTGTCCCATCCAGTATTGCTCTTCTTTATCTTAATGGACTCTCATTAACACCAAGCTGGTATCTCTGAGAGGCTGCATTCAAAAGTTCACTTGATAAACTGTGTTAGAAATGCTGTAGTGTGCATAAGTCTATACTCTGGTGGGATTACAAACTGTGGAAGGAGAAAAAAAGATAGCGTACTGGACTGTATTTTCAGTTCACAACTCTACTGTTCTGCTGCACAACGATGAAATATATTTAAAGCATCTTCCAGGGATTCCTCTGGCAGGATATTTCTCTGAAGAGATGGGAATGACTTGTTATTTGTTTCTAACTGCTTTTTGCTGATGTGCTGCACTTTTTTTTTTTTTGAATTGGACCAAGTGTTTGTACATCCTGCTGTCTAGCAAGATTCTACGGACACATTCAGAACTTTAGGTTTGCTATTTTTTTCCTATCCTGGAGTAGTAGGATAGGATAGCAGATGACCTGTGCCAGATGGAACTGAGTGGAGGGACAGTGAATTGCCAGTATTGTCAATAGCTTTTCAGGCACTCTTTCTCTCCTCCTCTCTCTCTCTCTCTCTCTGTCTTCCCCGCTTTCCCCCTGCAGGTTAAACTCACCCTTGCAATCTTCCCTTTGGCAAAAAAGAATTGAGGATAAACCTAGTGAGCTTCTGCCTGAATTCTGAACATTTCTGACTGTACAGAGCATAAACCGCTAAAATCTAAACCACTATTCAACTTAACTGGGAGTGTCCTTGATGCAATCATTTTCCAGAGCTGTAGTCTGGAGAGACTGCACATTTTTACATACACTGGCTCATTGAGGTGACCTTTTTGACTCGAAGGAGTATTGCAAGGGGAATTAGTTCCTCGATATCTCCAAAGAAAATTTTAGCTGCTGTTTCGTATGGTAGTTCAGGTGTTGCTGTTGTTTGCCTCCCCCCTGCTCCCCCCTTTATTTCCTCCCTCTCTTGTGGTAGGGAGACGTGGTGTGTTAGACCTGAAAACAGTGGTTTTGTTGAAGTCTTCAAATCAAATTTGACTTGTAGCTTTATTTTACCCAGTGGCTGACAGAAAGTGGGGCTCAACTGTGCTGTTGTTGCGTTTGTCTTCCTGTGGCAACCTGAGGTCTGTGTAAGCATGAACCTTCACTCCCTTCCCAGGAGGGTGTTGCAGTTAGCATAGATCTCTCAGTCTCCTCAAAAAAAGTTCCCTCTCAGAGACTACCTGAGCTCAAGTGCAGCTGAATGTTTCTTAATGGAAAAGATTCATCATGGTGCTAGTGCAGCTCTGGTTGTTCTGTCCTGCTCTTTTTTGGACTGAACCCAGGGATTGATGGAATAAGCTTGTCAGGTGAAGGAAATAAGACAGGAATTTGTTACAGGATCAGCAAGGTATGTAGCCTCTCTAATTGCACTCTATCACACGCAGATAGGAGCTCTGACATTAAAGAAAGATCAACTCACCCTTCTTTAACAAGCATTCAGGTTGCCTAAAAGTACTGGTTGCTTGTGAAAATGTGTGTGTGTGTGAAAAGAACAGAGGGCAGACACAGGCTTTCTGCTGATTTTATCAGCATGGCTCTGCCAAAGTCACTCACTCCTGGTTGTGAGGCACTCAAACTCTGGTTCTTGGATTACTTGCCTTCATCTGTGCATGTTGGTTCTGACAGAGCAGAAAAAGCAGACAGTGCTTTTTCTATTTCATGATGTGTTGTTCATGGCTCTGGCAAATCCCCTCATTTTGACCTGAAGTTTTTCTTGCCTTTCCTGGTTAGATCCTCTCTTGAGCAGTTACTGCCAGAGCAGAAGTAGGAATTGTCAAATTTGTTGCATCTAGAATTGTGACCGAAGCCAGAATTGTCTCTGTCCTCAACAAGTACACAAGAAGTGGACTGTGGATACGCAACATGGGAGTGATGCTCCCAGCCTGCAATAGCTAGAATTCCCCTACCTCTTAAAAGACCTGAAGAAGAGGACTGAGAGATTAAGGGCTGATTTTAACCTGTCTAAAAGTAACAACTCTGTTAATAGTTTTCTCTATTAATTGGAGACTTAGCATCTGTGATGGCTGTCAAGGGGGTAACTGTCATAAAATGTATGGTGTGTCATTATAGGAGAACAGAGGTGTCTTTACAGAATGGAAAGCTGGAGGCAGAGAGAACGTTTTATATGACAGCTGAGAGGTGGGAAGAAAGGAAGTTAAAAGTGGGTTGAATAAAGGCAACAATGGTAAAAACAGAGTTTAGTACAAAATTTAAAAACCTGGAGTTTTGTAACAAAACTGTCTGCCATCCTTATCTTTACCAGTGATACCTGTGGTGTTTGCAGGTTCCAAATTCTGTCTGTGTGTCTATCTATCAGGTTATCTGTGCACCTTTAAGAGTTCAGAATATATTGATGCTTCTCCTTTAATCATTCTGTGGATCTGTCTGTTTATTCTTGATGTCTCAGCTCCCACAGACAAGTGACTGTGTGACTTAGCTTTTATTAAAAAAATACATTTTTAAAAATGACTGTAGAGAAAAGCGTCTTGCCTCAAAAGCACGAACACGGAGGGGTTGCAATGCTGATCTTCTGACACTGCAGTATCAGATCATGTAAAGCTTCATTCTGATCCAAATGGCCAGCTGGCTGGAATGTTGCATGCTGGGATCTGTAGGTTTTGCTGGCCATATGTCTGCATTAAAGATAAGCTTGTTTGCTCTAGTCTAAGCAGACAATCTGCTCAACTTTATGCACAATTAGATGTGGCCTTTCAGCTGCTGGCATGTTGCCAGCGTGGTCCTTTCTGCTGCATGCAGTTTGGAACCCTAAACATACTATTTCAGGAACTAGGGTTGTGGCAGTTTTACACGTGCTTGTAGATAATAGAATGGCAAAGCAAATAGCAGTAATTCCTGGCATGCCTACAGCATTTTCATTTGATGACCTACTGTTGTGAAGATATGAAATAATAGTCACTTGTCACGCATTGACATGATGGGGAAAGTGAAAATAGAGGGTGAAGGTTGGTTTTACTGTGCCCATGGTATCAGATCAGACTGTGCTCCATTCTGCAAGGGTAAAGAAAGGGGATGAGAGAAAGCCTAAGGTACTAGTACAGAATGGAAAGCTTGGGAGGCTGTGAGACAGGGGTGGAGAATGCAGTTCTTTGGCGCTTTCAAACTAGAGTTCAGAAAAGCACTAACTTGACTCTGAGGGTTTTTTACAGATTACTGACTCAGATCACTTTGATATGGAGAGAAGGGACACCGACAGGACACTGTTAAAAACCGATGTGGGTGGGGAGGTATGTCTAGATAGGAAAAGATATGAGTGGAATTAGGTTTTGTATGAGAAGACTTTCTTCAAAAGTCATGACTCCCAGTCAATAAATAGCTGCTTTTGGCTGAAAGCCTAATGCAGTTCACTTGTGGAATAGGAGCAGAAATTAGAATTTAAAAAGACACATAAAAGGAAACGCAGAAAAGTTTGGAACAATTAATGACTGATATAAATTGGAATTTATAATGAGTAGAAAATGACAAAAGGAGCCAGAATAACCTGGAGTAGTCCATGACAACAGTAAGGTAGATTTATTTCAACTATATTGAGAAGAAAAGAAAGCATAGTAATGCTATTGGAAACTGTCACTAAATGGTGGTGGTAAAAAGGCTGGTAAGAATGTGCAAGGGCAGAAGTCCTCAATATTTTTTTCTGGTTTGTTTTTGGAACGAATATGGACTCACATTAAACAAAGACAATAAAATACTCTTTCAGACAGCTTTCAGACTGTTTGCTAAGAGAGGGAAGAGTTAAACAAACTTGTCCGTGAGTCAAAAGAATTAAAATGGCAGTCAAATAAGTTACTTCTGAAATCATTATCTCAGGAGACTTGGGGCATACTAACCTTTAATAAATCCCAGCATTGCAGAATTTTCCCCCTAAACTTAATCTTCATTAGTAGCTGAGATTCAGAAATTGCCAAATGGGTGTATTTCTGGAAGGGGTCAGAAGAGGCTTCAGCTGGGACCCGTGCCAGTATTGATATTCTTCAACTTACTTATAAATGATCTATAAGTAAAGAACTGGTGGAGAGAGAAATAATGACAAGGGAAGGATAGATACAGAGATCTGGAAAACTGGGCTTAATTAAATACAGTACATTTTGATGTAGCTACCTGCAAAGTCACATATTTACAAGTAAGGACTGGAAGCCAGACTTTTAGATTTGTATTCTGGAAGCTGTAGCTCTGAAAAGAAATCCAGGCACAACCCACTGAACATCAGGTCCCAGTCTGATCCTGAGACATAAATGGCTAATTTGATCTGCAGATACATAAACAAGGGCGTAGCAAATAGGAACAGGGAGGTGACTGTATTTTTGAATATATTGTCAGTGGAATCAGGACTGGATCACTGCACATTGCAAAACTGGAGAGTTGCAGAAAAGAGACACAAAATGATTCAAGGGCTGATGAGAGACATAAACAGTTCAATCTGTTTATCTTGTGGAAAAGACCATGAGAACGGCTGTATTACGCTGTGTAAATGTTCTGTGGAGTTCAAGTATTGGGTACTGAAGATCTATTTATTAAAGCAGAGAAAGGCTTAACAGGGATCAGCAGCTAAATATTAAAGCCAGAAAACCTAAAATGAACAAAGAGATACAATTTTTAACAATGAAATGATTACCAGCCAGGAAAGGTAATGGATGAGCCTCTGTTTCTTGGTATCTTAGCATCATGCTGGATATCTTCCTGGAAATGGTGTTTCAGCCAAATGCAAATATAAGTTGATAATCCAAGACATGAGTAATTGAGTTCAGGTTAATTGGCAGTGGTATGTAGGAGTCCAGATTCCTGGTATGCCTGGCCGTAAACTCAATGACAACCATGGAGGGTGATGTTCAGCTTGGGCTTCTTCATTGTCAGTGACAATAACACAAAGGTAACAGTGGTTCCTGAAACAGTGACTCTAAGTGCAAATCAGCGGGCTTGCTAAATTACGATGCATGGGGGCTCGAAAGAGGACTAAAGAGATTCCTGATTTGCTGCTGTCAATTGTGAATGGTAATCTGGGGAGCTGAGACCTCTCAGATATAATTGCCGACTCTAATGCCAGGAGAAATTTTATAGCATTAATCTAAATGAATATACAGTGGCAGGATGCATCACAGTGAGCCTTGTCTACTTGCTGTTTAAGATTAAATTAGAGGAGAAGTGCCTAGACAGAAAATAATTTCAGCTCCTTTACCATTTTGACTGTGGAGGAAGTGACAGCCACTTGGTCTGTAGATCTGTTTCTTCATCTGAAAGTACAGTGATTTTGGAGCATTCCTCATACAGCATTACATACAAAGGGATTTATGGCCATTTCCTTGGCTGAATACTTTGGGCACTAGCCTTTCTGTAAACTTGCTAAACAGTAGCGTGGGTTAGATCGCTAACCTCCTGTCCTCTAAGCTTCATTGGCAGGCTCTTTATCGGTTTAGCAAAAGCTGGTGCTTAATGGGCCCTTGAAGATGGAGAGGTTGCATTTCTAAGTGGGAGATAGTCTCCGTGGACACTCTCAAGGGCCATTTTGGTAGCCCCACCTGGCTGTCCCAAAAACCTGGGTGCAGGAAGGAACCAAGATCAGGAGGCACAAACTTGCTTTATCTCCATGCATTAACACAGCTAATTAACTCCCTTTCGGTCTTCCCCCCTTCCTGCCCTCCCCAGCCTTCAAGGCGATTAATCCCCTATCAGCCTCGGACTCCAGCCATTTGAAGAGCCTGTGTCTGCAGAGGTATTTACAGCCCCAGCCCGCCAGCAGAGCGCAAGGGCCCGTTATCAGGGCTGTAAGACAAATGGCTGCCTATCTCCCCAGTGGCCTCGCAAAATCCAGCAAAGTGCTATGCTGTGCTGGCCACCTACTTTCACCCAGCCTCCCTTCTCCGCTAACATTTCACAGATGTGACCTGAGCCCTCCCCTTTCATTGCTTAACAATAAGCAGCACCTCCCCAGCTCCGTGAAAGCCGAGAGCAAGAGCACTTTACTTCTTAGCCTGCCAAGAGCCACACGGGGACAAGGCTTTTCAAGTTGTCTCGCTGAAATCCAAACTAAAAGACTCATAATAAATGAGAGGGCAGTGCTTCATGTTCGCAAGGATAAAAAGAGGTAGCCAAAATGTAGACTGAAATATCTAGCACGGCTCACAGCAATCCTCATTCCTCGTTGGATTTGTCCTAAGGCTTGGGGTGTATGTGAAGCTGAACTACAGTATCTCATGGAGATACCTGACATTTATACAAGTGGTTTTGACAAACAAGCCTTAGAGCAGTGTTAGAGAAGGAGTAGAACAGATTAGTGTGCATCAGAACAGCCGGATTTCAGATCAGAAAACTGAACCCAGAAGCTGGCCCAGTGGGTTATTAGTAAAAGCGTTGGTACCTGAAGTTCTCTGTTAAAACTGAAGTCGGCCACCCCTAGAAATAATTTCAGGATGGCTCTAGCTGCTGTCTTCCAGCAGGGTGCACTATGGTGCCAGCAATGTCAGTGAGCACAGAAAGAAAACCACAGAAAATAAAAAGCACCAAGAGCAGCATCAAACCGAGAAGGTATGGCCTGAGTTTCTGGACTGTGTATGATATACTGACCTCCTGAACTGTAGGTATAGAGAAGATACTCTCTCCATTCCAGACCAAGGCAACTTCTGGAATTGTCACTGGTTTTTTTTTAACAGCTTTCTTAGCATCATTAGCGATCACAAGCATGCAATGGACATACACAAATACATAAGTGTGTCCCCTATATCCTTTAAAAGTAGAGGCACTCTTCATTTTTGCTAGTGATGTGTGGACTGGGAAGCTTTAGAGGCTGTAAAAGCCATTGCTGCAGTGACCTGAGCGAGTTACCTGGGAACAAGACAATATGTCACTCCTACAAGCTGGGGCACTGCCAGCTCAGGCATTCAAGATCAGATTGGAACCTCTCATGTGGGAGCACAGCAGGAGGACTCCAGAGCCAGCCAGTGACTGGCTGATCATGGTCTGCCTTGATTTCTGGAAAGAAGTTTGTTTTCCTTGGGCTTTGTGTCTATGGTTAATAAAGCAGTGCATTCACTGCTTTTGGGTCCTAGATCTATATCACCTCAGGGGTCTTGTTTAATCAGACATCTTGGATGCATTTATACCGGAGCACGGCTGCCTATCAACTGAGAGCTGTGGTGGAGTCCTTTGCCCTTCTGACTGCTATAGTGAAAGAATGAGGACAGAAGCAGAGTCTTCGTAGCTTCTATCCAGGGATTGTACTTAAAGTTTTTTTTCTCCTCAGTGAAAGAAATTATGACCCACCCAGTCTCCATTTCAGCTCCTGGTTCATTGGACATGAAAAGGAGATGAACTTCTTGCTGAACTTATGGGAAATGCTGGTAAAGCCTCATAGAACCAGAAGTTGTAGTTTTATCACCACATCAGTCAGCCTTGGCCTAACCCTTTCTCTAGGGAAAGATGAAAAATTACTTGTGGGGGAAATCCTAGGACAGGCTGTGTGTCACTGAAGTCAGAATGAGGTCAGCTTTTGCTAGGAGTGATCTATCTCTGAAGGGGCTACATGTAATGAGTTCCTGCCTGCGCAGCCGTTGGCATTGGTGCCAGCCCTACATACAGCTTTGCTTTGCTGTTTGCTGCTCCTTTGGCCACGGTGCTCTTGCAGGGAGGAAGTCAATGGGCATTGTCTTGTTTCACTGTACACAAATATCATATGGATTGAAATTGTGCATGCTTGAAGGGGTCTGTGGCTGTGTGTGGAGGGAGAAGGACAAGGGACAATTCATCTGTGGGTATTTCTGTAAAGCGGTTGTGCTGTGCAGAGATGGCTAGGCTATCCCAGGCATTGAAAGGTGCTCAGCCATCTTTAGTGTTCAGAATTAGTTTGAGTGTCAACACTGCACTGAGCTGTGTGGATATGCTCCATTGCTGTGTGGATATGCTCCAGTAAACTCTTTGGGTAATTTGGTCCAGAATTCGTTTCGAGTTTAGTACGAAAACATCGACAGTTTATAGCCCGTGCCATCTGTTCTTCATTCCAAGCTCTTTTAACCAGCCCTGCTAATTTGACGATGAGGTAGGAAGTACAACTGGGGGACTGACAGGGCTTGTGTCCTTGCCCCTCCTACAGGACAGCAAATTGGATGTGCTCTAAGCATTCGGTGGGTTTTGAATACCAGCATCGACTGCTTTGTGTTCTCTCAGAATTCAGAGATCAATGTGAGGTTCTTTGCCCCTAATCCAGCCCCTGTTCATCATTATCACCTCCTCAAAGTGGCCAGTGCTTTGTTACCAGGAGAGGAAAAATCTTACAAGGTGGCCATAATCTCCTCTGGGAGTCAGACAGATATTCTCCTGTGGGTAAGAAAGTGACAGTGACCGAAAGCTCTAGGGGGAAGCAGGCTAGAACAAAGCTGTCCATTGCATCCTTTCATCAAACTGTTAATCTTTCTTTCAAAGACATCACATTTGTTTGGTGACAAAAGCCCCAAAGAAGCTGAATTGAGCCTGAAATCCTGTAGCAAGATTTAGAGGAAGAGTCTTTCATTTGGAGCAGGGAGGGGCGAGAGACTCCTTTTTCTTCTTACCAGCCAATGGGCTCAGAGAAGCCCACGAAGGTGACGGATTAATGCAGGGGCTCCCCAGGTAGATGCTACGTGACTCCTGGCACGCTCCAAAAACGTTTCCACAGCGACCAGCTGAACAAGAAATATGGAGTGTGATGAGATCCAGCATAAACTTGCTTTGGAAGGAGGGTGATTTGCCACTCTGAGCAATTTCTAGATTTACTGCAGAAGACCCACGGCACAATGATCTGTACTGTAGTTGTCAGAATACAAATAGCAGGGATTTTAATCAGTTTTTTCTACTCCTTATAAGTTTTGATTGCTTATTGTCTTGCTGTTTCCCCCAGTGCACAGCCCCATTCCAAATCTTTGTTCTGGATGCTTTCTGTGCAGTCTACATCTTGTTCTTAATTAGAATCTTTCTTTTTTTCTTTTTTTCTTTGTTTTATCAGGTGGATTTAGGACTAAGGGGCAAACTAACAGAGCTATAAGGGAGGCTGTAATTTGATGTGTATTCTCTGCTAGCTTTTTCAGTCCTTCCCATCCTCTGCTGCTCATTTATGTCTGTGTATTGTCCCTTCTTTTGTGTTGGCATTGCTGGCTGTGCAGCCAGATTCCAGCTGGAAAAACAACATTATTTTTGTCTAATATATTTTTTAGCCAGATCATTTCACTGACCTGGCTCACTGAGCAGTAAATAAACACTTTTGTGGTCTCCGTGATGGAAGAGTGATGAGGGTAGGAGTAAGAGTTTGAGGGCAGAGGCTGCTTCAATTGGATTAAGCAGCACTGTTGTCAGATTTCTAAGAATGGCCTGAATTTCACCCAGTATTTGGAGGTACCTGAATGCTGTGCATCTGGGACAGCATTGCAATCTCTAGTCTTCCTTGTCAGCAGGAAACGGGTTCTTTGTGTATAAATGGAAGGTCCAGGCCAGTCTTAGTAATTTTTACTGCAGACATGTTCCCAGTGGGAGAGAATAATGGAGAGGAAAAGCCTCTGAAGTAAGATCATTTTACTTTGAGGTTTGGGAATGGTTGTATTTATGTGTCAAGGACATGGGAGGCATTAGGACCATGCAAGAGCCACTTGGCAGCATCTGACTGTTTGTAAGCTGTGTTTTTCTGGCTCTGGAGGCTTTTAAAAATAGTACTGAACCTGCAACCAGTCTGTGTTTTTATTTAATTATTATTAAATAGTTATATGGGGAATTGGAAATATTGACAGCAGTGTTAACATATGGGGTGCAGGTGGTGTGTCAAGCAAATGAAGGAGATTTAGTTTGCAGCCAGTAAGTGGCATGAAGGAGTTTGGGCCCCACATAGGAGTGTTTGGATGTGTCCTTATGGCTGATAGGCCGTGCGTGAAACGTCTGTGTGGCACGATTTGTTGAGAGCCAAAGCACGGTGACCTTTTCTCACAGCTGCTCTGCTTTGCAATTTGTCTTTGTTTCCTACAGACAGCAAATTAGAAGTAGGAAGCTCTTCCCAGTTTAGAATTTTCTGTTGAAGTGAAATGGAAGCTAAATCCCATGGGTGTAGTGAGGCTTTGTCAGAGCTAAGTGCTTGGGGTCACACAGCCAAGAGGAGCTGCTTTTGCAGAGTGAAATGGTTATGCCCTTTTCTGGGTGTTAATATTTGTCCTGTAACTCTGTACTTGACTCTCACTCAGGACTAACTGCAGGAACATACGTTGTAACTTGCTCTTGTGGCAGCATATTGTGTTAACAGTAAGTGCAAACACGCTGTAGCTGCTTTTCCCTTGAGACTTTTCCTCCTTTGAAGAGGAATTGATAATGTCACTTTTATGACCCTCTGTGAGCTTTTGCAACGTGGAGCCTCTCTATCAGGCTGTCTAGCTCTTAAGGCTGTTTCTTCTCAAGCCTGCACTGAAATGAGGCATTGCTGAATCACCTCCAAAGCAGAAATGTTATAAGAGGTCATACTGAAAGTGGACCAGTTACGGCAGGAAAGTTCTTCTGCAAACAGCCCTCCTAAATGGATTTTGTTTAAAAGCTCATGTCTCACGCACCCTATTGCCTCTGTGGATTACAAGATTCAGCCCATAGCTGAGGCAGACATGGGGGATGAGACAGGGATTTCTATTGGCGACTGGAAAGGAAGAAGCAGCTGAGAAGGAGGTTGACTTTTGAAATTCAGCCCTGGTGTCCTGGCAGCTGTTGGAGGGCCATAAAAAAGGCAGTGGTTTAACACTGGGTGAACATCAGGATCTTCAAAGCACTTTCTTGTTTGGGAAAGATGTAAGGAACTCCTCAGAATTCCTGCCTGTGTTTGGAGGGGTGGAGGCTGCAGCCTGATCCAAAGAGGGAATAGGAAGCTCCAGATCTTCATCCAGCGGACGCTTTTCCCATGCTCTTTCCTCCCACACAGCAGCTCCCTCCCTTCCCTCCTGGAGCAGCAACAGGCAATAGTTTCAGCACAGACAGTGCTTGGCTTTCTTAGATTTGCTGGGTGCAGCTTAAGAATTAACTTGCTCTTTTAAAAAAATGTATTTTGAAGATTGGGAAACTCACCAGAGCAGAGTTACTGGTAGAAATCTCTAGCATGAGAGCAATGACCTCCAGTTCCCTGCACCTCACTGAGCTTTGCATGATGAGTTAACTCTGCTGCCTGATTTCGGGGCAGCACAGGCTACAGCTCACATGTAGATACAAGTTAAAATCAGTATTTAACTCTAGGAAATCGAGATTTTACTTGCTGGCTTCTAGTTCTAGTTGTATTTCCTCCACTCCAAATAACAGTACTTTAAAATCTTTTTTCTAGACAACTTTTATCTAGGAGTATTGGTATGCCTTACATACTGATGCTTTGAGCTTCCCAGCCTCCCAGTAAGAGATGTATTGTCTAACACAGGGACTGCCATGGGATATTCTCAGCCAATGTTAGAAGGGATTTAAACCCAGCAGCCTGCTTCTGCATTTTTATAGTAATACAGACCTACAGCTACCTATGCAATGATTTTACTCCAAAAACCATTTGCAATAGCAGGGAAGTTTTTAAAAAAAAAAGAGAAAGAAAAAAAGGATAAAACCAGCATTTAATTTTCATAATCCTCCTTGTCCCTTTTTAAATTGTATTATTAAATGCATTTTTTAAAACTTTCCTTTGAAGGAGAAAGAAGGTATATTCATTTTGAGCTGTTATTTCATGCTGTTCATTAGGTACTGATTAAAGTACTTTTAGAGTGATTTATGACATCTATATTTCAAACTCCTACAAGAAAGGTGGGCCTGAAAAAGTATCTTGTTTGAATATTGTGAGATTTGAGCTGTGATGGAGAGAATACAACTGCTTTGGATCTTTCCAAGAGAACAACTTTCTCAATGTCTCGTGAGTTCAAATTTTGTTTTCTGCACCATTTCCTCAAATACTGTTAATGTGGTGAGGTATGGGGAAAAAAAAAGTATGGAGATAACGGGCTCTAATTTCTTCCTTTAAAGAAAAGGACCAAAGAATCCAGATAGGTTCCAGAACTTTAATGTGGTGTCTTCTTAGAAGACACACCAGCATTTTGTATCAAATGCAGTTTTTTAATGGGTTTTATGTGTTGCAAAAGTCCAGTTTGGAAAAGTACATTGAATAAATCATCTTTGATAACTGGGTTAGAAAAATGTCCCCAGTGATCTGGTTAGTAAAAGGTGGAAGGTGGCACTGCTGCTACTCTTTTGCTCTGCATAATGAAGAGCAGCTCTAGGACTAATGATCATTCTGGCTGAAAACAGGAACGGAGTGAAAATGACATTACAGTTCCCAGCAGCTTCTTGTAATTTTTTCCTGTTCTCAACCTTTGTTCTGCCAGTCCAGTTGGGATTGGCCGTAAGTAACCTGCTTGTTTTGTTCAGGTCCTCATCTCACAGGAGGACCTATGAGGCATCAGCAAAACTTTATTGTCCATATTTGCATAGAATTACATGCAGAATGAAGGGTCAGAGAAGAGCTGGAAAGTGCAACAATAATAATATTCCCCAAAGGTCTCACATTTATGAAATGACAAATATGAGCCCTTTGAGAGTTTGCAGCTTGGACAGATGATGCGGAAATACAGCAGCTGCACATGACAGCCATCAGAGATCTAGAACGGAAGTGAATGGAGGTGTCTTCAATTACATCTGTCCATTTCTGCCAGGTGTGAAGTTCCTTTGATCAGCAGAGTTAACTGCTGATGAATATTTCCCTGGGATTGATAAGCCTGTGTGTCACTGGGTAAATGTTCTGAGAAAATCATGGATCTGTGTACTCTATTGCCTCAGAGCACAGATATAGGAATTTAATCATGTTAAACTTCATTTAGTCTACGTCCTCTGTGAATTTGTCCAACAAAAAAAAGTCTGAATCTAGATATAACTCTAAGAGCATTAATATCCCTGTTTGCCCCCTCACCTTTCCCAGTTGTCATGCTCCAGGCATCTCTTTTTGTTCTTTGTAAATAGTTGTAAATAGAACCCTGGGGCACAGGGTTCATGTGTGTACATGAACATATATATATATACATATACAAGTTATCACATGTACCCAGGCTGTTGGATGCTTCCAGTGTGTTGGGAGGCATTAGCAAATTAGATAATCCCTAAAGGCTTTCACCACCCAGCAAGGCAAGGCACAGTCCTAATCTTGACAGACTCACTTCTCAGGGGACTGGTCCTAAATCAAAGCCAGTGAGAGTTCCTCATTCCAGTATCTTTTTGTCAGAGAAACTTTTCCTAAAGTTTACAGTGTATCATCCTCTCCTTTCCCACAAACCATTCTGCAGCAGGAACTACTAGTATTTGGATAAAGGGCTTGCAGAACATTTCTCTAAGTTCAAGCTGCAAGAACCCTGCACTGGGAGCAAAGTCAGTTCAAACGAGAAATTGAGAAAGTTATTGGTCACTATTACATTTAGACCTATTTGCTTGTCACTTGTTGCTAAACACTCCTATGCATAGTCATGCTACTACCACTGGCAAGTGCTGAAAACTTCTAGAAACACAGTTCAAGAAACTGAGAGCTTGTCCTTTGACAGCAGATGGCTTTTAGTGCTTCAGTCACTGGATAATCTTTGTAGTGAAGTGTTTTTCATCTGGATTTCCATGCTATCCAACTGGTGAAGTTTCTCAAGAACATGCAGATTTTGTTGGAGACCTACTCAATCAGAACTTGTAATCCCAGTGGCTGAACCATAGTATGTATTTTTGCTCCAGGTATGAAGAAGGTCCAGACTAGTTTGTATCCATCTGTGTGCCACTGGAGAGACTGGATGGGAGATTCAGGTTGCCTTGTATGTGAAACCACTGTTTGTGAAGACAGCTTGTGCTTTCAACTAGGACCTGCTCAAAGAATGTCAGAGTACAAATAACGTTGAAAGATGGCACACACCTGTATTGACCCTCCCATATTAAGTAGAGCTCTGCTTTACTGGGATCCCAGCTGTTTGTCTTTAGTGGAAAAGTAGAGTGGAGTGAGTCAGAAGTTCTCCAGACTAGAAATCTCCTGTGAAAGTCTCTTTTGTACTTCCATCTGGCAGGTAGTCAGTCAGTCAGAAAGGAGGTAGGCATTCTTGCTCTTCACTGAGTTCCGTGTTTGCACATGACTGAAGAGGGTACTTTGAGAGGTAACATAAAAGATGACACAGGACTTGGGCATATTATAGTATAGCAAACCCCTGGAACTTCCTACTGAAGGAGACATGGGAAACAATGGTGTCCAAGAAACTTTTGAAAAGTACACAAATACAAAGAAAAGAGATCGAGTAACAGGTGAGCAGCACAAATCACAAGACCTGGTATTGCAGTGCTTTGAATTGTGTTGCTCCTTTCTGATTCTGCAGCTACCACATAAACATTTCCACTCAACTTCTCTTCTTCCCTCAAGCCCTCAACTACTGTAGTTTGCCATGAACTGTGTAAGAGACTACATGTACCACGAGCAAGAGCCCAACACTACACAAACATGGATTGCCCAGCTAGCTGCTGCCTCGTGGCTGCCAGGCAAGCCTAACAGCCTGTGCTTCCTTGCTGGCAGACCAAATAAATAGCTTCAGGAACTGCAGCCAACCCTTGGACCTCCTGGGGGAGACCTGTTGTAGGAACTTGAGGTGTTAAAGCTTTTCAGCCCTTTGTCGGATGTGACTAAAATTGTCCAAGAGTCACAAGTGAGTGGGAAGGGGAGAACTGGCAGCTGACAGCAATCACAGAAGCCCTTCCCCAGGCTAACCATGACATGAGTAAGCATGAGTCATAGCACAAATTGATGAGCCTAAAATTATCTACAAGGATGAATACTGCCTAACTGGCCCAGTACATTATGGGCTTTCTGCTTGCTCTGGAACTGGCAGATTTTGGCTTTGGGTGCAGATAGGTTGACTGCTTGACTCCAGGCCAGTAGTAACCTGACAGATCCAACCGCAATTTTTTAAAAAATTTGGGCCTGTTCCTTTTTCTTTTAAATGGAAATTCAGCAGGAACCTTCTTCCCTACATTGTAGCCTCTAGGCATTACCGATTTGGTGCTGAAGCTGGTATTTTCTTCTCCTGGAAGCTCCTAGCCCTCCAGCATTGAATCCAAGCCGATTCTTCATCCCCCTTCCCTCTGGCATAGTTCCCAGGCTGTCATGTCAGATGCAAAATAAATACTCAGGGGCTCAGAGCTCCTTGCATCCAGAAGAAACTGCATTTTCACACTGGCTCTGAACCTCCTCTGCGGAGCCAAAGCAAAACTAATGAGGAAACTAATCCCTTTGCCCCTACCACGCACATCCTCTTCAATGGTGGAGCCAAGAAAGACTGAAGAGAATTAACCTTTTCTGTAAATTTCTCAGAGATAGGAAACACCCTGCTTTTCACTTTCTCCCTCTTTCCCAATCACTGTATCAGGAAAGCACCTTCTTCCTCTCCCCACTACTAATGCTAAAAATTTATTTTAAGGACAAATTTCATACCTACGTAGGATTGCTATAGCTCATCTTGGCTCTCTATAGCTATTAGCTAGACCAAGTAGGTGGCAGAGTTTGTTAGAGTAACTGCTGCCCACTCAGAAACAGCCAAGAATAGCTGGAGCCTCTCCGGGGAATCAACTATACAAGTCTGGAGCTCAAGGGGTCCCTTCCTGTGACGCATATGACATTACCATCACAGCCATGGGAATATGCTACTATGTGAATTGAGACACAGCCATCTGGAAACAGGGGCAGCCTGTAGTGCTGAAGTGACAAAAGAAAAAAAGAGCATCAAGGTTTCTGGTCTCCCTGACTTCCCTCTTTTCAGGTGTCACAAACTCCAGTGCAGCCTTGTGCACTGTTAACTGGCCAGGCAGAACCCATGGCAGTCCTTCTTTCAGCTTAGGGACAGCTCGTTCCAGGAACGCTGCCTCTTTCTCTTGTCCAGTGATTCACTTGCACATCTTCTCTCACAGGCTCCTGGAGTGTCCAGCTAGAAAAGGGAGGTGCTGTGGTGGTGCTGCGGAGCCTGCTGTGGCTGGGACTGACATTCTACCATGTCCCAATGACCAAGCAATACGGCTACATCTACTTTGGCACTGGTGAGAAGAACATGGATCTGCCCTTCATGCTGTGACTCTCCTGTCTGCCACAAGGACTAAAGAACTAAATAACATTTTGATTTTATTGTTAGGAGATTGTTGTTTACTGCTTGTTTTAATAAATGAACCTCTGAACTTCAAGCAGGATTTTTTTGTGCCTGGACTCTGGCCCTGATTCTTTTCCTAGGACTACACTATATGCAATCTTCCCTCAACTTCAGATTGAATTCCCTGTAATGTGTCACTGCAGATTCTTTAGATGGTAACAAATGGCATTTTTGTCCTTGACAGGTGAAGCTCTAGGTCAGAAATAAAAACTAGGCCATCTGTCTGATTACAAACACACCTTGTTTACACAAAAACTAATTTGGAGACAAGAAGAATGAATACCTGCTGTCATCTACAAATGACAAAAACAGAGTTGGAGTCAGAGTAGAAAGCAGATTTATATTGTAAGGGATCTGTACTAAACCCTGAACTCTGGAAAGGCATATTGAAGAGATGAGAGTATTTGGTTTTTCAGATGTTAGTTTTCACCACAATTAGAGGGATGATGGAATCACAGAATATGCTGAGTTGGAAGGGACCCACAAGGATTATCAAGTCCAACACTTAGCCCTGTTCAGTACCACCTCCAAGAGTCACACCACGTGCCCGAGAGTATGATCCAAATGCTTCTTGAACTGTCAAGCTTTGTGCTGTGACCACTTCCCTGGGGAGCCTGTTCCAGTGCCCAACCACCCTCTGGGTGAAGAACCTTTTTCCAATATCCAACCTAAACCTCCCCTGGCACAACTTCAGGCCATTCCCTCGAGTCCTGTCACAGGTCACTGCAGAGATCAGTGCCTGCCCCTCCTCTTCCCCTCATGAGGAAGTTGTAACTGCAGTGAGGTCTCCCCTCAGTCTCCTCTTCTCCAGGCTGAACAGACCAAGTGACCTCAGCCATTCCTCACACGGCTTCTCCTCAAGGCCTTCCTCTGGACACTAACAGCTTTTTATCTTTCTTACATTGTGGTGCCCAAAACCACACACAATATTCAAGGTCAGGCCACTCCAGTGCAGAGCAGATCGGGACAATCCCCTCCCTGGACCAGCTGGTGATGCTTTGCCTGATGCCCCCCAGCACACAGTTGGCCCTCCTGGCTGCCAGGGCACTGCTGACTCATATTCAACTTGCCATCGACCAGGACCCCCAGGTCCCTTTCTGTGGCACTGCTTTCCAGCATCTCATTCCCCAGTCTGTCTGTACATCCAGGGTTGCCCCATCCCAGTTGCAGAATCCAGCACTTTACCTTGCTGAACTTCATATGGTTGGGTTTTTCTAGCTCATGGCACTAAACTGTAGGAAAAAAAAAAATAGCTGTGGGCATCACCTGGTCTTTTGTAACATGTGCTCATTTAGGTTCATCTCAAGGCAATGATTTAATCCAGTGACTTTTCCACTAGCAAAGCCTGCTGAGCAGAGCTAGAAGACACAGAAACTTTGTAGGTAGGAGAATAAAGAAAAATCTTTTCCTTTCTGAAGGGCTCTAGGTTTCAAATCTTTATAATACAGACAGTAAGCCACAGATTTTATCTCAATATAGTTAGTGAAGTCTTGGCTCTATCTCCCAAAGCACAGGGTCTTGGCCAGCTCAAGGGGCTGAATCTAGGGCTTCCATTTTGCAAAATAAGGCTGAAAAGAATAATTTTATTCTAATCTGATTTCCTGGATAATATGGGTTTATCCTTACCTTTTGTTCCTGTCCATGCTGTTAGGTATTAGCAGATGATTCTGATAAAGGCAATTCAAGGTTAAGTGGTGTAGTACATAAAAAGCTGTGTTGTTTTGTAGCCCACAGATAAATACCGAAGAAATGAACCGAATCAATAATGACCCTGATAAATTCAATAAACCTTTCATTCCAGGCCCATAAGTAGCAGTGGTCAGTAGGTGGAAGGTACTTATGTGTACTATACAGGGAGAGAAATGGTGCCAACTTTTATTACAAGATGGACAATAAGGCACATCAATCAAATCCAAGCTATCCCAGGAAGAAATCATATCACTGACACGGAAGACTTATGACAGATGTATTTGCAACGCAGAAAAAAAAAACAGGCCAAGTCATCAAGGATGTCAACTTTGTGTATTTGCCAGATCCAGGAGTGAAGCACAAGCCAGGAATCCTTAAGGGGATACGTAAGACACACATGCCTGTCTGCCATGGCCACAGGTGTTCTGCTGTAAATGATGGATAGTACAGATAATAATAAAAAAAAATTAAATTTCAGTAGTCATTAACGATTTCTGTTCCTGCCAAGGAAACATAGTGCTGAGGGGACTTTTTCTTACATCAGTGTCATAGCCCAAATGGTGCAAATCTGAGTTGAAACACATGTTAATTGGGAAATACCATTCACTGCAGAAAAAAGTGAAACAGAAAGAAAAAGAAGGAAACATCCTTTCCCAAAACCATTTGTGGAACATAAAGAAACAAAGGCCTTCAGATCTTTTCTGGCTTTGAGGTATAAGTCTTTGTCCTTTGCTTTCTTCAAACCATTCTGCACATTGAAGTTTGCTTTGATGGATCTTGTGTTCTAGAGGAACAGATCACAGCTGGACTATACAGTACTAACGACAATTTCGGAATAAGAAAATTGGAGATATTGATAAACGTGGAAAAATAAAAAAGCAGAACAGTGGAAAACATGTGCTTACTAATTATGCCAGTTCTGGCCACTAGTGGTTAAAACAGAGAGGCTTATGTGTATATTTTACATTATCCTTCAGCAAAGGGTGTCCGACTGGAAAGGGCTTTTTGCACCACTTAGGGCCCCTCTTCCAGATGGGCTTTGCAGATTTGATGGACCAGCGGGTCAGGTACCTGTCAAAACAACACAAACATGTTTCAGTTTGAGACTGATCACTGAGAAAAGGTTTCAACTGAAGCAGAAGCAGGCACTGTAGCCTTTGCCTCCCCACATGCCTATTCATAAAAGAAATAACCATAAGCAGAGCTCTCTCAATTCAGTAGGGAGTACTGGAAAGCACTTTTTGTTTGTTTTGGAATTTCTAAGCTCACCGCTGTACTGAACCCACTGGCACCTGCTTGACTTTCAGTCTCACAAAGCAAATCAGGTGTAGTCTCTAGGCTGCTGGCAACTTGTCCAACTGCAGCTAAACTGGAGTGCCAAATCCCTTCATTGCAACTAAGTCCAAGACTGAATGCATTCAACCTCTAGGGGAAGTGTTATTTCAACAGCTGGTCTCAATAAGGTAAACTAATTACAAAGGCTAAATGCTGTGAGAAATAAAGTCTTTAAAAAGGGATTAATTTACTTTTGGGGGATAATTGGTTATTTCTTATGCATGGAATGGATTTCTGGCCTAGTTTTGTATTTTCATATGTCCAAATTTGCTCTGGTGTTCTCTGTACAACAGTATTGCTGCAACTTGTGGGTGCAGGAACTCAGCACCTACAGTGTAAGAGGTATGAGAATGAAATTATCATCACAACTACAAATCTCTGTGAAGAGTAATGTCTGGCAAATATCCTCTGTTTTTTACCATTTGAAGTTTTAGACTTGGCTTTGCACACAGGCAGGGGATTTCAGATCCAGAATCAGTTACTGGAAATCTTACCCTGTGACTGGGTGGCCTGGAGTTTTGTTAGGCTTTAAATCTTTTGCTACCAGTAGAGAGGGGAACAGAACTCCTTATAGAAAGAAGAGTCTTTTCAGATAATAAAGATCCAAAGTAAAACCCTAGCATAATCTGCACAAACAATGCTCCAACAAATTGGAATTTGGAACAGACTGACAAACTTTGTCCAGAGATGTTTGCATGCCTCTGTTGCGTAATCCCATGGTCTTAATGTAACCTCAATCAGTCATCCTCTCCCCAAACAGCTTCGTTACCTTATATTTGCACCGTGCAAATTTGAGATATTAAGAACTTTGGACAGAGACCATGTAATGCATTTGTTTGAAGGCATTTGGGACATTCCTGAGAACTACAAAGACAGCTTGCTATGCCAGACAGCTACGGAGTGTGTAGTAGCCCACATTCCTAGTCCTTTTATTCCTCAGCACTCCCAAACAGCACAAACTAGAAAATGAGCCATACGTGGAGCTTCCTGCCTCTGAAATGAAGCCACTTCCAAAATGCTTTGCTTTTGCTTTGAGGAGTTTACCATAGTGAAAACATGTAGAAGCAACAGCAAGAGGGGTCTGGGTGACAACACAGAGCAAGATCCAGCTACTTCTATCTGTGCCTTCAATTAGTCCCTTTTGACCTGTAATGCTATGCTCATGCATTAGTGGAATCCCTTACATAACAACTCTGGGACAGGAAGTAGGAGAGGCTCTCCTGTCTCTAATTTCACATGCAAGGAGAGTTCTGAGAGACCAAACACAGGTCCCCAGTTTGGAATCTGGCAAAGAACCACAGCAAGGCAATTCCTTTGGGAGAAGCTGTAGGAGTATTAGATGGGCACATGGGCTAGGTCCTTCTTTTCATACTCCCCTTGCTGCAGGAGGACAGCTGTAGCACAAATTTTCGTATTGCAAGACTGCACTTACAAAGGAGGGAAAAAAATCCCAAATTGTTTTAATGCATCACTGTGCCAAGTGCAGTTCTGGTCACGTGTCCACATGATTATGGGAAAGTGTTCCCGTGATAATAAATGATCTCATTGGGAGAGAAGTGAATGTGTGAATGTGAGATACACATCAATGCTGTGTGCAGGTTTAGACAGACAGTGGCTTTTTAAGAAATCCCTCTGTTTCTGTGTGGGGGCTGGAAGTGCACACCCCAATTCTGCATAGGAAGGAGGATTTAGTAATGGCCTGATTTTAAAGCTTTTGTTATTTCTCTTTTGAGCAGGTCTAATCCAGCCCTCTGGTCCAGGCTTTTGGCTTCCTTTGGGGACTGCAGGCTGGGGCTTTTCATTGTTAACTGAAACAGACATTTGGACGCTTTCCCTTCCTGGAGCACATTTGGTTTTAGGGCTTTTAATACTTGCTTTGTCCCAAACTCAAACTTGTCCTATTTTGTTTGCTGCCTTTTTTTTTTTTTTTTTTTTACCTTTATTCAGCAGTGCAAAAGCCTGATGCCTGGGAGCAGTCAGTCTGCAAACTTCCTTTTCCTCTTTGACTAACTCCAGTTCCTACTGTCTCACAGACTTTTTTTTTTTTTTCCAGAGAGTAAAAACAATCCACAAAACTCACATACAAGAGCTTCAAAGCCCAGCACATGGGACTCTCTTGCAAACTCTGCCATCCATGTAAGGTAGTGTAGCCCCTTTTCTAGCCAAGTCTCCCAACTTTTCATTGTATCCAACGACATGGTTTGTCTTGGGGGTTTTTCATAACCACCTACAAACACACACGTGGTTATAAAAACCACTGATGGATGGTCTGAGGGTTGTCAGGACAGACCCTCCATGTGGATGCCAAATGCAGCTGGTCTGCTGTCTCCTAACCCGTTACCTCGGTGTGCAGAGCTCCCACTCTGGGCAGAGGGGGACAGAACTGCCAGTCTCAGGAACTGGTGACTCACCTTGGGGCTCTGCTTGCCCCTGAGTATGGTAGGGTCCTGAGCAACAACAAGAATCCCTACACTCCAGCTGCAAAACTGAGTAGTTTGGATAAAGTGTGATGGGAATCCTGGTGGGATTTCCCTGATGGGAAAAGGCAAGATATAAGCAGGATGGAAACAACTGTGGTTAGTCCCCTGCAGTCATTCTAATAGCCTAAAATCTCTGTAGCATGTGGAAGTCTGTTTCCATGGATTTTATTTAGTGGGCAGGAGGGCCACAAAGTCTTCCCCCTTGGAGGCTGCTACTTAACACCGGGAGTAGGCACAGGGCTTCCATGTTCTGGGTAAAGGAAATGGGGCAACCACAGTCCTGCACACAGCCCAAGCAAAGGGCATGTTGGTGCAGTTCAAGGCTGAACTTCTGAACCCTCACCGAACTTTTTCAATATGGCTTTTGTTTGGATTAAGAGCAGAAGGCAGAGGGCTACAGACTGCAGGAAGCACTCGATCAAAGTGCTGGCGAGACTGCCTCCTCCCTGCCACATCCCTTCCCACGACACCTCTTGGCTTTGCTCACCTGCAGCCGCTCTGGCTCTTTGCTTTTGAATTCACATGCTATGCACAACACAGTTTCCATGCAGATGAGAGAAACCACATGCTGCTGGAGTGAAATGCTGATAGCAGTGAAACCAGATTCTGCTCCCAGGGATGAGAGGTGTCCACAGGGCCTGAGAACCTTGTAATTCATGGCGAATTCATATGGAACCTGCCTCTTTTCTAACACACAGCAACTCCTCCAGCTCAGATGATGGAGGAGGGATTGACTTGGATATTACCTGTGCCAAGTTATGCTCTCCCAGCAGGAAACTGAAAATGGAGTGGCAGCTGAGCACTCAAAATCAAGTACTCCATAATCTTACAGCACTTCTTGCTGACAGAGCTGAGACTCAAGGAACCTGTGAAGTCCCCCAGTCCTTTTGGAAAGGGAACAACTTTTCAGTGTTGTGCTTTAACCAATATTTTGGACCTGCCAGAAGAAAATATTCACATTAAGAGAGCATCTAGACATTGTCTTGAATTCAGGGACTGTTCTGGATTGAGTGTTAGTCCACATTATCCATGTGACAACGTCCACAGTGAAAAGCAAATCACTGAGCTATTCAGGTTTCAATTTCTGACCTACAGCTGAGCTTGGCTGTTTCCCAATTGGTTCTAGTTTGTGGTGTCCTGCACACACAAGACTCTGGAGCATGAGAACAGTCTGTCACCCTACACAAGTGCTGGTGAGATCACTGAGAACTCCCTCAGCCTCATGGGCTAGTGAAAATATTTTGTTGCTGCGGCACTTAACTGGAACATATCAGGCTGGAGCATGAATGGATGCGGAAGTAACAGCAGGAAGTTATGAAAGGGAGAATTCAGGCTGAGGATGAGGGGTCAATCCTCTGCAAGACAAATTTGCTTTTGGAACCATCCCTTGGAAACAGTGAAAGCCCAATACTGCAGAGAAATCTGGGGCATGCAGAGGGGAATGTCCAAAGTTCCTACAATTGAGACAATAAAAACACTTCAGAAAATAGACCAGGAATTATGCTCTTTGGAAAAGATCATTCAATAAGCACCAGAAGAGCACCTTCTTGAAAGGAAGAGGGGTTCTGTATAATAAATCCACACTTCACAACAGTAAATCAATGACAGGTCAGCATGCCTGACCCTTGTTAAAACAAGACAGTTTGCTGATAGTTCCATATGGTGGCATGATACCTTTTAATCCCAGCTAGGTGCTAGCCAGTGCATGCCAGATACTTTGGATTTGAAGCAGGCTCACTTTAATCAGGGTGACCATGACATGGGCCAAACATCCTGGCCAGGACAGCCACAAGTGCAGCAAATTAATACCTGAGGAGTAGCTTTTCTGGTGCTTTCAAAAGCATGTATTAACACAGCTCCTCAGTCCTTCTTTGTGTACTTCCTTAGCACCTTTGCCCAGGAGCCATAGGGTTCCTGCCACGCAGATGGCCTGTACCTTGTCTCAGGGACAAATCAATTTTTCCTCAGGCTGGTTTGTCCCTCTTCCGGCAACAAATGAAGCTGCTCTCAAAAATACTGACACAGCCCTGGAAGAAGCCTTGGCCAAAGGGAGCACCAACCAGAACTTCGCAAGACTGGAGAGAATTGAAACGGATTGCTCATCCAAATGAAGTATTCTGCCAGACTTCAGCCAAGCAGGGGTTGCTGCTCTGAGTCTACATGCAGTAAGTGAATGCTCAGGTCCATATTACAGTAGAGGTACTAGGCTTTTGATTCCCACTCCAAGTTACATTTCCCATGATGAATTGCCTTCAGTCTCAGGTGGTGAGAGTGGAATCAGTCCTGAAGGTTATCTTAGGCTTTCATCTTGGTCCTGTCACTCTAGCAGTTGATGCTGTAACCTACCATCAGCAAAACATTCTTCAGCTCAGTGTAGGCATAAGGCAGGCAGTCCCCAGACGGTAGGAATTCTCACAGAATTACGTGGCGTAACATCTGGAGTAGATAGTGACTTCTCAGAAGTCCCTCCCTTACAAAAGTGAAAGATTTCTCAATTCAGGGCAAAGAGACAAACAATGGATTGCTTTGGTGGGGGGGGGACGACAATGAGAGGAATTTCAGGGGAGAAGGATGAGCACACAAAAGTACAGGTAAGACTGAGAGAAACGCTGTCCTTCAGCAGGACAAAGTTTATTGTCCAAGTCTTGACACAGAATACACCTTTACAGTGTTCTATCTATTCTTTTCAACTTGCACCTCCTTATTTTAGAATGGTATAGCAGGAATTGTGTCTTCTGTATGCAAAGCTTTCCTCCATGTGCAATGCAAGCTCTGATGGTAAGAGAGTAAGTGCAGAGGAGTGAGGGAAAGCAGAAAGGAGGCCACATGTCTGGGAATGGCCTAAATTCTCAGTATATTAGATATTAGTAGCCACCTGGGAGGACTATCCATCTCAGTTTGCCACCTTGATCCTAGTTTATCTTCCTCTCTGTTTGCTGGCTTGGTGCTGCATGACTACTTTCTTTTGGCTAAGTAGGACCAGGCTCCTGCAGAGCCAAGGAAGTGATGTCTTTTTTTACCTTTGAGAGCATCAGTGCACAGCACTGGGTGAGCTGCTGTGCCAGGATCCCTGGCTCCTTAAGAGAGCAGGTTAAAGATTCCTCAAGCAGCTGGTGGCAGTTCAACAGTTCTAGCATCTACAGCATGGGCACTTCCATCTGCTCCTAACTGGTAAGAGTTATTCTGGAGGGGGAGGGGTGTAAAGAGCATATTTCAACACCACGCACAGAGTAGACACACTAGTGGAGTGAGAGAAAAGCCATCACTGCAGGCAGAGATGGAAAGCGCAAGGGCTGGATAAACTGATGTGAAGGAATGTACATTACCTGCGTTCCCGTGTTGGAAAAGCTTTAACAAGGGGCCCAAGCGTATTGTAAGGCCCCTCAGTTTCTCCCTGTTGGCATTCTCAGGGCTACAGCAGCAGTGCAAAAAGGCACTGCTACCTCTCATCTAAGCAGAGTGGTAAAGATGGCTAGAGCAGCCAATATAGCGATCTCAAAAAGAGATGAAGCTCAAGGATTTGGAAAATACATCACTTAACTGCGTAACAGTTGCTGTTACACTATAGCCTACTACAGCTATTCCTATAGCCTACCTGCTATAGTAGGCTCTCTGTAGATCCTGCTGATCCCTTCTTGAACTGGCATTTAAAAATCCAGCAGACACAAACTCAATGAAGGAAAAAGCTAGGTTAGGTGAGCAGCCCGATAATACGCCAAACAGGTTTAGAGGATGACCCAGTCATGTTCTCATGGCATTGAACAAAGCAGCTTGTTACACTCCAAAGTCCAAGCCCAATTCTGCCCCTGTTCTTCTCTGTCAGTTCACCTACATTTGGCAGCACCACAGGTTGGGTGCTTCCCAAGTTACTACAGACTTACAGGAAGCTTTAGAAACAAGTACAGAGGCAATGACAAGGTAAGCTTGGACAAGTCAGTTATGTGGGAAACTTCTGATAAGAGCTCTGGCTTCATTCCCAAAATAAGTAGTGGTTGTATGACTTCAGCATGTAGGTGCCCTTCAGGCTAGAGGAAGGAAGCAATTTGTAACTCCTGCCTTATGTGGTGCCAGCTACTGCTCCAGAGAGCAACAAGGGAAGTAGAGGTGGGGGTACACACAGTCAAAACTCTTAGAGAACCGCAAGGACAAGATTTCGCGAGGCTCCAACACACAGAGCTTTCCCCTTCCATCTGGCTGAGAAGAATCATGAGGAATCAGGAGAGGGCTCCTGAAGAACACCTGCACTCTATCCTGGTTCTTTGACTCATTTGTTTGGTTTCAGGCCCACCACCAAAACTTTCAGTTTGATTTCTTGATCCTACTCTCGTCTTCACCCAGACCCCAAAGCCTGCCTATTTCAGTGCTGTTCTATAACTTCTGCAACAGCTCTGCTCTGTTTTTCTAAACTCTGCTTCCACCCTGCTTCCTACATTCCCTTGCTGGGAAGAGAAAAACAGGGGTGGTGTAGGGAGAGACTAGGAATGCAATAGGGAGGGCTTGGATAATAGTTTCCAATTTAAATCTCTTAATTTAAGAGGTGTAGCACACCTACTTGCATGTAGAATGTATCCAGAGGTATTAATTCCTTGTTCTCACTAAAAGTCTATGGAACAGTTTGTAAGAGTCAGGGAATCAGACATGGAGTCCAGTAAGTTACTGCACTTCCCATTTCCAGTCTCAGCCTGCTCAGCAGGGTTGCAGTGTGAATGCTAACAAGATAATGTGCTCTACGCCACAGCTACAGGATGGACAACAGCTACTAAAGAATCCCCAAGGCTTGTAAGACACAGGAAAGAAAATATCACAGTTGAAGTATCTGATGGCTACATTATGCAGCACGCCAGCATCTAAGGGACATTTCCAAGAGCCTGTCTCAAATCTCCACTGCAGAGAGTCAGACCTGAAATGCAGGACTGAAATGCAGAACTCCAGCCATCCTCAGCCCTGCAGTCTAAGCTCTCCCAGCAACAGACCCATGGCCTCTGGTAACCCCACGGCTTGCTAATGTGAGGTTCATACACCGCTCTGACATCCCCATGGAAACAGAGTGTGAGGTTATAAACAGGGGATTAGCACCTCCAAGTGCCCAGCACAGAGCAGGAGGCAGCCACAGGCTTTCCCTTCACCCACCAAAGGCCAAGGGCCATTGAGGCTGGGGAGGGGGAAGAGACCCTCTTGCATAGGAAGGGCAGACAGAGGGCAAATTGCTGACTGGGGGAAACGGGGATGGGGCAGAAGGCAACATGCTTGTGATGGGCCCCTGCTGGCTGTTCAGCCCCCAGTCACTGCTGGTACTCTGCCTTGGCACCCTCCTGCTGTTGGTGGGCTAAAAGGGCTAAGAGAGAAGGGACTGCTCAACCTGGAGAAAAGAAGATTCAGGGGGGTCTTACCAATGTTCATAATACCTGAAGGAAGGGTGTAAAGAAGACAGAGGCAGGTGTCAGTGACAGGACAAGAGATAACAGGCACAAATTGAAACAAGAAATTCTGTTTGAACATAACAGAACACTGTCTCACTATGAGGGTGGTTCTCTGGAACAAGCTGCCCAGAAAAACTGTGGAAGGTCTATCCTTGGATATACTCAAAACCTGACTGGCCATAGTCCTGAGTAACCAGCTCTATGTGACTCTGCTTGAGTAGGGAGCTTGGACTAGACAATCTATAGAGGCCTCTTCCAACCTCAGCTAATCTGTAGTGCTGTGACTCCAGCTCTGTGGTGTCCTCCTGTGACTGTGTTATGATTGTTAGTGATGAGGACGTGAGCACGGCTGAGGAAGGCAGGGCACATCCTAACATGTGTGGCAGTTTTAAAAGTGTGGATAAATGGTTTGTATGAGATGTGGCTTGTCCTTAAAAGACTGGCTAGAGAATATCGTGACAGATCTTACTTCTCCAAAATGCTATGAGTATTCTTCTTAAACCCTGTTGCCTGAGGCATGTTTTACCCCATTTCCTCTTCCAATCTACTTCTGAAAAAAAGAAATGTGGAAAGACAAGACTACTCACCTGTTGAGCTTGGGTCTCTTGGGAATATGCCCTTCGGGAAGTGGAGGCCTGTGGTTTGGCAACAAACCTGAAATGGAAAAATAAAGGTGTGAGAATATTTTGCAGCGCCTCCTTGCTTCTACAGCATTTGTAAGTCACATTATACCTCATAAGCCAGGCAACCCAGATTGCTACCGGGACAGCACAGCAAAAGCTCAAGTACAGTAGAAACGTATATTTTGTCTTTAGTCACTGCTGAACCTGCATCTCAGTCAAGACAAAGCTGGGAGGTTCTGCTGGGTATAGGGAGGAAATACACACCAAAGACACTGTCACTTGGGTTCACTGCAGAGGATTTTTCAGAGGATACAGGGCACTGATGTCCAATTAGATTCCATCTCCAGGATGGAAAATCTGACTATTAATATTCTCAGTCCATTTAACTTGGATACAACCCAGGTACCAGGCATAAAGATCAGCACAATATTCTGACTGTGTCAACCTGGGTCCCAGTCCCAGGAAAAAGTAAAAACGCTGTCACATGGCAGATGGTAGAGAGTTGTGTGTTGCTAATGAGTAGGTCAAGCTTACACTAAATCACGTAAAGCAGATGTTTAATCATTAGTTACCAGAGACTGAGCCCCTTCCCATATCTTTCTGCAATGGTAGTTTCATCTATTGGGATAAATGTCTGCTGCCATGGCAGGAGTCAAGACACACAGTAAGCAGAACAAGTAGTCTCTGTTCCATCGCCCTGTCCCAGTATTTGGACAATAACGAGTTCGCTGGGTGACTGGACAATGACATCTCACTGAGCTATACCTACTGGGCAGGAGACCCCTCTCAAGGGGTAATGTAGGTACTCCAGAGTAAGGGGTTGTCTCAGGTGGAGGCTAGGTACCTGCACGGTGAGCCATCTGCACACATACAGCAACCTTCTTGTGTTCCTCCAAACAGAGGCCTGTGATCCTTCGTGGCAGCATCCCTCCATCAGAACGGATAAACTGACTCAGCAGCAAGACATCCTGAGGGAGGAAGAGAAGGGCAAACCATCAGTGCTACAGCTACCATAAGTGCTGGGACTCAAGGTATTGTGCTGACTCTTGTGCTGTGTACAGAATTCAAAACAATGCAAAACAAAACAATGATTCCTTCCTATGCATTTTGTCTGCAACTTGACAAAAAGTGGCTTTTGTTGCTGTCACTGCCTGCCAGCTTAGCTCAGTAAGGTCACTCAGATGGCTTGAGTCTTCCCCTGACTTCATTAGTGTAAACACATGATGTCAGCTGCAATCCCTGCTCCTTCACTGTTTCACTACTTGCTCCAAGATTCTTGCTAAGATAATGCGTCCTAGGTACTCAGGCACAGTTACACAAGACCCACACATGGACAGTGTTTACACAACTTGAAATGCCATCACAGCTGCTATCCTAAAGGTCACAGATATGTTAGACCACTTCTGGTCCCCTCCTTGTTCCCTCAAAGCAGGACTGTTCTCTGCTATCTACTCCTCAAACTTTTATCCAGTTTCCCATAGTAGAACTTCCCTCATGTCTCTCGGGAGGGGTGGAGAGCAGGGAAATGATCCAATATCTCGTATGAGGAAGCTTTTTGTAAGAAAAGAATGTGTGCTGATGAGAAAGGCCTAATAGGATAAATTGCTCCCTTCAGTCCTTCAACTGTGCATACGTTAAGACGGGGCTGTGTCAGCCATGCTGGATGGAAGGAGCACTCAAAGTATGCTGAGGGTTCATCTGTGATTCAAGAACCATTTAGACTACACTGCTCTTGACCTTTCCAATTAAGAGCTCTAGAAATGTAAAGCATTCTTAATAAAAACAAAATTAAAGGGATCTCTGGATCAGATAGTATCACAGAGCTGGAAGGACAAATTTTTAAACACAGCTGTTGCATGAGTGTCCCATTAACTGTACACAGTACAACAGCCCAGGATTCAGATATGTGCTCTCCATTTCCACACACAGCACCAGTGCAGAGGTACTCCTCAGGCCAACACAGGAAGGCCCCCTTGACATCCTGATGTCAGCATAAATTGTCCCGAAGGGCCTCTGGAGACTCTCTGCCTCTTTTTCCCCTTCTGTTGATAGACTTGTTGCTGGTGAGAGTTTACTTCTCCATCGCCGCTGTAAATATGTTCATAGTTGAGGCAGCAGAACCATGCAGAGGCTGCCTGCAGGCTGAGGGGACTTGCCACTGAGCGCCCGGACAGAACAAGAATTCAAACGAGGCATGTCAGAACTTTACACCCCCCTGTCTAGGGCAACAGGCAAGAACAAAGAGTACTTGTTGCTTTTCACGTTGGGTGACCCTGAATCTGCCTGTTCACAGACTCACAGACCTGCTCCCACCCCCCATCTTTGCTCTTTTACAAAGAGCTCCCTGGAGCATTCCTAGCTTCATTTACTGCCCTTGCAAAAGCAAACAATCACAAGTGAATATAAAATGAGTATTCAGAAATCTAGCTAACTAGGAATTATTCATCCACCCCCACTGCACAAGACTAGCTGTGAAGGGGGCTAATGGAATTTAGGATGGCCTTCTGGTAATGGCCAATTCGGACAGATGCTGCCATAGAATCATAGAATTGTTTGAGTTGGAAGTTTGGAAGGGACCTTAAAGATCATCGAGTACCACCCACCCCTGCCATGGTCAGGGACACCTTCCACTAGACCAGGTTGCTCCAAGCCCCATGCAACATGGCCTTGAACACTTTGAGGGATGGGGTATCTACAACTTCTCTGGGCAACCTATTCCAGTGCCTCACCAACATCACAGTAAAGAATTTCTTCCTGACATCTAATCCAAACCTCCCCTCTGTCAGTTTGAAGCCATTCTCCCTAGTCCTGTCACAACATGCCCTTCTCTGTCTTTCTTGAGGGCTCTCTTCAGGCACTGGAAGGCCACAATTAGGCCACCCTGAGGCCTTCTCCTCTCCAGGCTGAACAATCCCAATTCTCTCAGCCTTTCCTCATAGGAGAGGTGCTCTATCCTTCTAATCATGCTGGCGTTTCTCTTCTGGACTGACTCAAAAGGTTGATGTCTTTTCTGTGCTGGCTTCCTTTCTACCTCTACTTGTTTACAGTGAAATGTGTTCAGGCTGATTTTCAGATCTAGCTCCTTCGAAAACATGGCACGTTATGAAGGCTCACTAACATTTAGACCCTGATTTATGTATCACTGACATAGAACAACTTATCAGGCACCCTACAGCGTGATGCTGTATCCAAAGAACGAGAAAAGCACAGCTGAGCAATAAGCAAAAAGCTCCTGGGAGGCCGTCGATGGTTAACATGGAAGCGGAGTGTCCTCAGCCCAGCTGACACATGGCCTTGCCAAGGAGAACAGTAACCAGGAGACCAGAGGGTGCCAGCTGCATTGGTAGAAACTGGATGGAGGCCAGCCAAACAGTCCAAGGGCACTGACTTTCAATGACTCCTGAAATACACTGGACTGGATTCAGGAAACCAGGGCAAGACTTCATTCCCTTTTTTGCTCTTTTTTAGCCATCTGGTTCTTCAAATGACCAACAGCTCAATTTGCCATGTAGCACATACCGCTTCCCTGAGTGAAAAATGGATGTTCAGCTTTAAGTGCTTAGAAAGAAAAAAACTTGCCAGACTTTGCTACCAGCCTGCTGTGTTACTCTGTGGAGAGGAGGCAAAAGGGAGCTGATGGCAAGTTTGAGGTAGTTCCAGTTTTTGCACTCATGAAAGCCTAAGCAGGCCACAGGCTCTTGTGAAGGGCGTGTGTGTGGTCCAAGTGATTTCTCATATTACTACCACACCTCATGGAGTCACAGGCTTGTTATCAAGTGTTTCCATGCAAAGGGGAAAGGTGGGAAGCAAAGGAAGAGACAGTCTTTCCTTTTCTCTCTGTGGGAGAAAAAAAAAATCAAGAAAATCTGTTCTCTGTTATCATCTCTGACCAACAGTGTCATCAGCTGACCGACATCCTGGTGTGGCAGTCATTTCTCAACTGAAATCATCTATGTCCCAGCTGCTGCAGCTCCAAATCACACTCATGCCATTTGGCTTAAAACGCTGCACACTTGACCGAAGGTTTGTCCATTTCTGAAGATCCCCACAGTTAATAGGCCAGATGCCTCTCCCAGAGTACTTGCACAGATGTATCTTACCACTGGGAGAAAGCAGACAGGTACAGCCAACTTCACTGGGCAGCTGTGGAGGGAAGTGAACAAGCATGTGGAGCGGTCAAAGAAAAAAATGTCTGGCAAGTTCTCATGGTGCCGTCATGTTCCATGAAAATCACATTTTGTGCTAGTGGACAGCCAAGCCTGTAACCACGGATTTGCTTTAATCACTGGACAGCTCCCATGAGGCTGGACCCAGATTCCCACCTGGGTGATCTACAGCATTTAATGAAAACAACTTGGATTGAATTAATCTAGGGCTAATAGGCAAAGCTTAAAGTTTGGTTTCCCCTACTTGTTGCCAAAGCAAGATGACATATTTACTGCCTACTCAAACTAATGATGTTTGAAGTGGATAAGGGGGGAAATGAAAAACAAGTTTAGCCTTCACTTCTAATGGGGCTGGACAAACTTGCTAAATGGAACACTATATACCGCATGTTCTTGTGAATGGACGGCAACCAAAATGCAGATATCTTTGTGTTTTAATGTCTGCAGACACTATGAAAAGTAGGATCCTTGACTGCTTATATGTGATTTATTAAAACCTTAATTTACCACGGGAACAGTTCTGTCTGCGTAGCCAAATTACTACTGGGCTGTATAAGACAAGTCTGCCAGTCATTATTTCCAGTTATACAAGAGTCTAGTTTTTCCTTTCTCCCTTACTCCTGGGACCTGTACACCATTCTCCAAGCATTTCATAACAGGATGGCAGTTTTCAATCCAGTTGAATCCTTACAATGACCAAAATAATTTTTTTATCTCCAATGGATGTGAAAAAAAATCAACTGAGATCTCAGTTTCACTGACACACACAAACCCAAACTGTGGGAATTTACATCTTAAGCTCTGTTTTCCCGAGCCACAGGAGAGGCTAAGGATTGAACTGGCAAAGACAACTGCAGCCCTCCACACCATAGCTGAGGCAGGTTGGAATCACGACCTGCTAGTGCTCACAATGCCTGTTCAGTTGATTAATAACTTTGGAGACACTGGTCTCCCAGTTCTCTGACAGCCAGAGTAACTCATTATGCCACTACTTTAGACTGTGCTAGCTGCACATGACAAAAGGAAAGTCCTGTGAGGTCATATTACTCAGCTCCCTCAGGGGCTAATTCAACACTTCCCTTTTCATAGTGCCTCATTCAGACCAATTACAAGCGTCTCAAGCAAAAAAGCTCACACTTTCCCTTCTGTGCAACCGACTGATCTCAGCTTATCAATCTCAAAGGAACCACTGTGATCCATCTATTCTGATCTCTTACCAAGCACAGCTTATAGGTTACGCTGTATGAACTAGGCTATATCTTTAACAAAAATAGCTATTCTCAATTTACAGACATTTAGGACAATTAACCACCAGTGAGTAAATTGTGCCACTGCTTAACTGCCCACATGGTTAAATGCCTGCACTTTAGTATTTAAGCATTTCAAGATTCCGTTGCTCATCACTGCTGCAGCAAAGAAAATAGCAGAGACCACTTTAGTGCAGAAAAGGGAGATTTTTTTCACCTTTACATTTAAAATCCTGAAAATCTGTGACCAATACAAAGCATTCAAAAACATAAGGGACACAAGCAAAAGAAGTGGTCTACTCCAGAACTGAAATTTCTCCTAGTTCTCATCAACCCCACAGAGGGATGCTTCTAAATACAAGGTAAGAAACTTCTACAATTACAAAATACTAGTTCACACTGCTCTCTTTAGCTTTTTGTCCAGGTTCTCCTCTGCTCTACAGGAGTAGTACTGGATATATATACACTAGATGCATATGTATTCAAAAACTGTATGACAGCTGAGATGGGCATGTTCCTAGATTGTCTCTCGGGACCACAATTTCTTAGAAATGATCTTAGCAACGATTCACAAGACTCTGGCTGCAGGATTTCTTCTCACATTTGGTTTTCTCTTGCCTCCATACTGAACAGTAAGAATCAGGATCTAAGAATCAAAGTGAAGTGTGGAAGAAAACTTGTAACGCTAGTTCAGTCTACAAACACACATAAAACTCATGTTGTACGGTGTCTGTTGGGACCCACTTCTAATCCTGGAACTCAGACTCTACAGCATCATATTGTCTAAAACCGCTTCTTTGGTTCTTAATGGCACTATTATTTCTACATGCAACAGAGTCTTCTACCACGTACAGGACTAGAAACTGAGTCTATATATTAATTTCCAAGTTTAATCCACTCCCACAGCTCATTTTATCCCTGAACACCAGTTTATAGTTTCTCTTGAGTTGTTAATGTGTGGTTCATGGAATGCTTTCTGTAAATCTCTAAAATTACCCAGTCTAATGATACTGTTGACTTCTTCCATTTAAAAGTCACATAAAACTGCAGTAACCTTAACAAAGTATTTTCCAGTGTGACTGGTTGGTTTTGATTACACCACCATTCAGCAAACATTAAGAAGAAAAGAGTTCCAAGAAAACGCTGTGTTCAAACATGGGCAACACAAAATAAACATGATCTTTTTGTAGTACTTTCCAAACATTAATGATATTTGCCATTTAACCTAATTTATTATGATCTGCAAATTCATTGTATTTTAAGTTTCCCAGGTTGTTGAGAAACCAGACCAGAGTACACTAAATACTCTCCTGCCCACAACTAATTTCCCTGTTTAATACTGCACCCAGCCTGAGTCAGAATCACGGCAACACTCACATCCTAAAGCCTTCCTTGATTTCTGCAACACAAGCTTTGAAAGATACTAAACATATTTCATTTACATCTCATATCTGCTGTTTCACCTGTCTGGAGTAATTGCAAGTATTTTGTCCGGCACTTATTGCTGTATTCCATGTTCTTTGTAATTCACGAGTCATAATTAGTCCTGTTCAATCCATTATTTGTTTTTACTCCTAGCTGATACCATTTTACTTGGAATTTGCAACACTTTATTTACCAACTAGTAATCATCAGCATCATTCTCCTTCCTCTCTCAACTACTTAGTATTTTGCTTGATATTTTCAAACCATTTGGTGATTCCTCAGTAATTTTTTTTCATGCTTTAAAAAAATCCTGAGAGTGAAGTCATGTATTTGTTAGCTAATTCCTTTAAGATCCTTTAAGATCTTGGGGCAACATGTAATCCAGGCTTGTTGGTCTGTACCTAATTCAATGCTTAAGTAATTTCTATACCTGTTTTTTCCTGTTGTTTTACATTTTCAAGATTGCCATTACTAGGTACAAATTAAAACATGATTTTTCTTTTCTGTGTGTGCACTAGGACGATATGCTTAGTCTTTCTGCAACAAATGTGGCTTTCAGTCCCCTTCTCTCATTAATGGAACTTCTTTCTCACAAACATTTCTTTTCCTCCAGTGTATTTGTATCTATCTAATCCTATTGACATTAACTTATTCTGAGTTTTCTGTTGCCTTATTGTAGTAACAGCATGTTTCTGTCTGGTTTTCTTCTCTTCTAATTCCAGTGCTGGGTTTTTAGCTTGCAAGGGGGGAACTTAGTCCTTTTGTAAACTCTGTGTTTGAATGACCTCTTGCAAAGTTACATTCTGCATCTTCTACCTCATGCTTCTTATTCTTAGGTGTTCTTGACTGTTGTACTTTTCCTTTAAAGTACTGCAGGATTTCCTTCCCATATTCTAGATTTAGTGTCAGTTATCCCCTCATTAGTTAATGAACCTCTCATTAGCATTTTATTCAAGCAAAAAGCTTGAATAAAACCTGTTTTTTCTGTTGCAAGGTATGTAAAAAATGTATGTTCTCATTTGTACTCATCAACAGTTTTAAAAGGTATACGAAACAGTTACTAACTTATTGGACAATGACCCAGTGAGAAATTGTAGTGCGTGAAGTCTTATAATTGATCTAGCCAAGTCTCTTGGCCTCCCTGGAGGTAGAACAGGCCTGTATCCATTGATTAAAGGCTGCATTCCAGTTCGATTCTCCTGGAAGTGCAATGCTGAAAGGCAGCTGGGCACAGAAGAAATATAAGGCCTTCCCAGAGCAGATGGCCATTTGTGTAATTCCAAATCTCCTATTTGATACGAGCTCACCCTTCTTTTTCCCAGGAACACCATCAGCCGAGGCAAACAATTACTACGTAGAAAGCTCTTGTTACACCCAAGAGAAGCAGAGATGGAGTTAAGTATCTTCACTACACCCAGCAAAAGGTGAGAGGGGCAGGTTGTGCAGTACGCAGATCCGAGAGCCATCTGATCTAGCTGTGAGGTTGGGGGAACTCCTTCATTACACTTACCACATAATCATACTTATGCTTCAGGTTCCAGCGACAGATGGGACACTGGCCAGAGGGGTTTGGAGGAGTTGGTGCTTCAGCATCCTCTATAATTTTCCCTTCAATCTAGGAAGCAATTTAAAGGATATAGTGATCAGGCATAGCTTAAACCTCTACCTGCACCAGTGACTCAAGGAATACTTTTCATCAAGCCCACAATATGTTGACCAGTTCTGTGCAGATGTAAGGAAAACAATATCTGCATTCAACTCACTTTTATAGAGGTATACCAAGCACTTTGGTACATCTATGCCACAGAACATGGGGAGAAGAACAAATCCAGAGAGCACAGAAAACCCTTCGGTAAATTCTTTTGTATGTTTTACTAAACATAACCTGGTTGACAGTCAGTGTGAAGTTCTCATATTCACCCGAATTCCGTTTATAGCAGTACTCTTTTGAAACACCATGCCTTGAAGTTGTAGAGTCCCTTTAGCCAAAACCTTTAAAAAATTTTTTTTCTGGGAATACAAGAATGTCACAGAATAGCAGATGCACATTATAGACAAAAACATGCAGGGGCTTGCTAGATTATAACTCACAAACAGGGCAAATTCTGAGTAAAAGTTAAATTTAAGAAAGGACTGCTAGGAGACATCTGTGGAGTTTGTGGTTTTCTTTTTTTCTTTTTTTTTTTAAATACACCAATATTTTATCCTGTTTAATTCACTGCACAATTCTTTTAGGAAATTATAAAATGATCTTCTCTACATCACTGCAAAGCGGTGATGTCTAACACTCAAGTTTTCTCACAAGTAACACGCAAAGAGATGTAGAAGGTATGTAAGGAAGAACTTGACAAATTTGTTTTCTAAAAGTAGATATGTAGGAATATAGGAATATGAAGTCTATCTACATATGCACTTGTCCTTTTTTTTTCTTGAGACTTAGTAATAAAAGCAAGAGCTATCTCCAATTGCAGCCAAGTGGACAGAAAAAACAATAAAACTAAGCCTTTTTTCTCCAAAATATTTTGCAAGTTTCCGCTGGTCCAATTAAGATTAAATGCAGATTCTGAGCACCAAATGACAGGCTCAAACACTGCAAGCACCAGAGAGTTTGAAAATAAATCCTGGGTGGAATGCAAGGTTACTTTTAAGAAACCATCAGGTTCTGTGCTGGAAAACGTGGAAAAAGAAAAGCAAGACATCTTCTGTAAGTGTGCACAGCAAAATGGCATCCAGCTGAACTGGCAGAACTATTTCATACTCCATGTTTGTGTCTTTCTTGTCTGGTGATGGTAAAATGGAAACATAAGTTATCTCTAGTTCAAGCATCTTGGTATCTCCAAGAGGCAGTATTGTCAAATTTTAAGTAAGACTACTCCCCCCACAAGTATAACAGTCAGTTTTACAGAAACAAATACCTAACTATGAACATAAAATGTAGACCAGTAGCTAACTTTTTATTGATCAGTAAAATTATTTTCTGGAAGCTGGTGTATTTGGTCTTGATTCTTGCCAGTCTGGCTTCAAACTGTACTTTGACTGTAATTCCAGCCTGGAAATGAATACAGATTCAGAATGCTATGTCAAGATCACTGTGTCTTGAGATAACTTTCAGTGTACAGGTTTTGGCAATTATTCCCCAATTACTGAGCATTTTGATACTGCTAATCCACTCAGTTGCTATTTTTCTGTTAAACAACTTAAGAGGGCGTATAGAGGCTCTACATTCTCAGTAAGCTGATGAAATCCAGATTTCTCTGGGATTCATTCATCTGGTTCATGTCAAACACTTCCTTTAATACTGATAAAAACAAGGACACATAGAAAGATGAGCACAGAAAGATGGATTCAGGAAAGACTGACGCAGAATTGGCAAGATAAATGGAGTGACCAATGGATACACTGAGAAACGTATCAGCCCTTTGGTTTGTCAATTTACAGCATTTGTTACAAGATTTTCCTCATCTAGGGGCACTGATGGATCCTAGATTGATGCTAGGATACTACACATTAAAAAAACCCCAAATCTCCAGGAAGAAATTATTTTATAGAGGGCTCTGCTAACATAATGCATACCTTTTTTACAGCAAATCTCAGTTAATCTTTTTGGACTTTGAGATTATAATTTACATCCCCTTTGTAAAGGGGGGTGCCACATTGCGTTGCCAGCCACAATGGAATGACAAAGCCACCAGGCCCACTTTTGTGCCTGTACTTGAGACAATATTGAGTGTCACCAGTTTTAGGAATGAATCCCCTGAAGAACTGTGGTGTTTTGGGTTCCAAATACCTCTGGTCAGGTCTTCCAGCTTCACCACGACTGTAGTGAGGGGTTCTGTGCTCACAGGTGGCTCAGACTGGAGGCACCTGCCACCAGCAAACAGAGTGACAATCCCAACCTTCGGCAGCCAAATCCTCCATTGCTTACCCGCACTCGCAACACACTCCTACCTTGGATTTGCCTTCACATTCCCAGAAAAAGCCTTTTTTTTTCCTGAACTTTGCTGGAAGGGGTGGGCGGAGGGGGAGAGGCAAGGGGGACGGGCATAGACACAAACGACCACACACATGACTGGCGGCTGAAGGAAGGAGAAGCGACGGCAAAGGCAGCTACCGAGGAAAAGGGGTACAGGGACTTACTGTGGTCGTGTTGCCTTCAGTCACCTCCACAACTGCAAAAAAAAAGAAAAAAAATTAAAGAGGCATGAGATCACAATGAGAGTGGTTCAGCCTGAAAGAAGTAGTATTTGGGGGCTGGGAGAGGGCGAATTACAGTGACCGCAACCATCTCTCCGAGACGGCGGCGAGGCAGCGTGGGGCCGCCCCCGGACTCACCCTGGCGAAGAGCCCGGGCCGGCGGGGCGGCCCAGCCGCCTCCCAAGAGCCCGGCGAAGAGCCGCCTCAGCCCCCCGCACAGCAGGCTGGGCGCCGCCATCTTGCCGCTGCCGGCGCTGCCGTCACTCCGCTTCCGCCGGCGGGAGGGCGGCGCTGCCGCCGCCATTTCGGGGCGCGTCCCCCCCGCCCCGGCAGCCGAGGGGCAGGAGGGGGCGGGAGGCTTTTGTGCCCCTGCCCAGCGCCTTCCACCCGGGCTGGTTTTCGTTTTCATTAAGTACAACGTGCAAGTCTGTCCTTGAACACCTCCCGGGAATCTGACTCCATCACGTCCGTGGGCAGTCCATTCCGATGCTTAACTACCCTTTCTGTTAAGACATTCCTCCTGAAGTCCAATCTAAACCTTCCCTGGAGCAGCTTGAGGCCATGTCTTCTTGTCCTGTCACTTGTTGTGTGGGATAAGAGACTGATACCCAGCTGACTAGTACGTCCTCTCAGGTAGTTGTAGAGAGCGATAAAGCCCCCTGAGCGTGCTTTTCTCCAAATTAACCAACCCGAGCTCCCTCAGCTGCTCCTTCATGAGCTCTGTTGCCCTCTGGATTTGCTCCAGCACCTCAATGCCCTTCCTGAACTGAGAGGCCTAGAATTGGACACAGGACTTGAGGTACGGCCTCAAGAATCACTTCCCTAGTCCTGCTGGTCACACTATTCCTGATAGAGGCCAGGATGCCACTGGCCTTGGCCACCTGGGTACACTGCTGCCTCGTGTTCAGGAGAATGGAGGTGAATTTAGACGTACTCCTACCTTTGTGTTACGGAAGCCTGAGCCATACTTCTGCCACAGCTCCTGAGTCTCTCCTGGCTCCCCAATGAGAGGAAGACCAAGGGGTGGTTTTGCTTGAACTATATGGCTGCCCTATTTGGATGGGCTCTGGGTGACTCTCATACCAGGGTATGTTTCAGGCCATCTGTGGGATGTGTGGAAGGGGCTTGTTTGTCCCTGTACGTTCCCATGGTGGTTTGTATATTTCAGCAGGTGAAGATTTGAAGCACCATGTTGCCAGGATGTAAATCTTGTAACCAACCTGTCAAGTTTAAACGCTTTGCATTTTTGTTTTAATATCACTTGCCTTTATCAGGCCTTGGGCATCTTGTAGGCTGCTGAGAGGTCACTTTTCCCATCATCTTTCTTAGCATGCCTCCTCACCTCTTGGCTTCTTTCACCTGCCTTTCGTGGACGGTAGCCTAGAGTGCATGCTTAGGGCCTGCTTAGTCTGCTGGGACTTCAGATACCAGCAAACAGTTCATCTTAGATGGTGATTCTGCAACTTCGCAAAGACAGTACTTCAGTTGAACTGTACTCAGTGGGAAAGGTCATTCATGGGATTTCTCCAAGTGCTTGTTTGCATTCTGTAACTTCAGCTCTTTAAAAAAAATCCAGGAAGCGAAAACTAACTGAGTAAATTAAAATCACTTGGGGGTCATGTGTGTTGATGGACATTCACACCATTCAATTCCATCAGTGGTCAACAGTGCTCATCTGAGGTCTTTTGTACATTTTTTGAGTTTATAGCTAGAATGTGGTGTAAAATGTAAACTGTCACATAAATGTAAAATGTATTGTAAAATATGATTTGCTCTTCCTGTCACAGTAGGTCTTCCACCTCCATCCTCTTGTGTGCACTTGCTTTTTGCTACAGTCTAGTTTGCAAATCTCTTTATGTGGCAGATCTATGCACTTAACTCCGGGACTTTCCGAAGAAGCGGGAATAAAGGCAGGGCTTCTGTCCAGGCTCCTGTGCTTTATGCCAAGCGATGCAAACAGGGCCATCACGGTTATTCAGAGAGCAAATTGAGTAAGAATGCTTACCGGAAGAGATCTCTTCCTCTCTTGCTGCTTTAGGCTATATAATGATTTTTAGAAGCAGGGTGATCTTTAACTTGTGCAAAATCTTAAACATAAGAGCCAAATGAAATATTTACTGCCATCCAGTCTGGGAATAACATCCTTATGAGGAGAAGGAACATTGCTATGTACAGTGGTATAGTGATGTCGCATTTTTATGAGGGTTGTGTTTTTATTTTCCTTTATGAAGTGAGTTTTGTCCAAGTGGAAGGAGGAGTTTGTCTGCAACTGTGTAATAGGAGAGTTTATTCAATGTCTTAAAATAAATGCAATTTCTTCTGCTGGCTTCCTTGCCTCTTGTGATTGAGAAAGCTAAAGGGGTGGCTTTATACGTAGACAGAGGCTGTTCAAGAGTTTCTCCATGTCATGGGACTTTTGAAGCAGATACTTCATCAGCAGTGTGGCTTTTGGTCAGACAGAAAGAGGCCAGCAATATGGTGGTAATTCAAATACACTAACTACTCCACTTGCTTGCCTCACCTTTAAAGACACGCTGTCTCCAAAGGAATTTAAGTGACACATAATTTCATGCAAACAAAGGAAATAATTGCTTCCTTAAAAACCTGCACTTTTTGGATTTGAGTGATTTGTGTCCTCTCCTGAGATTTTTGTTTTGTTTTGGTTTGGGTTTTTTTTGTCTCGTGAGTATTTTCTACAACTGTTAGCAGTGCAGACCATTGAGTCCCAAGGAGACAAACAAAGCATGTGCCAGTTTGAGTTGAAGCCCATAATCTCTTTCCAAATTTGGAAATTTGACATATTTCTGATTTCTTGCAGATAATTTTTGAATGTGTTTATTTCATCAAGCCCTTGTTTTCAAGGGAGAAGAAATATAGCTCTGAATACTATGTCTGTGTACACAAGAGAGAAAAGGAAATTATTTTGTTTCTGTAAGCTGGTTCAGCCATGGTCTGTGATTTGTCAGCACTGTGGAGGGTCATCCAGTTTAGATAGAACTGGACATTTCCAAGGAACAGAACAGGATGTCACTGGCCATTGAAGAATTAGTCCTTTTCCTTTTGAATAAAAATTAAACCTGTGCTCCCAAGTGTGAGTCTCTGTTGTCTCTGCTCAGGAGCAGAGAAGTATCATATTTTAGATGAGAAACTTATGTCCCAATTGCTTATGGCCTCCAGAGATTTTATGGGACTGTTCTCAAAGTAATTGTATTCCTTGTTTGAGATGCTTTGGGATTACACATTGTAGACGTTCTGTAAGGCTCCGTTTTCTTTTCATACTAATTTGTGTTCTGTCCTTGTCTGAAAATGGACTATGTTTTGCTATTTTTCCTATAATGTCTTACTATTTTCTGCTTCCAGCTACGAAGAAACTTTTCTTGTCCTTTGGACCTTTTCTGGTCTGCTGGATGCTAATGGATGAGATGTATATCTGCTCCAGAGCCTTACCCGTGCAAATAGCTTGTGAAGGCTGAGGCTGTTCCAACCAAACAGGATTAAAAGTCATAGGAATAGAGATGGAAAAAGCTATTAGGTCAAGTAGTTCCCACACGCACCCCTTGAATCAGTACAGGTTTGTTTCCAATGGTTCATTTTTGGTGCTTTCCAGAAGGGGTCAGTGCAGGTCAGCGCTCACTTTGAATCCAACAGCCCTTCCCCCTTCTTGAAAAGTTAGGAAACCTGAATCTAGTGACGAGTAGGTTGCAAGACGTCTAGAATTTATGTTATAGCCTGTAATTTGATGTTGGGTGATCAAAAGCAGAAGAAATGTGTTCAAATCCAATAACTTATCATCCAAGATTTTAAATGAGGAAGATTACTGAGCTCTTCAGAACTACTTTTTAGGTATGTATGTATATTAGAAGTTACAGATCCTGAGAACCGTTCTGGGGATGCTCAGTGGTAGTGACAGCGACACAGATTCACAAGTTTATCCTGTTGGGTTGTCCATACTTAGAAAGCACATTTTACAATAATATTTTGTAGTCACATAAACAAAAGTCTGGATAATTGAAATGAAATTTCTGATCGTAAAAGACCAAAAAAAGTGAAAAAAACCCTCTTAAGTCTGAGTAAGGGAAGAGAATAACAATCAGGTTTCACCGAAAATACAGTTCATCCTTCCCAACCACTGAGATACAGGAACTGCCCTGAAGATTGTCCAGTGTCATGAGTCCATTAGGGCGGGGAGGCTCCTGCAGGGTTCACTGCACGCATGTGAACCGGGTGTCTTGGTTGAGAGCGGCCACATCTCGTCAACAGGAAAGCCTGGCCCATTCCACACAACAACAGTGTACACCAAATGCCTGTGTCCATGAAGAAGTGACACCTAGTTTCTGGAATAGATCTTAGAGGGTGGAGAGAATGGTACGGGGACAGAAATCAGTAATTGGAAGTGGGGAGGGGGATGAAAAGGTGGCTGGAGATGGTAAAGAAGGAAATGCTGCAAAGAGAGCAGAGAGAGGTGGCACTCTGGCAGAGGAACAACCGACTCACTTGAATAGAACTTGTTTATATTTTTAAGGTCTTCTTATTTTCCCAGTGGATATGGCTATTTTTCAAAGTAAAATAACCAAGTAATAATTTCATTACGTTTCCTTCCAAGATTTCAAGCTAAGTGTAAACAAGAAAAATCCAGTGGGAAAATTAATCCAACTTCCTTTTTCAAGAGCACTTCAGTTCTGCTTCTTCCCTCACCACTCTCCTTATGTATTTTCATTGCTACTGTTCTTATACCCAGTATCTGTGGCATTGTTGACATCAGCTGAAATACCTCAGTGATGGCATTTATTAGAGAGAGAAGCCTTTAGGATCACTGAAAAGCACTTCTGATTCAGAAATGATAAGTTCCGAGATTTTCAGTGTTTAAAAAATACTAATGATTTTTGATGCTCTGGGAATGTTCCACATGGGCAAGTCAAAGTGATGGAAAACAACTGAAGCACTTGCATTGGATTTGATCTCTGGCAATTAATATTTCGGCTGCATGTGAGAATCATAAGGAACAAAAACTCTGTAACAACACCATGGCAATCAGACAGGCAGACCTCCAAAGCTTTAATTTTTCCAGATGTTAAGTGCCGTGATTTTCCAGCTCAGGTGAAGGAGGGATTTCAGAAAAACAGACAATAAAAAACATTGAATTTTTAAGGGTTGGTTGGCATAAAGACCACTGCATTGCTGAGCTTTCAGATACCAGTGTGCTGAAACACAAGCAGTGCTAATATCCATCAAATGCAGTCAGAGGCTTGATCTGGGACATAAATCAAGATATGTTTTATAAGTTTTAAAATACATTTGTATGTTTTTACAATAAGAACGCTGTGTCTTCAGATGCTTCCAGACTGCATTTTAACAAATGCTGAGTTTGCCTTCAATAACAGACATGCTTGTAAAAATGGCGAGGATGAGCAGGAGACTCAGAGTCCGCTGGTTCATTCACACTAGGAGAGCCCTGGGGTGGTCTTTCACTGGGGAATCATGGAAGCCCGAAGCCATCTGTCTGCATCAGTGCTCCGTGCTGTTGGCTGCAGAGCGTAGAGCCTTGACTCAGTTTCTCTCTTGTTGTCACCAATGCTTGAGATTTATTAGAGAGGCCTTAGGACAACGTAGACAAAAACCAGTCATGTTCAGTCCTTCCTTCCGCCAAACTGATGTATCATTGTAGAAACTGCTTTTTGAGTATTTAGTGTGGACATCTGTAAGCTTCATATCCCTGTCTCTGAGTGCAGGAGGATCCACAAGCTCAGCTATCAATCACTCTGGTCAAGAGTTACATGAGACTGGCTGAGTGCAAAGCAGGCTCTACAGCCCGTTCCAGCCAGGGATCAAACTAGACTTTTAGTGAAGTGGTATTTTTGTAACCAGGCAGAGAGTCAAGGCTGAAATAGTTTGCAGGAGAAAGTGCCAGCTGGGTTTATACTTTGTGAAAAGAGTAGAGGCTCTGTTATAATGACAAACTTTGCAATCCTCTTCTTGCTCATCTTTCCATTTTTCACTCCATGAGATTGGAGTGGGGGAAGCCCGTGCTGTGCTCTGATGTTGGACCATGATGGGACGTGATGGGGAGATCTCCAGCAGGGTTTTACTCTTATGGCTCCTCCAGCCAGATGGCTTCAATCTACTGACCAATTCTCTGTGCTTTGTGTGAGGTCTGCATGCAATTTAAATGGAGCCTGTTCTCAGCTAGTTTTGCCTTTTCTTTGCCCCCCTCCCCCACATGCACATATATTCCCATCTGACCCTTTTCATGCTTCCCCCTTTCTTTAGCCTTTCGGGGAAATTATGCTGGCACCATATAACAAATATATCAGCTGGATTCGCCTCAAAGTCCTTCAATTTTGGAGGCTTTCAGTCATCTAACTCCTCTGAGTATTTCTGAGAAGAGTGCTCCCTTAGCCAACTGTGCTGTTGATGTGGTTCTCAGAGTGGTATTTCTTTGTGATGCTGCTGTTTTCCAGCTGTTTGAAAGTTTAGAACATGGCACTTCATGTACACACCTATGTGTGCCACCACCGTGAGTCCCAGCAGATTTTTCTAAACCACAAAACACTGTTATCTGAACTTCTGTTTATCTTTGCCTTCTGCAAATCTGGAAAAAAAAAGCATTTGCTCTCTAGGTTATTTTTTTTTTTTAATTTTCCAATATTGTTCAGCATGAAAAACCTCAAATATCATGACAAATAAAAGCAGGGAATGCCCTTCTCACTGCATTTTTATCACTTAGCACCAAAATTGCACCGAGTAGTAGACAATACGAGACAGTCTTATTAGGCAGTCTTCTAAAGAGAAGACAGTAGAAGACAATAAAAGAGTGATAACTGTACAAGGCAGTAGGACATCCCTGTTTGTGTTGTTTCAGTCATCATCAAGCTTGCTTCTTGGACTGGCATATTGGAAAAAAAGATCAGGTGCGCTGGAGTGATGATTGTTGGTCTATTAAAATCAGTTTTACTTCATCCCTAGCTGTCTGTGCTTTCTGCTTTGTTGTGCTGCATTTTTAGTGAATTCTTTACTTTTACTAATTATCCACCTGGAAGAAACTTGGAGGCTGCTGGAAAACTAAAGTGTTGTCCTCCTTGCCTTCAGGTGAAAACACAATATACTTTTGCATTTCCCTACAGCTTCCTCTATGAGTCGTAGCTGGATGGATGCCTTATCTGTTTAGAGACAGATAAGGGAAAAAAGAATTTCCCTTGGGGAAAGAAGGACATGGTAGTATTTTTCTGACACTTTCCAAATCTCCTGGTACATGGGACTATAGGGTCTACATGGGCCATGTTGTGCAGCTCAAAGCGCTGTTTCACTGATGAGGATTTCCAAAGTATATTGCAGTGTGGTACTTCTTTTAATCTAATTTCTGTCAGTTCTTTCTGGGAAAGGCATTCTGTGTCTGTTTGTGTAAGTGACAATGACAGCCAATTCCCATTTTGATATCCAAGACATGGAAATAAAATCCCCTCTTGAGCCGAAAGATACTTGTTTCTGGTACCCTGCAGATGTAGTATATAAACAAGAAGGACTCTGCTTTTGTGTGTGTCCCCCCCAAAACCCAACAAAACAAAACTGTTAACTGTAATCTCACTGAGTGAATCAGAGAAAAACACGAGCTTGGCATGCAACAAGAAAGCTGAGGCAAAGATGAAAGTGATACTGATGACCATAGCTTAACTGGGTTTTCATGAAACATGCTGTTCTTCACAATTTGCCTAGCGCTTGATAGTTTATGAGTCTGGCAAGACAATGAAACTTCAAACCCTTTGCTTTGCAACTGGAAAAATGAAGCAGAGAGATATTCAGAAGAGCACTAGGACACTTTGTCTCTTTTATTAAGGAGAAGCACTTCAGCAGCAAGGGAACGAGAACCTCCTGCAAACATACAAGCACAGTTTAGCTGTAAATCAGCTCAGCTGCAGTCCTCACCACATGATATTCTGTATTTGCCACTGGGGAGAATTCTGCTCATCTCCAGACAAGATTGTGACTTGAGTTAATATTTATTTCCATTTTTACAGATGTGCTGTCCAGTGATGGATGGGGTGTGTTAACCTTCTAGTTTTTCACACCTGGTCCACACCTGTTTGGGATCTCATTCCCTGTCCTACTGGGCAGCAGCTCTTGAACTTTGTTGGATCCTGGTTCTCAGGCCAACTGAGGGTGGTGAAAAGCTTTGAAACTCTTGGCCAAAGGGCTTTTTGTTTTTAAAGTCAGAGAGGTTGGTAGGTTTTGTTTTGTTCTTGAGTGAATATTCATTCTCACAACAAAAACATTTCACAATAAGCTGTTTTCATTTGACAGCTCTTTGGCAGTACATGTGTGAAATAAACTGGGGTTTTTTTGTAGTCCAGTTCCTAGTGGTTGAGAATATCCCTGTCTCAAAAAGGCTTTGGACTTTCATTGCATTCATTGACAGTTTAATCAAAAAAGTTTTGGACTAAGTTTTCCTCAGAGTCTAAACTCTCTAGGGAAGGTGGAAGTCCATCCTCCAGCGCACTGTGAAGAATCTTGTCTTGCCTGAGCAGCTCCTTTTGAATAAGAAGGGGACTTTGGTCTCCAGGGGTGTGGGTTCAATAGCATGAAATTCAATACCAAAATTTTAAAACAAAAAACAAATGGTATTGTTTTGAATCCTTTTATAGCATGTTTTTTTCATTTGCACTGCAGGAGCTTTCAATATTAGTATGCGAGCACTAGCCAAATTTAGGTTGATCAAGACTAGAGAAGAGTTCAGAGAGACCCAGCTAAACATACTGAGGAGGAGGCTTCATGGCAAATGAAGTTCCTTGTAGAATGCCAGAAGACAAAGCATGATCTGGGAGAAAATTAATTTGCTCAGATGTCTTGAATTGCTCTAACTTAATTCTTCTAGTTTAGGAAAAGATCTGAGCAGCACTACTCAGTGCACTTATAGTGTTACTGTCTACTTGACTGGGCAGTGTGTGAATGACAAGTATGTGGAGAGTTGCTGTAGTTATTAATAACATAATTGAAAGCCAGAATAAACATGATGCTTCAGGCTTTTAAACTAATGTCAGTTCAAATTTGGATGGTGGACAGGCTACTAAGTGGATTTTAAATCCTCCTCTGTCTAGTCTGGTAGCTTTTTCAGGAGGTAAAATACTGAACTGTAGAGACCTTGGGACTGCTGCAACAGAGCGACTCACATATTCCACATCTGCTGGTTTCTGTCCGTATGGACTAAAGAAAGTGGTGAATCGGGACTGAGGTACATAGAAGGAGCTGTGATGGGAATGAGGGACAAGAACAGTTGGGGTGTCATAAGCAAAGGCCAAGGCATGCAGCAGAGATGGGTTTGGGATCAGAGAGCTGAGTTGTGTTTAATTTGTGAGCAGATCAGCATGTCACTGTTGCATTGGGGGTTATTGACCAAGGCTCAAAGACAACTCCTGGGCAATATGTTGTGGTCTCAGGGCTGAGACAGTAGGAGAACTGCAAGTCAGCAGAGATTGTTGTGGTGATACCAGGGAAGAATAGAGAAAGAAAGGGAGTTGCCAGTCAGGAATGAGGGATGCTGGCAGAGCTCAGTATTGGAATAACTGCTTAGTGCTAAGGTGCTTTCGTCTTCCTTGGATGCCATTATGTGTCAGTTTTTCCTGGTTGGGTTTCTTTTTTTTTTTTTTTCCATTTTCCTTTAAGAATCTGAATCCCCCTGAGCAGCAGGTGATCTTGACTATAATGTAGAGGAATAAGCTTGGGAAAGTTTTGTTAAAAGAGAGTGGGTTATAAAAACAACCCTCTCTGCACGGCTTGAACCTGTCAGCATGACGTTGCCGACTATGCAGCTGGAGGGAAATGCAACAGGCTCCACAGCCCTGAGACAGAGCAGCCCACACAGCCTGCAAATGTTATGGGCCTGGCGTGGATTTGGGGAAGGTGTGCCTGCTTTGCCAGGTGGGCCATGCATGGAAGTCAGATGCTTAAGTAGCTGTAAGCCTCTAATCAAAGCAATCATTTTGAATCCCAGTTCTGCCAAGAGCTTGAGAGGGGTGAGGAAAGTGCCTGAAAGTCCTCTTGGTCTCATCTCCAATGTACAGGGTGCTTTTGAGTGTCTGCTTTGGGACTTAATATTTTGGCCCCTTGCAAGATGAAAGGACTCTTTGTAAGGATAGTCCTCTCTGCACGTGGCTGCAGTATGAAGTTGTGCTGGTGTCCAGGCATGGGGCAGTCAAATAAAGCTAGAAAGAAAGTGGCCAATGGATGGGGAAGTTTGTGTGAAGTGGCATGGCATGCTGGTCTGCCCAGGAGGTCTTGCTGTTCGGCTCAGTGTCAGTAGCCCTAGAGCAGGGGTTGCTGGAAACATTTCCATCCAGACAAATTGACTCTGTTTGTTCCTGTTGGCTTTGTTCCTTTCTCTTTTGTGTTCCAGAAAGGGAGAATTTACCCTCTGCAAATGCAGGGCTTACACACAATTTTCCTGGATCTCAGTCAGTCAGCCAAATCAGCAGGAGCTTTTTGGAAATGACAGGAGCCAGCTGAGGTCAGTTTTGATCTGGTAAGAACTTTACTAAACCAGTATTGGTTGGGAGTCACTTTCATTAGACCAAGTCAGTAGGAACTGCGGAGAGCTGGCTGAAAAGGTGTAATTCCTGGTGAGGAGTTCTTGGATGAAAATCACTTCCTGGATGAAGGAGTCAGGGCCATGCTGAGTTATTTCCTGATAGAAGGGTCTTTGTTCTCAACCAGGTGAACTAGACTAGACTATTTAAGGTTTTTTCCAACTTTCCTCATTGTATACCAAGACTTTTTCCAAACAGGCAGCAATGGACCTATAGCTTTTGTGTAAGGAGTATCAGAAGTTATTATGCCTTTTGTGGGTGCCCAGCGGCCAGGCTCGAACCTTCTCTGCTCACAGCTGCTGCCTTAATTCCACTGTGTGGTCCTCGCTCCAGTTGTATGGAGGCTTCTCTTGATCTTCAGAGATACTGCAGGAAACTGTTTTCTCTCACTGACCTCAGAGCCGTCTATTTGGAGAAGAGGTGTCATATCATAGCAGGACACACAAATGTCTGTAGTGCTATCTTGTGGAATATTTGGCATGCCCCGTCTGTAGCCGTGCAGTAGCATATGTGAGCATGTCTTTGTGTCTATCAGTTGAGGTAGCTCACCCTTCCTTCCAGGATGAGTTTGCGTTCTTTTTTCTGGGTTGTTACATCCTGATGATGGTATAAATTTTCTCAGGGTGCTTCCAGGCTGTCCTGCTTCTCATGTGTCATCTGATCCATGTTTTTAAGTGACTAGCTGGGGATGCAGATCTCGGCTCGATTCTCTGCTTTGCCACAGACTTTCTGTGTGACCTTGACAAGTCATGAGGTGATTTTTCCAACATGTTTTCCTTATGAGCAATTAAGGGGTACATTTTTAGAAGCAGAAGTCAAACTCCAAGAGAATAGCAAGAATAAGCTTTTGTGTGCTGGCCATTCACGAACTACAGAGTACCTACTTATGGTCTGTATGTTTGTATTTGAAAAATAATAGCTTAATTACCGTATGATCAGGAGCATAGCTACACTGGCAGAGAAACCTAGGGGGAATATGGTCTGCATGTCTAGAAGCCTTATTGCTGGACTGGGCATTGTTTACTGTCTCCTTTTCCCAGCCTAGGGCCATTGCCTTGTTTATCCAGTGACAAAAACGAGGACACTATAGAGTGCATCACTTTGGAGACATCTGCATGAGGGGTTTTGCTGGCACAGTTACATCAGCAGCCCTCTTTGGCTGGATGAGCTTTGCAGTATGGGTCAAGCTTTAGTCTTTGAGTTCCACAGGGACTTAACCAGCTATGGGACATAATTGTGCCTCTCTTCCCTATAAGTCTGTGTGAAGATGGACCACGTTAAAATTAAGAGTTGCACAGGTTGTAGTTGAAGGGACCATTGAAAAACTTTGATAGGTACAGTATCATTCAACTAAGATTTCATAAGATGTTCAGTTCATAAAATGACTTGAAATGTGCACTTAATAAGTGGATGTGAAAACATGCAGAAGGTGGAGAGATAGATCAGTTCAACATTTCCCTAATTCTAAATGTCCTTTGCAATGCTACTAAAGTCGTGTTTATATCCAAGGAGGAAAAATGTAAAACAGAAGAGCATTAAGGTGATCTGTTTATGTTTAGCTACTCACCTGTCTTGCACAGTGGTTTGGTTGTTGGTACTCAGTTTTGTCTCTCAAACAGAGTAAAGTCTTTGAATTGGGGATTCTCAAGGGACAAGTGTGGACAATGGCACTTTACTGTAAATTTGAGGCCTTTTGGCTAATCATTATTAGTCTGCTACAGAGGTAGTAGTTTTGAGACTTAGTAAGCAATTGTTTCTTTAAAAACAAAATTGTGAAATGGGTCCAACTTTATGCTTGAAAGTTACCGCTGGTGGAAGCTCTGTAACCTGATCCATTCCTCCACAGATAAGACTGTTTTTCCAGCGTGGCCTGTAAAAGCAGCTCTTTCTTTTGGCCTGAAAACTGATGGCCCAATTGACATACCACCTTTGAATTCAGTGAGAGGCCCTGATCCCTGATCAGGGATCCCTGATCCCCTGATCCCACTGTTTTCAGAAAAAAAACCCCATTCCTTGTGGCTGCTTCTCTAAAGTCAGTATTTCATGTCAGTGCATACTTGGCCTTTATATCTTCAAGGCATCTTTTTTTTTTCCCCTTCCAGATACTTGGGAACAGGAGATTGAGAATGTTTGGTGATGAAAGAGCAATGTGATGCCAGGGGCTGTATTGCTGGCAGCATAGCATAAACACCCTTGACTTATAAGCTGGTGCCAAATGAAGTTCTCAGAAAGCCACAGAAAGACTACCTGGAAAATCAACAAAGGTGTTACATGCAGATGAGACACCTTCCTTTTTGTAGCTCTCACAATGAATCCTTCTTCTGCAAGGTGGTTTGGGCATTTTAGGGAGTGGTAAGTGAACCACACCTCTTCTTCCAAATTCTTCTCACTGACCCACTACTGGGCCTTAGTTCTGCCAAGGAAAAGTCTTTTAAAGGTCAATGTCAACAGTCAAGTGTTGTCTGTTCTCTGAAAGGACAACATGTATCTGAGGGATCTAAAAATATCATTCAATGTTGAGAACTAGAGAATCTATGTACTTTGTAGGGACCCAAATTGCATAGAGCAAAAAAAAATACAAAAATTATTAACTGCGTCCAGTAATTAATTGCTGGTAGCATGTGAGGACGGTTTTCAGGAAAGACTAATTTTCATTCTTGGTTTCCTGAATTGATATATGTGTGTCCACTTAACCTGCCTACTTCTACTGGAAAAGCATAAGATTATGGTGAAGAATACAGACCCTGAGTTAGATTTTGAGTTAGATACTTTGCATATCAGCTATGCCGTGCACAGACAGTGGGGGGAGATCATTAGGAAGCCAAATGCAACTTTCTTATCATATGGGACAGGCACAGAGTGAGTTACGGTATGCTATGGGCAGTTTTCTCTTACACTATTGATGGATAAACTCCATGGACTCCTAATCTATGAAGAATCAGATTATAAAACAGAATTCTGTCAAGAGTTCTTCTCCCTTAAGGCATCTCTCCCCTACCAGGAACCACTCCACTGTCCTTTGCACTCACAGTCCTGACAATATACATTGAATTATACAAAATGGTAGGGATGGAAAAAAGACCGATAAGTGGTATATAGTTTCCAAGCCATTTCTTCTAACCCAGGAGTCTTCCCATCCCATCTCACTCCCTGTGTTTTCATAAATGGCAGAGAGGGATTGGACTGTAGCATACAAGTCATGTTACTTTTTGTTGTTTTTTTTTTTTTTTAATAGTATACATTATACACTGAATTGTGGTATAAACTGCAAATGCTCTGTAAAGGGCTTTTTTGCCTTTCAATACAAAGATTTCTGTCTGTGCCCCTTATACAGCTCTGCCTCTCCCTTCTAATGGGAGGCCTCAGCATGGGGAAACACATCCTAAGAAAGAGGAACAACAGGGCAGGAATTAGTCAGATGCAGAGGAGAGCAGCTCGATACTAACGGCCAAATAGGCTCTGACAGCCTCACACCAACGGGCCACTCTCCTCTATGGGGAGTTTACGAGGCCTTGGCTTGTGTGGCCACCTCCACTTACGAATGAAAATCAAAACCAGATTGATGTCCCCCTCCCAACAGCAGCTGCCTGATTTTTTGCATAAATCGTGCTCCCCGGCCCCTCTCCAGGGGAGCTCCATAAAATAAATGGATTCATTACATGCGGATTTCCTTTTCCTTCTTCTCTGGAGAAACAAAGAGCCTATTAGACGCAATATGGAAATGCACATACACATGCACACATGTGCAGACAACATGAAAATGTGCACGTGCACATGCAGCGTATAAGCTCCCTCCCATCTCTGTACCCAGACAGTGCCATAAAATACATGGACAAAATGCCTTCTCCTTTACATGCACAGCTCTGCCGAACACACAAGCCTGTATTCATTCACACAGATCTGCAGCTTAAACTCTAAACTAACAAGGACAGGAAAGCCCAGGGCATGTTGCTCCTTCCAGAAGGTGGAGGACTGTGAGTACACTGAGTGGGGGTTATTTCCTTTTGTCAAAGCCTCCCCCAGTGCCCAGGAGCTGTGTTTTTACCAAGAGCGTAAGGGCCCCATCCTCTGCAGAGCAGGGCTCACAACAGGCTGCACGCCTGGGACACCATAACCGCAAGAGCTGGGAGGCTGCCAGCTTTCTCTCCAGCTGAAATAGAGGAGGGTGCTTTGTGGCTGAGAAGATGCAGAGGGATGAAGGTAAGGAAATGGCTGGGTGCCCTTCATTCCTCTCATCTCCAGGTGGCGGCAATACTGGCACAGGAAAGAGCTGGAAAACATACCTTCCCTGGAAAGCTCTGCCTGTGTGAAGCAGTCACAGATGCAAATCTCACACCCTGCATACCAGGGTGAGGGATGCACTGGAAACCCCTTGCTGAGCAGGTTACATGAAGTTAGGAGGTGTGTTCACCTTCAAAATGATGCCCTAAGACATTGGCCCCAGGACAAGACTGTAGTACGTGGGCACGTTCACATTGTATGCTAAACTTGGGTCAGAGCCCAAGTTTGAGCACTAACTTGCTTCCCATGCAAATTGTGAACGCCCTAACCCTCAGGGTCAACTCCCTACATCTTCAGTCGGAAAGCCTTTGGGGCTCTAAAAGCTCAGCCTCAACAGGGTGCTCTGCTGTAGAAACAAGAGCCAAATTACAGCAGCAGTGGGAAACTGGTTGTAACCTTTACCAGCTTCTGGCTAACACCTGACAAGGGAACCAGGGAGGAAAGGGAGGAGTAAGAGGAGAGCTGTTTTTGCTCCGTGACACCAAGGGATGCTGTGCCGCGAGGCAAGAGAGAGAGACACAGAGCTCAGCTGGAGGGTGGGAGGCAGACACGATGGTGACATTTGCTGGGACAAAGCTCAGGACCATGCTAAGGATATGCTACTTGTGCCTGAGCTGGACTGAGTTTTGGTGTTCAAGGGAACATCAATCTCCTTTTTTATCCAGAATCCATACTGCCGTGGGGCACTTTTTAGTCTTTTAGCCTTTTTAGGAAGCAGCGGTGTAATAGGAGGGCATAGGCATCAGGCTGGAGGCAAGAGAGACCCTTGATTCAAAATCAAGGGGTGGGGAGAGCAACGTAGCCAGCAAAAGGACTTCAGATACACAATCTCTCAAATCATAAACAGTAGTGTAAGAAGATACTGATGTTTTTCTCAGGCCTTCAGTACTGGGCTTTAAGGTTACAGTCAGGCTTCATTGCTAGCTTTTCCTGGCAGCTGTGAAGAGTAGGAACTTTCCCTTATATGATGTAAGTTTTCACATAATTGAGTGAGTCTGGGAGCTGGAGCTTTACGAAAAACAGTGACTCGAATGGGATGTCTGATGAAACCTAAAAGTCAGCAGCGTGCGGGGAGGCAGACCCTGCAGAGGAGGAATTCTGAAGAGCTTCTGAGCAGAAGCCCTGCAACTGAGAGAGGCTAGCAAGAACTGAGACATGAGGGACATTAAAGCAGTTCACATTGACATAAATTCAGTATTCTATACCCCAAGGTTTCAGACATTTTAAGCTGGACCACAAAAATTTGTGATAACTGTAGAATCATGGGCTTTTGTAAAAGAATAAATGCTGCATTTTCTTCCTTTGTCTCTTGGTTTCTGAGCATTAGAGTTGCCTTCAAATAGCATTTTGTAGTTCCTCCCTGCAGTGAAGAAAACATGTTGCATTTTTGGTTTTACAATTTTTGGTTTTCCCCACACACAAGAGGACTTATGTCTTCTGCAGATAACACTTTTCTCACCTAATCATCTGTCATCAGGTTCTGGAGCTTTAAGGAAAAACAGGAACAGTATAACGAGATCCACAACCCATCACAAACACTGGCAATGCTACTTCAAATGGCTTCACTTCACTGATGTCAGCCAGGACTTTGTATACACAAATATGGAGATTGCAATCTTGATCCTGGAAACACTGGAACCTTGAAATGGTAAAACTGGGTGAGCCCTAAAATCCATTTATTCCCGGATCCTGTCTCTAATTATCTTATGCTTTCTCTGATGCCTTTGCCAGATGCTTTAGGGGAAGGTACAAGAACCTTGCAGCAGGCAGATGTAACATAATCTGTTCAACATTTACCATCACTTTCTGATTCCTATCTATTAGAGATGGGATTGGGACTAGGAATATAAATTTTAGCATCTTTTCCAAAAGTGTTGTTAGCAATCATTATTATGCTTTTTTGTTTCTTCCCATCCACATCATTGTCCAATCTTTTTTATAAAATTGTTTGCTTAATTCTTGGCTTCTGCAGCTTCTTGTGTTCAGGACAGCTTAGTCCAAGTACAAATGAGTGAAAGAAATTAGTTACTTTGATGAAGTTTGGACCGGTTGCTTCTTCATCTGATTGAATATCTGTTTACCCTTGTGTGTCCAAGGACAGCAGCAAGTCTTTCTCTCTGTGAGTGTTTTCATTAGGATGTCTTGTGGTTGCAAGAATACATGGTGCTGGGGATTTGTGCAAGTGAATCTCTTTGCTTGAGTCTCCCATGTACTTTATCTTCTTGCTTTTACAGACCCTGCTTCCTCCCAGTGTTTTTCTCTCCCTACACATGTTACCTGACAGCTGAGTGTTACCTGGGCACTCAGGTTGGACTGAGAAACCCTTGGTCTGTTTTCTGCTGTGACTTTTTGCATCAGCATCTGCTCCTCTTTAGACTCTAAGGTCTGTGGCAAGAATGAGCTTCTGTGTATGTATGTTTGTGTCTGCAAACCATGATTTCCACTGGAACCTGTCTGTTCTGCTGTAGTGCATACAATGATTAGTAATAATTCCTAATTAAACACCTAAATAAATCCTGCTCTGCCATTCTCAGGGTTGAGTTGAGAGCTTTCTTTGTGACCTTGGGCCTGGGCTTCATGGTAGGGCTCATCCCTGGAGCACAACAAGGCCAGTGGCTTGGAAGGGATGCAGCAATCCTGGTTCTCCATGGGAAAGCAAGGGGCACACTATTCTCTCTAGAAACAATCCTGTCTCTGGTCTCCCTCCTCTGCCCTTATCTCCAAGGAGATTTGTAGGCAAATAGGATCAAAGGCTCAGAGATGCAAGATAGACTGCATGAATATTCACTGGCAGGCAGTGATAGGTGATGCACTTCAATCAACCCATCCTCAGCTCACAAGTGAGCAAGGAGGAAGGATAGAGGCAGGGGATCAAGCTCTGACCCTTCTCTGACAGTCACCCTTCTTTCTTACACTTGGGAGGCACTTGCTGCAATTTCTGGAACCAATACCTCCCCTCTGAATGGAAAATCCAGCTGGAGATGTGCCTGTGATATCTGACACTTAAAATTCACGGTATGTTGGTTGCTTCTGCAAATTGGATTGGGAACACAAACATCCCCTCATGACTTGCCAGCCACGTGTGGAGTTCAGTAGTCACACCGTGTGTGGGCTCCTTGGAGAGGAGAAAACTTTCCAAGCAGCAATGGACTGTGATGAGGGTGAGAGGTGGGAGCGGGTAGGGGTGATGACTCCCCAGTTTGGATCTGAACAAAGAGGCAGGTGAGGTTTGATAACTTGCAGATTTGCTCAGACGCAGGAGCTGGTGGGGATTTGGAGGTGAGGAGCTGAGCAGCTGGCAAAGGAGATGATCTGACGGAAGGAGGAAGGAAGATTTTGTCTGTGCTTGTGTGGGGCTTTTTTGGCTTACTGCTTTTGTCAGTCTGCCTCCAGGGACTGGAACTGCAGAGTTCAGCCTGGGCTTCCTCCTGGAGAATAGCTTGTAGCTTTGATCAACCATTGCTATGTGCCTACATCCCTACCTGCTCCCTGAGCATGGAGTTTGGCTATTCAGACAAGTGGCAGCTCTCCACAGGCCCTGCTGCTGTGACAGCCCTGCCAGAGCAGGGCAAAGAGAAAGATGCTTAGCAGGCCCAATTGCCTCTGGTGTGTGATGGGTTTTCAGCTTCAGTATTTCAACTCTGCTGCCCAGATCACCCCTCAAGTCCCAATGTAGCAGGAAACGGCCAAAGGAGCCTTGGAGACAGCAGTGTGTTGGCTCTCAAGGGAGACCAGGCAAGTTGGTAGGGAAAGGACAGAGACAGAAATGATCAAGGCAGTTGGAGGGGACCATGCTGCATCTGCCAGCCTCTGTGTTCTATGCCTGGCCTACTGAATGGAGCAGAAGGCTCCTCCTGTGTTTTTGTCATGTCCTGGCAAATTATCTGTGTGTAGTCACTCCTTCCTCAGCAGCTGGGGTGTGTAGCAATAAAATCTGTCTGCACTTCAGACAGTGCTGTTTTCAGGTTCATCTATTCCCTGTTCTAGATGGTGATCTACGGAGAAGAAGGATATTTTAATTATGGGAGGGTAACATTCAGACTGCCCTTCACACCCATCACATACACTGTGCCATGGGTTAGCTTATCTCAGGAATGCACATTGGAGACCAGCCCCAGGTTGCCTTCTTTGGGCTGCAGCACCCATCACTGTGATACTTGGACACTACTCAAATTGTTGAAGGCATGAAATCTCAAAGCTTAGAGCTCTTACTGGCCTCTGGATGGGCCCACTGGCCCAGCCTGCATCCAGACACAAAGCCACGTCTATCCTCTGGTTTGCAGACAGGATGTTTTTTCCCAGTAGTTTGAAGGTAGACTCAGGTCTGGCAGTCTGCACGGCCTATTAAAAACCAGTCTTATAAAATGTGAGCTAGGAAGCAAAATTCAGCGCCATAAGAGAAAGAGGAGGAAACCACCAATTAGGAACAGCTCCCGAGGGAATGCTTTCTTAGGAGCCAGGAGGCACTCTGCCAACAGGGCTTTTGGAGCAGGATGGGGCTGGCTGGGGAGGGCAGAGCCAGGGGTACCTGACTTGCACAGAGCCTTTCTGCACTCAGGAAGGCTGGTACTGCGGCCCAGCAGCTGCTACTGCTGCCTGAAGCAAAGCAGCAAGAGATTGCACCCTGGCTGGGCGAGAACTAGCACCCAGGAGTAGGGAGGAAGAGCCGGAGGAGCACTGTAAGGTACAGCCCTCCTTAGCCTATGGCAACCAGCTAGCAACAAGGAATTCCTTCCTACAGAAAGCAGCTTTGCCACAGAGTAGCTGGGAGTAGCTTTCAAAGCTCTCCTGATAGCCAAGTTTCCCACACAGTGGCAAACACGTGCCTGACCGCAGGGCAGCTGCAGGCAGGCAGAGGCTCTGTGGCCCTGCAGAGAGCAGAGAGAGGTCCCCTCGCGCAAAACTAACCCACAGCTGGTGTCCAACTCCAGAGGTGGCCTCTTACACCATCAGATGTATGTTGGTAGAGAAAAAAGACACAAAGTCTGAGCTTTTTAGTCAGTGTGTCCTCTTCCTACAGTTTGGTAAATGCCAAGGTTTGGGCATTTGTTTGGGTCTTGGCCTGTTGGGCTGTTGTGGCTGGCTGGGAGTCAAGGTTATTGTTGGTGGTATCCAAGTGTGGTTTGTGATGGGGGCCACACTCCCGATAAGGAGCGTTGAGACACTGAGAGCTGAACAACCAGGATGTGGCTTGTTGACCATGTGATTTCTCCCGGAGAGAAGTGGGCGTGCAGTGTGATTTTAATTTGCTCCAGTCTATCTTGTTTCTCAGTTTTCCTGGAGATGACAGCTTCTTACTAACTTATGCAAAGGAGTCTGCGGGGACGTTGAGGTAAAATACTTGCTTGGGGTCACTGGGTGCTGCCTACAGGGACTGTCCATGGCCTGTGAGGAGAAGGGCCTCCAGTGGGCAGCCTAAAGCACCTAAAATCCCATCTGCTTTTTGGGGTGCCAGTGGAAACATTGTAGGAGATTTGGGTCCCACTTTTTTCTCAGCAATGAGGGGGCTCATCAACTGGCTTCCCTGACAGTTTTTAGTATCGCCTGTAGTCACCATTTACTACCTTTTAGGGGTTCAGCACATTTCTTCAGCTCTTTAACAACTGGATCTGTGCTTTGGGAGCAGCTCAGCTGTCCTCACTGATCCCCCTGCATGAAAGGACACATAAGCAGTGCTAAAGGTCAGATCTGCCAGGCACAGGTCACTGCAGTGGCCACCGAGAGCACCATGGGCAGTGTGACACAAAGTATTTTGAAGATGCTGTAAGTGAGAGCTGCTTAAATATTTGCTTGGATTGAAGCAGGGACTGAGATCTGAGACTGTGACACTCAGTCTTTAGTGTCCCAGACATTTTCTCCATCCTGAAAGTTTCTGTGTGGAGGTGCTCTCCCTCTTCCCAAGGAGCTATTTCATGTTGTGTAAGGATTCAGTGCTCATTCGGTGAGTGATTTGAGTACAGGCCTCATCCTGTCAGAAGAATCACAGCAGTGTAATGAATCAGTCTCTCTGGTCCATTTGATGCAGACTGTGAATCTGGGTCTCCCTCATCCTTCTTGCAAACCTAACCTTGAACCTTTTTGTGATCTGTCAGCCCTGATAAGTTTCCACAAAGAGGTTAATTTCCAGTAAATTGATATTTTTTTTCAATTAAAAAACTAACAACAAAATTTGCTGAGAAATGTTAGGTAAGATCTAGTCCAGACATGTCAGCCTTCCGCCCAGGAAAGAATCTGTACCAGAAATTATCTTGTACTGATGAATCTCATAGATGTGTTGCAAAGTTGCCAGTAAGCATTTTGCCTACTAGCACAAGCAAGTGAAAAAAGGAAACCAAAAGGGAGCTTTAGTTTGACACACCAGGTAACAGAAATCAGGCTGTGTAATATTTTCTGCCTGACTACACTTATCTAATATGAGCAGCATGGTGAAAAGGGAAGCAAGAAGCGGGTAGAAGTTAGAAGGATATCTTCTGAGTCATTGCGGAGTGAACAGGAAGTCCTGATGATTCAAGATTTGGCACTTTCCCTTGCTAAACCCAATGGCACATCCTAGTGCCAGGAGAAACTAAGCTGTAGGAAGTGCAATCTTTTGGCTGAGATAACAGACCTGTGATTTTCCTCTTCATCGATAGGGAGTCCACTGGTATTTTTCATGAGAAAGTAAAGCTCTGTTCATAGTATCAGGACTGAGACTGTGTGTGGAAGTCCTCAGCATCTCACTTTCCAAAATGCCCTGAAAGCTCTCATTATTTCAAGCACATCTTCCTCAGTGACAGTGTGCACACACATCAACTTGTTAGTCTATATGAGGAGCTAGTTATTTTACTCATTAGAACAAGTTATGTTTATTCTTTTTGTTATGTTACTTATAGCATTTATTTTTTGCTATCTTTGAAGTGCTGAGATGCACAACCACTCTCATTGGCAGCACTGTTGTTTGGTGTGTGTATATTTTGCTCCAGATATCTGTGCTCTTCTAACTTTCTTTTGGAAAGCAGCTTTAGTGGGAGAAAAGTTCCTGTGGCCCCTGGTCTGCTTTATGGATGCTGTGGACCAGCATGGGATGTGATGATGTTAATTAATAATGGCAACCATTATTCTTTCTCTGCTGGTCATTTTCAGAGCAATGCTCTGCTATTGTGCTTCTCCAGCTGTCTCTCCTCCTCTCCCTTTCTCCTCTGCCCATCCTTTGGCATGTGCCTATATGCCTCACTTGCCCACTATCCAGGTACTTTTGGGGAAGCACAGATGTGTCTACATCTAAAATCCTGCTGTGAATTGTGGAAAGTATCCCAGCAGTGATGAAAAGCTTGCATTTCATAGCCAACTCAACAAAAAGGAAGGGCTGTGCATGGATGACTCAATTTCTAAAATCCTGCTAAAGGATTTGGAGTTGGTTGCCCCTTTAGCCAGGTTTTCTTGCTGTGGACCTGTTGAAATTGCAAACGTGGCAGCAGTCACGGTTGTTGCACTGGTGAGCTAAAGAGGGCACTTGAGGCTTTTGAGCAGCAAAGGTAGACTCCTGAGAAAGAACTAACATATGGAAACCATGAAGACCATCCCCAGCCTGCTGGCTGTTGCGGGCCTCATCCCCATTGCCTCTGCCAAGCCCAGCCATAGGAATGATGTCAGTGAGTCGCTCTGTGGGGTTCTGGAGAGCAGTGAAATGTGCCCAGTGAAGTCAGTGATGACATTTCCAGTCCTGGGGGGGTCCTGGGGGGTTACACGGCCATGGGTTGCCCCCACGCCTGTTCTGTTGGATGCAGATCTGGAAGCAGGGCTCTTCAGCTCCTTGAATACAACTCATTATATCTGGGAACATAGCCAAGGGGGAATGAAGGAGACTTCAACTGGTGTCAATCGCAGCTGCATGTCTGCTTAGCAACACAGGTTTTGTAAATACATTGTCCATGGCTCTGCAACCTCTGCTGATTTTTTTTGCTGATTTAAGAGGCCTGTGTGGGAGCTGGGGCCACCCCTAGGACCACTGACCCATTGTGGACAAGAAAGTTTTGGAACTGCTAAATCTATCAGGCACTGGGCACTACCGGACACCTCCCAGGTGCTGCTCCTCGTGACTGAACAGCAGTGGTTGCTCTGGGTCCTGCAGCAAGAAAGGCAACAAGCCTCTGCTCATCTTCCTAAGCAGTTGCCCAGTGTCTGGTGCACTCTGGTTGCATCTGCGGCAATGTGTAAACGCCAAATGGTGAAGACTTTAAGATCAGACAAAGCTTTGAGGAGGAAACCCCCTTACATTAGACACAATGTTACTGTAGATTCAGTTTGGGTCAAAGACTTCCTCCATTCTTCTGGGATGTACCTGACGTCAGATCCACCTGGCACTGAGCTGGGCATGACCTGAGGACCCTGTGTCTATGTTTTGAAGGGGCAACATGTATGGATGAAGTCAGCCACACTTTTGCTTCATCCCTAGGTGCCTCCACAGCCCCATCTGGGTTGAGTGGAACAAAAGCTCTACTGATGCCAAATAACCAGAGCAGGACTCCAGAGCTCTCCTTCCAGCTCTAGGAGACAAATTAACCTAATGGATGAAGCAGGTTCCTGAGAGGCAGGACTGCTGAAATCATGTCCTAGCAGCGGGAGGGGTTGAGGTTGGGTGGCCAGGAAAGGGGACAAGGAGCCAGGATTCATAGGCTGTAGCTCTATCCATAACAGAGAGTCTTCTTCTGATTGTGGCGGCAGAGAACTTGGATCAGGACTTATCAGTATTATGGACAAGCCACCCATAAGCTTTGTTTGCCTTTGATTGTGGTCTGGGTTCATTCAACTTTTGTCTGAGGCCAAATCTGAACTCACTCCTTTCCCTTTGAAATGGTTTTCCATTATTGGTGAAAAGGAGAAAAAAATTACTTCATCGCCTTGCTGAGTAAACAGTTCCCACTCCTTCCTCAGAAAACAAAAGCTGAAGATTCATTTTCCTCAGGACCTACGGCAGATGAATCCAAAAGCTGAGCTTTTTGTGTATGTGTGTGAGCTGGGATGACCAGAATAAGTGAGCCAAATGGGGATGACAGAAATGGTGTCAGGAGCTGGCACCTCCATGCACTGGGAAAACACTGTATACTGGAGATGAACACGGCTGAGGAGGAGGGACATCTCCAGCTCCGGGCCTCTGGATAGTTCAGTTGTTGAGTCAGATGGGTCTGGGGCTTTACAAAACAGCTAGGGGGCAAGGGTGAGCAAAAAGCCAAGAGCGTGTGTGTGCGAGAAAGACGTCTCATTCCTGGCAGCAGGCCAAAGGAGCGGTTACTGCAGCCCTTGAGACACGCTTGCAAACACGTATGCTGGCTTGCACACGTATGCTCTTGCTCACACACACGTATCACTAACAGCACATGGAGGCTGCTCCCGGCGGCCAGCCCTGCTTCACACTGGTCCCTGTTAATGACCAACATCTGGCGAGGAAGCTGGGGTGGAGAAACAGCTGGGGCCAGTGAGCCCTTTCCCTGGCGAGGGGTGAAGGGGAGGGCTGAGGGCTGGGCTGGGGTGGGCTCCACTTTTCTAAAAGCAGCCTGCAAACACTCACTCCTGCTTCCTCTGTGGAGAGCAGAGGTTGAGCAGCTCTCCGCTTTCATGTTTTGTGTGTTAAAGATCCGCCAAAAAACAATTGTGTGAAACCAAAGGTCCCTGGCTGCACCAGGCTGTAATAGCCAGGGCAGGTTTTGCCAGCCCAGACTGGTTTTGCCAAGAGATCTTAGCTTTGATGCAGAGTATGGGAGCACAGATATCCTCAATATATGTTGTTAGGAAGGATTAGTTATCCTGATGAAAGGATTTTTCAAAATTAATGTGGGCTGTTAACAGATTTGGGGTTGTCTGACCTTGCCACTGGCAAAACTGGAGAGGAGACAGCATCTATCTCATGGTCCTGCAACAGCCCTCCCTGCAGAAAAACAGTGGTGTTTTGGCCCCTGGGGAGAACCATTCACTGGTGTGAGCTGGTGGGGATGCTGACCCTGGTAGAGGGTGTGTGGGTTTGCCCTCCTGCTGCCTGAGTTGGTCCTGTGCCTCGTGTGCTCCCCAAGGTCTAACGATAACTGAGGCGGAGTAGAAAATGCACTGGTAGGGAAATACAGGGAAACTTTGCATTTTTTAAACTACAGCTATTCTTCATCTGGGAGGTCTCTGCTGCCAAGCTGGGTGGTTGCCCTCTCCCAGCTTCTTTGCAGCTGCACCCCATCTCATCCTTGGAATTTATCTGCAGGGGCCCAGGGTGGTGATTGCTCTCCTCTTGCCCAGTCTGGAGAATCCCCATCCTCTCCAGTGAAGCTCTGGGCAGTAGAAACCCCCCTCCATGTGTCAGCCTGCCTGAGCTGGACTGTGGCTACCCCGAGACAGCTCTTAGGAAACATACCAAAGGCTTTCCGGGCATCAGAGAGGTGATCTTATCCAGCTCTACTGTTATCATTACCTCCTCCTTGGGAGTATAGGAGAGCTGTCACAGGTAAGAAGAGAGAGATGGGGGTATGGAACGGTAAAGGAAAGGGAATAGGTCTTCTACAAATAATGAGAAAATTTTTTGCCTGTCCAGCATGGGACAGGCTCCTGAAGACTGAGGCCTCAGGTCCTGGAGCTGAGCACGTCTGTGCTTCCCACTGGCTGCACCTGCTGGAAGACACCCTGCCTGACATGCCACTGAGATGAGGGTCTGGGGGGAGTGATGGGGCAGTCAGGGCTGGGAATGGTGCACTCTGGGGATATGCTCCATAGAGTGTGGTGCTGGGCCTGGGGAACTGAGAGTCTTGCCAGCATCCTTCCCCCTCTAATCATTTCCCCACCATTCACCCTGCCTGTAAGACACTGGCTGGCAAGGGCTGAAGTGAACATCAGAGTATCTTTTGCCCCAGCAATATCCTCAAACCAGAGCTCTCCTCCAAGAGGGGTCAGCGAGGCCAGACTCTGTTCTGGATCTCTGGCTTCCAGGTTGAGTGTGAGACCACAGAGGAAGGCTGAGGTTAGAGTGTGGCCATGTATCTAATTACTCCCCCAGATGTGTGTAAGCATGGTACACCATCACCGGACATAGTCCACACGTCCCCACTTGCTCACCACTGAGTCACAACAGACTGGAAAAACACAGCACACTCTGATGCTGCGATAGAGATGTAAGTGCTCTCTAGTAATACATGAGTGGTGTACGTGAGCAGCCAGTCGGGACGGTCGGCATCAGACATTTCCAGCTTGAAGACTGGGATGTTTACTGTATGACTGCATTCAATTCAACAGGGAATGACTCAGGGGAGACCTTCATGACATACTCAAGCCTGTTTTGGGATCATGCTCACCAAGTTCTGAGAACACCGTCTTGACCTCCCCCTTACTTCAAGCCCATCAGACAAGCGTTGGGCAATCAAAGTCCTAAATCACAGGTATTGAGGAAACAAGGGAAGTTCTGTTTTATCATAAGACATTTCTGCTAAGAGGGAAGGAATTCATCCTGGTGGGTGTTTGGGAGGAAGCACTCTTGGGAGGTTGATCTATCTGGGGCACCATGATGAGATAGTGAGTGAGTTGGTGATCAGGAAAAAGGCAATGCCTTGCCACCATCCTCCCTTCTCACTGCATAGTATCCTATGTGGTGGCATCTGGACACAAAGTCCTGCTTAGGGGGATCCTCCACAGAGGACCAGCCAGCTCCTGTCTCAAAGGCTGGGAGGGGGCACTGACTCCTCCTTCAGAGCTGGAAGAATAGCATATACAGAACACCTGGGCTGGCAATTCCTCTCCCCTTGGGAGGCTCTGGATGCTGCCAGCGCTGCCAGCTGTGCACAGCTGTGTCACATATGTGCTGCTGTGGGGCACACTCATAACATGCCCATGTCCTTGCTAGTGGGCTCTGGAGAGAGCCCACAGTGATCTGGAGTGCAGGCAAGAAACTGGACTCCATGGCCTTTTCTTCAAAAGCCCACCTGTCGAAGGAGCCAGTGCTGACCCAGCCATGGGATCATCAGGAGCCTTCTTTAAAACTTTACATGTCACCCCTTTGCCCTTGCACACTTCTACAGTAAGGGGAAGATGGTCTGGTCTCCTGTCTTGTTGGACTGGGAGGACTGGAGAGGCAGAGCCCCTACCTGGTGAAGAGATGGATCCCTGCCGTGATCAACTGGTGGAAACCCATTCTATAGCCCATGGCATTTACATGGAGTAGTTAGGAGGCTGCAGGGTGTTGCTGGAGTATAGTAAGTACTGTGACTGAGGCTGCTGCACCACTGTTCTCTCCCCTTGGCCTTTACAGGCAGAGGAGACAAGGCAAGAGTTCAGTGAAGGGAAAGGGGAGGGAGCTAGGTGAACATCCTGACAAACCCTTGATGGCACTGAGCTGCTGTGCAGTTGGAGCAGCGAGTAGGAGTTTGGTGCTGCTCTGTGTACCTTTGAGATGGACCATGGTAACCCTCCGGCTCTGCACCTCTGACCAGCTTGACCACAGGTGCCGACTGCTTGTCTTCAACCAGCATGTCCTACCAGATGTTGCTTCTTCTTTGCCACTGATTCCTGTCTCTTACTCTTTAGATCCATCCACTGCCAAAAGCAGGTCATAGAATAATAGAATGATAAACTCATGGAATGGTTCAGGTTGGAAGGGACCTTAAAGATTACCTAGTTCCAACCCCACTGCCATGGGCAGGGACAACTTGCTTAGAGCTCCATCCAACCTGGCCTTTGACACTTCCAGGATGGGGACGCTAAGTCTGTGTGAGCTTCACAAAACTCCAGTGCAGCTGAGAGCCTCAGTATAAGGTCTAGGGAAGACCTCCAGCTGGAAAACACTGCAAGGCAGACCTACAGGGCAATTTGGCCTCTAAACTGCTGTTGAAACTATCTCGCTTGTCTCTGAGGTGAAGCACTGGGGTATCTGGTCTGCTCAGGTCTGCTGCTGGAGGACAAGACCAGCTAAGACTGGGTCCTCTTTCAGAGAAATGGTGGAAGACAAAATAGTGTAGGAGAGACACTGAAGCTTACAGAGATCAAGGGAAGATTAGAGGCACGGAGGTCCAAAGAGTTGGCACTCAAACTGAAAAACCTTATGTGAGAGCATAGCAAGAAACACGTTCCCAGGTCAGCTCCTAACCCTTCTGTTTTATGTAAGGGCTTTCTATGGTTTGCCATACTGCTAAGTTGCTGACCAGTAGGTTGCTGGCTCAAAGGTGAATTTTACTGTAGTCTCAGACAATTTGTGAAATGGCCACTCTAAAATTTCTCTCTTCCTCAGGATTGTGAAGAGTACTTAATCTTGTGGGGCTGTTGTCACAGGTCTGAGGTTCTGGTGACTGTATAAGCCACCAGCAAGAATAAGCCCCCAGGTGAGATCCAAATAGCTGCTGATGGGATCTAGGGACTGACCTAACTGTTGAGTTTTGTCCATTGATATCCAGGTCTATCCTGAGCATCTGGACCCAGTGAGTGATAAGTGAGAGAAGAGGAGCCTGGGAAATGTGAGAGGGGAAAAAAAAGGTAGAAGGAGGCATGGATTGTGGTGAACCAATAACATCATTCCCCCTGCCCTCCTCCCCTCACCTCCCTAGGCTATTCCTTAGCGAAAGGGGGCAGAAGCTTGCAATGCTGAAATGTCTTCCTCCCACCATGGTGTGTCAGGCTCAGAGCCAGAGGATGTGCTAGGATTGTTTCTAGCCTAAGAGCCTTGGCATAAACGGTTGTCTGCATCGTGGATGGGTGTCCAGGTGTGTGACTGGGTAGGAGTGAATCGGGCTGCTGGGCCAGAGCAGTTGGTTTCATGCTCTCTTCACTGGTTATTAGCTTGTTGCAGAGTCAAGATGGCATGTCAGGCTCTGGGAGCTTTGGTGAAAGCACTTGTGAGAGCAGGGGGCTGCATTTAACCCTGCAGGTGGCCAAAGCATACTGGGAGACTGAAATCTGCCGAGACAGCCCCATTCCCAACTCAAAAACCGACTGTGGTTTTCTGCCAGCGTGAATGGGTCTGTGTCTGCATGGGGAGGAAGGAGAAGGAAACTGCACGATGCTATTCCTTACGCCTCTTAAGGAAAGGACAAGACAGGCAGAGGTTTCCCCTGCGTCTGTGATGCTGGCGCTTTCCCCAGCTGCAGCTGAAGCCTGACGCCGGGCTGGCGAAGCTGCTCTGAGTCACAGAGTGTCTGCACGCTGCTCAGTAGGCTCATTCCCGAGGCACACAGCAGAGCGAGCGGTGCTCCCGCACGCCTTCACCAGTGCTTGCACGGAAACTGTCCCTACGGCCACCCACCTCTGAATCACTGGGTCCTGGCTTCGAGCAGGGGGGGATTTCCCAGCACCCAGCACAAGGGTTTGCGTGCGGAGAAGCCTCCTTGCAGGCAGCTGGAAATTGTCTCCAAACACACATTTTTGGACAAGTCAGGGCTGAGAATGTCCCTGAGTGGGTGGAAGTTCCCTGAGGAACTTTGCTGTTTTGTGGGTTCCATCCCTGCAGTGAGCACAGGGACAGAAGGCGTTGGCCTTGCTGCACCCCCTAATGAGGTGTCTTTTGCTCAGGTGCATCCTTACCTTTTCCTGCAGTTCAGGGTGCCTCCGAAGCCATCTCCCTCCACTGGGTGGACAAGCCCTGACACCATTACCCTGCTGAGTGGGTGCGTGAAAATACCCTGGGTTACTGGGGCTGTGTGGAGCTGTGACACCCTGACATGGGCCACTGCAACCCCTCTGATGGGGGTTTGCTTGTCTAGTTGCTTTTGGTGTGGGTTTCAGGATGAGCAGAGTGAGGGTGGGAGGACTTTGCTTGCTGCCCTGTCCTCACTGTGGATGCTCTTTCCCCGGCCTCCTGCCCACTCCTTCCAGTGCTGGGCCCTCTTTCCCTGCATTCCCCAGGGGAGAAACTCCTCTCATATTTCCTGTACTTTTGTGGGAGATGCCAGGGTTGCAGATGAGACATGGTGGCAGCAGGGACCTGTCTGAATGTGACGCTCTGGGCATTTGAGTGGAGGATGCCTACTGCATCCCCTGAGCTGCTTCTCACTCACTGCCCTTGGGAGGAAAGAATATTTTAGCATCAGCCAGGCATGGATGCCAAACAAGCAGCCTGCAAAAAGGCAAATATTTTGGCTACCCCAACACATCTGTTTAGAAGCAGCTCAACCCCAATTTAAAACAAAATGGGAAAGAAAATACATTCATTCCAGCCATGCCCTTAGGAATGCAATCCCTTGGCTGAGGCCCAGCACTGGCAGCCTCTTTGGGAGATCATGTGTCACACAGCCGAGACAATCACCCCAGCTCTGTTGCGGGCCCTAGTGCTGCTTTTGGGCAGGTCACATGTGCCCTATGGAAGCTGAGGGAGGCTGTACGTGGCTGTGTGAACGCATGGCACTCTTGCAAGAGTACATACTCTCACAGCATCACACCTCCCCAGTGTCCTCCCCACCTTCCTGCATAGCAGCCTCCCATTTCTTGGGAAGGACTCAATGTCAGGGGTTGGCCGCTCCTGTTCTTTTTCATCTTTTGTGGGAAGGATCCAACCCTGGGAGATCCTAAAACAGATCAGCTGTTTTCCCAGCAGCCCCTGGCTTGGTGTGTGGGACTTGGTTTATCAGATTGGGAACAGCTGATCCAAAGTATTTTGACAAATCCATGAAGATTCAGTGAAGCTTAGACACTGCTCTCCTGATGGCCTCCTTTGGTTGACCACAGACCTTGTTAATTTCTGATGCACCCACAGGCAAGGTCGCAGAAACAGCTTAAGATGGGAAACTGTTGTGTGGAGTGAAAAAGGGAGGTTCCTGAATTTCTCATCTGCTTCTCTAGTGAGCTCTGCAACCCTTCCAGAGTTTGGTGGTCTTGCCAGTATCTGAGAGATTTAGGCTGATCTCACAGGTGAGGAATGCCTGAACTGTGGTTGTGGTAGGGTGCACAACCCCACTGATACACCACTGCCAGCATGCTCACGGCTGTGTTACCCTATGCCCTGTGTGCCCCACACCACCAGTGTCCTCCTTTCCCTAGAGTGGGGGCAGCACAACCTGCCCAGCTGCCCTAGTCTGGCATGTGGACAACTGTGGGAAGGGCTGAAGGAAGGCCAGCCCCCCCAACTACTGAAGCAGGGGGCTCTGCTCACTCTCCCTCTGCCAGCAGAAAAAAGCACATGAGCTCAGGGGTCACTGGGGCCTGGGAAACCCAATATACAGAAATGAGGATAGGGAAGAAACCAACCGCCCCACAGCCCACTGGATGCCCCGTACTGCAGCACTTAGCACTGGGCGAAGTCCTGAGGGACAGGCAGTGGCTTCTAAGCAGGGTTGCACCAAAGACCCACTGGATGCCCCTTAGGTGGTGATGCTTGGTGGTATCATTGGGTCTGTCCTAATGTCAGCTGGGGTTCCCATTCCCATGGGCTCCCTGTCCATGCTGGTACTGGCCATGCTCTGACATGAAGAAAGGCAATAGTTAACTTCTGTGCCATAATTATTCTTACACAACCTCCTCCATAGTGTGCAGCCAGCCTCCACTATGTAATAAGTACTGATGTCGTCTTGGGCAGAGGCGATGGGGGCAGGGAGCGCCTCAGAGGAAACCCTTGGCTCGCGTCAATCAGTGCAACTTTTTATTTTACAGATCGGGCTGCAGAGCGCTTCCAAGTATGAACAAACCTAAATGAAGACAGCTGGCAGAGGCTCTTGTCATCTAATTCCTTCCAGATGTGCAGTCATATGCTGCAGTTTCTGACTAATGACATCCCTGAGGAAAGCCCTGGGGATGCGGCAGTGATGGGGTGGGCGAGGGGCATGCCAGGAACCTGTTGGTGGGCCGATAGCACTGACTCCCCAGGAGCTGCTGCTTCGAGACCCTGGGGAGGGACCCTCTGCTCTCCCTCTCTTCCCCTTGAGATCAGCAGGGCTGCCTCTGCCATGCTTGGGCACCCAGGCAGCTCTCCACAGGTGGGTAAAGCTACTTAATCCAATAGCAGTGTCCTGCAGAGATACTTTATGGCCTGGAAGCCAGAAAGCCACACTTAGTAGGTTTGTGCTGGAGCAAATTAGTGATGTTTTCTGATAATGAATTGAGGTTGAAGCGTTTATGCTGCTTCCCGCTTGGGAGCCCATTCAGATGTCCCTGCGTGATGCCTCTCTCTGCCAGAGAGCTGTCTGAGAAATCAGTCTGGGTGGGAAGATTTGTAAATCCTGCTGTCTCCTCCTGAAATATCTGCCCTGCATGTCCCCGTTTTATGTGCCTGCACAGCCTGGATTGTATTAGAGCTGTGCACATTCTCCAGCGGGTTTAGTTTCCTCACCCACTGTGGGGGAGACCGTGCTAGTTTTATCAGCTGGGGTGTAGGAGACACTCAATGGCTTGGAGATGGGTCAGATACTGGGGAGGACCAGCCCTTCTGACTCCAGGATGGAGATCATGTCTTCCCAGAGTATTGCCTCCTTTACTGTCTTTCAGAAGCTGCAGTCTGCCTGGGTCACGGCTTGATGCTTAGGAAGAGGAGTAATTTTGGGTCTTCCCGTGGTCCCTGTTCACCCCCTCTTCGTCTCCACACCTTTGTAATTAACCTCTGAACTCTGGCTAATCCCAGGATTAGCGTGTCATGGGCTATTGGTTAGGTCTCCCACCACCCCTTCTGTGTCCCAGCATCCCTGACAAACTTGCAGGGGGGTCCGGAAAGCCAGGTTACCCCTGAGGAGGGAGGAGGCTTGTAATGGATGTGCGATGTCAGGAGCCTGGTGGGTGGTGAGAGATAATCCGGGGGTCACCTGTGGCTGATAATGATCTCCTGAAGCCTGGGAGCAGGGTGGAGGGGTACAAAGAGCCTGAGGGGCTGTGGCAGCCACTTCAGCTCCTTACCTTGGACCCTTCTGCCAGGCAGAGTGGGCTGCAGAGGATCCTCGTGGGCTTTCAGTTGAGGTGTAAATATCTCCTCTGCCTGCAGGTTAAGGCAAAGGATTGCCTTCTGGTGCACATCCCCTTCAGGACCTAGTTATGCATGTGCTTTCCCTCAGGAGGGTGTCCTTGGGCAAAGGGAGAACTTGTTCATGGGGTTTATTCAGTATCAGTGCTTGAGATGCACTCCAGGTTGGTGGGTGAACTCTCTGCTCCCCTCTCAGCCTTCCTCTGCATTGCCTATGCCTCCCTGGGGGCACTTCACAGCTCCCAGATGACTGATTTTCCAGGAAAGCCTCAGAGAAATTCACGTTTAACCTAGCAGAGGTGGTGCAGTGACCTCTGTCACTTCACTTCTCTGTCAAGATGAAAACTCCCAGCCCTGATGAACCATGCAGCAATACACTCAATGTAGCCACGAGAACTGCTTTTTACATCCAAGACATCCAGCTGTGTAATGGACCACACAGTGGAAATTAACAGAAGTAGAATGGACTTGTGCTGGGGTTGGCCCAAAGGAAAACAGAGACTGCAAGGGAAAACCTCATATACAGTGGTCAAGACATGAAGAAAGGACCAGGTGCCAATTTCCCTTAGCAGAGGTGTTTGTGGCTTTCAGTGCCTGTTAACTCCCTAAATGCCTACGCCCTCTTCTTTTGGCGTAACTCCATGAGTTTCTCTAAGATACTCCCTGGGGCTGGGGAGAAGGATGAGCCCAGACACTGGAGCAATTCCTTGCCACAGCGGTAAGGTTCTGGGAGCTGAGCTTGGTGGGTGCTGCCTGGAGGGGAACAAATTCCTGGGAAGGCACCTGGGTTTGCAGTGGTGTGGGCTGCAGGTTTCCTTCCTCCTCGGGGCAGAGGAGCAGCACTTTCTGCTTCTTCCACTGTGTCCCGAGGAGACGAAGAGGGTGGGGAGCTGCTCTCCGGAGGCCCCCTGGGGTGCGACGAAGTCGGTATGAGCTGGCAGTTTGTTTGCACCTCATTACACGAAACTGGGACAGGGACTGAGACCTGGGAGGAGCGGGCGCGCTCACAGAGGAAGTGGGCGATGATCTCCCGTCCCTGCTGCACGGTGTGCTGTGTGTGCACCGGATGTTTGGTTTCCTATCGACGCCGTCCAGAGGTAGTGGGAATGGGGAGCTGCAGAGACAGGCTTTGTGGTTTCTTTAATCTGATCGTTTCCTTGCTTCTTTCTTCTGTTTGCAGGCAAGTTCGTGTGTGAGACACCCGAAGTGATGACTTGTGCTCTGCCTCAGTACTGGCTGTGTTTGCAGGGAGGTACAGTGAGGGTTGTTTGTCTCAGGAGTGACTCAGGCTGATGAAGCCAATCCCAGTCCGGCACAGGAGCACATCTCTGAAAGGTGCTATTGGCTTCTGGCTCCTGGTCTGACCCTGCTGCTGGTGAGCTCTCTGCTGGATGAGCAGAATCATAGGGCAACATGTATTAACTGGACAGAGGAAAGTGGTTTCCAGCTCTAGTGACCACAGGATCACCTATATCTGGAATGTCCCAGCCAAACCTGATGACGATGGCCCAACTGCAGCCATGCTCTGACGTGCATCAGACTGAGCCCCAACTTCCCACAGCCCATGGCAGCATTCCTTTCTCTAGTAGCACTTCTCCCTGTGGTGGCTTTGCCTCTTCTGACCCTGGGCTTTCCTCTCAGCTCCTGCCCCTTACCTGGGCCTCCCTCATTCCTGGAGCAGCACATCATCCTGCCTAAAGCTGTTCTTTTGCTACGGGGTCTTCACCTGCATGGCCATTTTGTCCATGAGCTGCTAGCGAGGGAACAGGCAGGGTGAATCCACATGAGGACAGGGCCATGCCAAGGGCTGATGCTAAAGGTGCTGTCTCCACACTGGGGCATGCTGAATTGACTTTTTCTGCCTGCAGGATTTCACTTTGGGCTGGTGTACTCCAAGTGTGATGGAAAATGGAGCATCACGTCACACAGACAATGGAGCATCACATCATGCTTTGCTGAAACAACACATCTCCTGTGAGAGATGCAAACTCTGAGCATCCAAAGGATGAAGGACTGTGATATGAAGAGACATGAGGGATGTGCTGGAGCACTCCTTCCGCTGTGACCTGGGGGACACCTGCCAGAGTGGGAAGGATAAATCAGTGGAGCCCTTCCGTCAAGCTAAGCAAGCTCACCTGAGCAGAAAGATGCCAGGCAGCAGCCCAAGCCAGTGATAGGTGAAGGCTAGTAACTAGGGCAGGAGAGCTGTGATATCCAGCAGTGAAGCAGGACAGCTGTGGGGAGAAGAGGCACCACACAGATGAAGAGGCTGGACTGGCAGCACTTCTTAATCTGTGGGACCTTATCCCCAGGAAGGGGCTGGCTGCTCCCTGTTTACATGGGTTTCAGTCACGCTCCAGCTCCCTGGCTGGGGAATAGTCTAGAGGGAAATCTGTGGGACTTTCCCATCTCCTCACCCTTCCTAGCAGTTGTGAAGGGAGTACTAGGGAGGGAGAGTTTAGGTAATACAAAGTGCAAGTACCTCTGAGGACATCAGACCCTGCCCCATCTGATTGCTGTGATATCAAGGGGAGCGCCAGGTGTGCACTCTGAGCCTCTGAGGGTGCTTTGTTTGTAAACACTTGTTAAGAAAACATAAATAAAAAGAGACTTTTGAGATTATCTTGGTCCTGCCACATCACCAGGTGCTGTAACAGCTCTGGCTGCCCACAGTGCAGGACCTGGGTAAGCCTCAGGCATGCCACTGGGGAATCCCCTGCTGCAGAGAGGAAAACTGCTGGGAAGAGACACCACCAGCTTCTGTGAAACACCTTCACTCATTCCTTGCTGTCCAGGCGAGAACTGATCCTGGCAAAAAGTGGCGAGGGGCCAGTTTTCATCAGAAGCAATTTGGCACTGGACCTTGACACAGCTGGTCACTGCAACGTGCAACCCTGATCGCCACTTGGCCCTGAGGCGGTTCGCTTGTGTTTGCATTTGAAAGAGCCTCCTGTGCTCCTGTGCTTGCAGTTGAACGGCTTCCAAGGTGCCTTACTTGTCTCTCTTTTTATCACCATTATTACTTTTTAAATAAAGTTCCCTGCTTAGTTTCTGAGGCTTCATGGTGAAGTGGCCTCAGCAATAACTTCCTCTCCTTGGCCACTCACAGTGGTTTCCAGGCCAGCTCAGTGCTGCTGCAAAGGGAGACTCAGTGTGGTGGCTCCAGGTGGGGTGAGAGGAAGCCCAGGACAGACTCTGTCCTGATGCCACAGTGCTCTTTGGGAGATACCAGGTGGGCCGTGGCACGGTGGGGAGCGGTAGCATAGGGGCTGAGCGTGGTGCAGAGAGTGTGGGTATGGGATATCCACTCATATTCATCTCCTTGACTTCATTCTCCTCTGGACCTTCTGTGAGGCTTTTCTCTAGTCCTTAGAAAGTACTGTTTATCAATACTGACTGTTAATAGTAACAGTAATTAACGCATTGGCATTAGTATCAATTCATAGTATCTGTTGCTATTTGCAGAACTGAGGACAGAAGGAACTGAAGTCTGCATAGAGAGATAACACTGCAGGTACCATCAGGTCTTCTCTTTTTGCCACCTTCTCCATTTTTTAGCCCTCTCCAGAACAAAAAAGCTTTTCTTGCTCTCATTTATGTGCTGGGGCTGCTGAAAGCCAGCAGTGTGGGGTTCCACAGGGAAGGCAGGTGGTAGATTGTAGAAGTTCAGGCTGGGTTGTGCTTGAGTCCTGCCTTGGCAAAATACCACAGTGACAAACATAGCTGTCCTGGGGAGACACTTCCAGTATATCCCTGGGGGAATTAAGTCACTGCAGGAAGACAGGACAAGTTCAAGGCTCATTTGCCCAGAGTCCAAATGGAGTGGGGTGGAAGCAGTGATGTGAGTGGATCAGAGAGGTAGAGAGACATGAACAGAAGAGGCTTTGGGTTCCTCACAAAGAAACCTCAGCCAGCCTGACTGACCCAGAGCCACTGGCAGACAGAGGGGAGATCCTGGTTTAGGGTGAGCAACAGCTGGGGAACCAAAAGGACAGGCATGCCCCCATGCACAGTGCCCTTTTGGGGCACATAGAACATGGCTACGTCCCTGCTGGCATTTTCCTTTGCAGAATGGTAAGACAGAGGCACAGACAGGAGGGAAACATGCCTTGATTGGAAAACGTCATGTATTAGAGTCAGGTGCTGTGGTTGCTGGGCTTCCCAGAGGGAGGGCCAGTGGTACTTGGAGGCAGCACAGGGCTCTCGTGTTTATGAACTTCAGTGATCAGCAAGCTCTTTGCAAGCCTGCACTGTATCGAAGTTTTCCTGGCCACCTGTCCTCTACTGGCTGTTAATCTCTAGAGCCTAAAGGCTCCTAGATACTCTTGGTTACTAGGAGTGTCTCTGGAGGGTGGAGATGCTTACACCATTATTCACCTCTTCGGTCTCTTCCTCTGCCTTCACTTTTGGGGTCCTTTGCTCTTTAGCTGTGTTTCCCTCACTGCAGCACCTCACCTCCCTGCTGGCATGGGAGAAAGGCCATTCATTGCTACCATATGTTGCTTTGCTTGCCTTCATTTGCTCAGGCCCTTCTCTTGCAAGCTGATGTTCTGATGATAGCATATCTCTCCCTCCTTTTGCCTTGCTCCCCTTTCCCCTTTATTGCATGTATTTCTCTCTCTCTCCATCCCTGAGACTGAAACTTGGCAAGAAATTCAGAGACATGCTCAGTCATTAAAATGACTGCCCCAAGAAAAGGCCAGAGCACAGCCTGAAGCCGTGGAGATGGGGATGGGCTCTCAGATGATCCCCATCATTTCCACATCAGCAGGGAGTGAGATCACTTTTCCTCTTGCTAGCAACAGCCCCTGGCTGACCCCAGTAAACTGGCAGCACTTGCCTACCTGAGTGGGAGATGAGATCTGCTGGGTCAACCTCCTTGATGCTCCCACGCTGCCTTTTGGGTTGGAAGATGATTGGCAACAAGTGCTTTGGGTAGTCCATGTCGGAGGGGATAAATGGGAAGCAGAGCCTGAAGGTTTGAGATAGGTCCCTTGAGCTGGGCTCTGGAGCTGGCATGCTGATGTTAGATGGCAGTGCCTGGGTATGTGTGCGCATTGCTGGTGTGTTTGCATGTGGTCGTCTGTTCACACAGACACAGTGGGATGCTGCTGAGGCCAAGTTACGTGTACTCATCGTGTGCTTTCCAGAGGCAGAGGTTTTGTCTTTCCTTACTGCTCCATCCTTCCCCGTCTCAGTGCTGTGTTCCTGTTTGGAGCCTCATGACCAGTTCTGAGCCCCAAAATGACAAGACATGAGGCAAAACAGGGAGCAATTTGCTGAAGCAAGTGCATGCCTTCAAGCAAGGAAGCACCGTGGGCTTGCTGGTAGCTAGAAAAGGAAATCAGTACGCTGAGATAGTGCAATGAATGTTGCAGGGAAACCCGGAGAGGCTCTGGTGAGTCTCAGTTTTCAGCCTCAGGTGAATGGAGCACAAGATGAAATGCAAAGGGGTCACACTCCAGGCAGATAAAAGAGGTGATTGTGCAACCCTTGACACCAGCTGAACAATTAAGTGCAGAATATGTGGAATATTTCTAGTGACCAAGAAGCAGTGTTAGCCAACTGCTTTATGAAGTGCCCCAGGTGGTGCTGTTTAGCCACTGGAGCCGGGATCTGCAGACTTTGGCCAGGGTCATGTTCTCAGGGCTGACCGTGTAGCTGTGGCAATGGTGGGTAGCTGGACACATGCAGTCAGGAGAAATCTCATAGAGAACAAGGGGTACTGTGGGAGCAGAGGTGATGCTTTGCTGAAGCTGATGCTCTGACAGTGACCCTGCTACTGTTTTCCACCGGGGCAGAGAGGCAGGACACCATGATAGATGAGACCTCATGTTTCTGTTTGTCAACAAGCACGCTAGCAATCAGTGATGGGGTCTGGCATGGCAAGAGAATGGTTTGTGGTAGCTGGCTGGACCACTTCACTTTATTGAAGTGAAGCTTCACTTCACTTTGGTGCAGCTCTGGTGTCATTTTTGCTATATGGAGTCTCTGGATCTGGATTTACAACAGCTCTGGGCAAGGCTGGGCTTTGGCGTGCTGTGGTTTTGTTCCTGCAGCCTCCCCATGAGGTGTCTTTCAGGCAACATCCCATCTTCCCCATGGAACAGTACAGTTGCAAGACATCATTAGGGCTAGAGCAGATATAAGGAGAAGCCATAGCTGTTCCCAGCAAATATTGCCCTGTCTTGGGCTTGATGGGAGTGAGGTGATGCGAGCAACCTGTCCAGAGCAGGTCTTTGGGAGTTCCTGACTGGATAGGGCAGATCTAAGGAATGCCAGGAACAGGGATTCTTCATAAGCCATCCTGCTCCCTTGTTCTCCAAACACATGGATACTGGCCAAACCATGTGAGGTTGGCTCGTCAATACTCTGGGTATAGAAATGCCTTGTGGGTTCTGTTAGGAAATCTCCAGTGTCCCCCACATGGGATCTTGGGCAGCCTCAGCTCCCTCATTGACTTCAGCCTACCACCAGCAGACTTTAAGTGAAGCCAGACTAAAACACTAGCTGGGATGGCCCTTGGAAGTCACTGCCTCCCGAGCGGAAAGGAGCTTTATGAGCATTACTGGAAGCTGCTGTGGCTGAGTTACCAGAAATAAACCACTTCGATTTGAGGCCAAGTGCTCTCAAACCACTGAATTTCCCACTCTGGTAGCTGGGCCACCTTCCTAGTGCTTTTGCTTCTCAGCAGGGACGTATTCTGCAAATGCCACCCACTGCTCTTGCTGATTTGGGTGGGTGGCAATGAGGCAGGAAGACAAAGGTGGGTGCCTTGCTGAAGGCTCCTGTTAACATAGATTATATATTTATTTTCTTTTAGGTAGAAGTACCTTTTCTGGGAACTGGGTTTTAAAAGAAGTAGCAAGAATAACTCCTTTTCATTCACAAACAATTGCAGGACTGAGGGGCAGGAGGTAGCTGGAAAGAGAGAGTTCTGCCCACAGTCGGGTGCAGAGGATGTGTCCCTGGAGAGTCATAGATGCCTCAAATGGAGGCTTTGCACGCATGGGGGTGGCAGGATAAGTGGCCCTTAGCCAACGCATCCCTACTATTCTTCTGCCTCCCTTTGATTTTAAATAAACTACAAATATGACGCACAAGCTACGTGTTCACCTGCTCCTCATCAGGAAGCATGGGGGCTGATGCCTACACAGCCCTCAGCAGATGGGATTTCTTTTCCCATCACCCCAGGAAAAGGGGGCAGGGACCTGCCAGCCATGGCTTCTGGAGGGGGGACTAAGGCATGCTGTATACAGAGGAGGGAGTCCTGAGCCCAGTGCTTTAATCCCAAATTCATTTTTTCTCCTCCATGGCAATACCTGGTGAAGAGGCAAAGGCTGAGAACAACAAAGATTCTGTGTGGCTCAGGGCCAAAGTTGTGACACTTCTGTGTTAGGATAGAGTCATCTGACAGTTCAGGACTCCTGGTAATTTCCCGTGTTGAGTCTTTGAACTTTGTGGAGACACAGAGCCTGCCACCAGATCCTCTTGGCCAGTGCTGGGAGTTGGCTTCTCTACCAGGCGTCTTCCTCAAGGGTAGGGTGTTTGGTGGAAAAACAGTGGCAAGAGCCCTCTGTGGCTGAGGCAGGGGACCTGTTATCAGCATGTTCTCCCTGCTGCACTGTGAATGCAGCCAGCGCTGCCTGGCCAGTGCACTGAACCCACCAACTTGGCCAATATCCTAAACTCAAATAACACAGTCAGTTGCCAGGCAGTGCCTGTTTTCTTCCCTGGAGTCAGGGAGAAGGAATGTGGGTGGCTCTGCATGCTGAGACTATCTATGCCATGGTGGTGGTTAGCCACTTGTGGTGCTGATTTCCAGCCTTGCTGGGGGTTGGGAGCCATGTAGTCCGAGCTTGGATGCAGGGGGCAATGACCCCAGGCTAAGGCAGTGCCCAGCTCTGGAGTGGGTCAAGGTGATGTTGGAGGGCATTACCATGCCAACTTGTGTCGCACACTTGGTGTAACATCTGGTAGCTCACCATGCACGTGGCGCTGCCTTACCTCGTCATGTCATCCGGTGGAGACGGGATTACAGCTCCCAGCCCAAAGTCTGCCAGACCACATTCTCTGGCACAGGACCTGTTCCTGATCATATTCCCTCTTCTCTGAAGCCCTTAGAGGCCTGTGAGGAGCAGGTCACGGACTCTGCAAACTGTTCCTGCAGCCAACAGCCTGCTCTTCGCTGTCCCCAAGCCTCTCCTTGTGATATGACCAGCAGTGTCTTTGGTGCATGATCAAAGGGCTGGTTTTCTCCATTGCCTGGGGTGTACAAGCCTTGACATGTGATGGGCATGGCTATGGATAGGATGGAGGATGAGTTCTTGTCACAGAGCAAGAGGAAGCCAGGTCAAGGAGGGATTTACCTACCTTTGATCCAGCAGCAGGCATCAGATGTTTTACCTACAACCCAAAATATCCTGGGATATACCCAGTTATCTTTCAGTGAAGGATGTAGCAACTTGTTGAAGGGATGCTATCCACTTAAAAATGCACTTCTCTCGAATAGTTATTTCCATCCTCTTGCTGAGCTGTGACATTCCCAAGAGCCAAGAGTGGAGGAAAACACTCATGCTCCCGGCTGGGTCGTGCGATGCGTGTGTCAGCACTTTGGGTGCAATTCGTTTTTGTTTGGTCAGTGAGTTTCTTCCGTTGTTTGGGTGGGCCTTGAACAAGCCTTTGGGGGAGAGTGAAAGCTTTTTTAGAAAGTGGAATATATGACTGTGAAACCGCAAGAGTGGTGGAGGGTCTCTGGCGTGGGTAGAAGAGCCAAAACGGCTCCTGGCTTTCAGGATATTAGTCACCGTCACTATCGCTTTCCTGGCCCACTGCTCCCTGCTACCCACCTTTTGTCAGTGTCCTAATTCTTCATGAATCATGTCGGATTTTGGGAAGAACGCCTTTCCCTCACCATCTGTACAATTCATAGTGCCTCGTGGCTGCTACTGTGACATAAAAAAACGTTAGTAAAATAACCACAACACACTCATTTTGGAAACACATGAGAACTCAAATTGACAGTTTCTGTCTATACTTAGGAGTAAAACCACAGGTCCTGGAAAAGCTCCAGCTGGTATGAGGCTTAGCACGCATAAGTGTCCATGAATATTTGAGGTATGATATTAGGAAAAGTTTTCTGTCAGACTAGTTAACAGTGGGGCAAGCAACCTAAGGCAGATCCTTCCTATGATATTTTCAGAGGGACTTAGGCTAATACCACTCAGATAGTGGTGGTGATGCTTAAGCAGGGTCCCTTTCATGTCTACACCTCTACAACTTATCCTACTTTCTCTCCTGGAAGACAAAGTTCTATTCATTATCTCTGCTTTTAGACTTAAGAGCTCTGGGATGGCTTGCGAGCTCTTTGATGGTTAAGCTGAGCCCAAGGAAGGGACTGCACCCATCCATGTCCATCCTCGATTAGGGGTATGGCATGACAGTGACTGAAATGGCTCCTGGGGAGGGCTACAGAAGATAAACTAGGAGAGCAGCGTAAAAGTGAGAAAAATGTGGCTGAAATTGTAATGCCATTTGTATTGGGTCTGGCTGAGATGGTGTTCATTTCCCTGTAGCAGCCCTCACAGTGCTGTGCCTTGCATTGGTAGCTAGGAAGGTGTTGATAACACACCGGTGTTCTGGCTACTGCTGAGCAGCACTGACACAGCATCAGCACTGTAACATTCCTTCCCCAGTTGAGGGCAAGATCCTGCGAGGGGACACAACCAGGCCAGCTGACCCAAACTGACCAAAGGGATATTCTGTACCATGTGATGTCAGCTCAGACATAAAAGCTAAGGAAAAGAGGAGGAAGGGAGGGCATTCATTGTTTACTGTGTTTGCCTGCTGAGCAACCTCTCCACGTGCTGAAGCCCTGCTTCCCAGGACGTGACTGGACATTGCTCGCTGATAGGAATTAGAGAATAAACCTTGTTATTTTCTTCTTTGCTTGTGCGCACGCAAACTTTAACTTTTGCTTCAGTAAAGTGAAGCTTAAACTGCCTTACCTTATCCTAGAGGTCATTTTCCATCTTATTCTCTCTCACCTATCTGGCTGGGGAGTGATAGAGCAGCTTGGTGGGCACTTGACATCCATCCAGGGTCAACCTGCTACACCACTGTATGCTGCGGGAGTTCCTGAAGGGTCTCAGTGGCAGAGGCAGGAGCTGTCACGTACAGCTAAGCACAGTATCAACACCAGGAACTGTGGCTTTGGCATGGAAAGGCAGCAAGCCCCACCACACCTGGACATGATGGAAAAGGCACTGGACTGAGCTCACTTGCCTGGGCATCCCATTACTGGGTGGGCGTATCCAATATCTACCAGACGTGTGGGGTCAAAGAATCTGCTCTGGCATCCCGGACACCATAATGCTTCCAAGAAAGAAAATTACCCATTTAATGTTTATTTTTTGTTTATTTGAGATGCCAGGGGAAGGCAGTATCATGTACATTACAAAAGCAAAAGGAGTTAGTCCCTCACACAGCCCTTGGGTAAGCATCAGTGGATGCTAAAAATCTGTGACTCCTGAAGATGATTAGTCAGACTCAAGGAGTAAAAGACTCAAGGATTGTTAGCTATGAAGACAGCTTCTGTCTCAGGAAGCCTTGAGCTACAATCAGCCTGGGAGAGCATGCAGAGGCAATATGACTGTTGGCCTGCATTCTCCCTCAGGCATCTATCAGCCAGCATTGGAGTCTTAGTGCTTGGCTAGATGGATTGTCACTTTGACTCAGCACAGCTGTGCTTGTTCCTTATGTGTGCAGCCACAGGGAGGCTGCTGTCGCATGTAGAGTTTTGCCAGTGACTCTCCCTGTCACATCGGATCATAAATATTTTGCAAGGGAAGGTTTCACATAGCCAAAATGTCATCCTCTTCCTTTTCCTCTGTGAAAATGTGGATTGCCTCCCATTCCCAGGCTGTTGATCGGTGCTGTCCCTGGTCACACAGCTGATGCCAGTGTGTGTCTTGTCTGCCGTCCCTGAGGGCACCCAGAAATGGGGCCAGGTGAAAGCTGGTCCTTTTGTGCAACTGTGTTTAGACCCTCCTCCACACACTCACAGCAGGAAGCATGCCAAGGAGGAGGTGACCTGTGGGAGGTCAGAAGTGAGAGGATGGATGGCCCTTTGGCATCTTTAGCTAAACACTCCATGATCTGTGTACTGCAAATTCCCCTGGGAAGAAACTGCACAGAGCCCAGTGGTGGGGAAAGGAGCAAGAGAGTGTATGCACAGGGCTGTGGAAAGCCTTATGGGTGCCATGAGGGAGCTGTCATTCAGGCCTGGTGAAGGATGAGGGGACTACTGAAATGAGGTCCACATTATGCTTTGAGAGGTACAGCTGATGCCAACCCCCAGGGCAATGCCATACCAAATTCCAGCGGGGCAGGAAGGTATCCCCCCCACTTGGTGCTGCAGTATGTGTCAAGGCTGAGGGTTTCACCAGGAGCTTCCCCAGAAGAATCTGTCAGGGATACCTGGGACTTGGTGTAGAGAGGCAGGCACAGTGCCTTGGTTTGGGATGCTCCCTTGGAGAGACCCTCCTGAGCAGTGGCTCCTGCCCTGCACAGTGTGCGGGACTTGGCTTTGCTGACAGAGGGTTCCTTTCTAAGACTACTGGAGGAACCTCTACTGGTGGAAAGATCTGCCAGGCTCCTATTGCTACTTCCTCCTCTTTTGCCTGGTGCTCTCCTTTGGGATCTGTGGCTGACGCAGACGAGGTTTTGTCATGCTGCTTTCCTTTCCCCTCTCTGAGGGGCAGAAAAGACTGGGATGGAGTTGAGCGGCTTCCCTTTCACACCAGAAAAGATGACTTTGGTTAACAGGGAAGAGAGAGGCAGATGCAGCCACTGGCCAGGCCCCGAACAGGAAGCCGGGGCACCCCCTGCCATATTTGCACAGGGCTGAGTGCTGCCCTCGGGACCCCTGTTCCCAACCCCGTCCCCCTGCGCCCCGCTCCCACCAAATGGCTGCCCCCCCGGCCCCAGCAGGGCTCTCCACACAACGGAGGGGCTGTGTGACCTGCCTGCTCCCAACTTGGTTGCTATAGGAAAGGGAAGAGGCTGGAGAGAATGTATGGGGCCTATTCACGCCCCCAGCCCTGATTCACGGTGCCCCTGAGGTAATGTTTGCCT
>VXAY01002309.1:566955-644166 GCA_013399855.1 Oxyruncus cristatus
GAAGGAGGTGGGGAAAACTGTGTGCCGGGGGCCTGGCTGGTCCCACAGGCTCACCACCTCTGCGGGGTCCAGCCATGCATGAGGATATTGGGGTTCCCCTTGACTGCAGCCAAATGGTGATGTTGTACAGGTACAGGTGTGTGGACCTCTACAGTGATGCTGTGCAGTGACCTGTATCCAGGGTGGTTTTCTCCTGACACTGGGAGTTCAAAGGCAGAATCGGCTCTGCAGCAGCATCAGGGACTATACAGCTTTCCATAACTCAACTTTCTTCCTTTCTGTTCAGCTATCTTACCCTGAATGCTCTAATAATTCAAATTTTTACTATTATTATAATATTTCTGCTTTTGTGCAGCCAGAATACCCTTTGGGCCCATCTTTTTGCAAGTTGTTGTTTTTGTGTTGGAAAAACCCTTTGGCTGCACGTAAATCCTGGAAACAGAAGTGAAATTCCCATTGTCTAAAACCAAGCAAAACAAAACTCCAGAGACTCTGTAAATGTTTCCCTGCACAGAGTAGGAAGAGAAATTTTGTCACAGGGCAGGCAGTGCCCAACTCTTAAATTTTCATAGCTGTTCTTGGCAAATGTGCTGTTGGTTCACTCGATATTCTTCCTGAGTGGCCTGATCAAAGCAATGAGACAAGTATGTCGCTGCTGTCGGGATACTTTGCAATGTAGACTGCATCCAAAATGCATTTTCAACGTTGCTAATGAGGCCCAGAGGTTTCCTCCCTGGGACTGTGTTATCTCTGCTCTGAAGGAGGTGTGAGACGGTCGAGGGAACATCTGGACCCTGAGGTCCAGAGAAGCAAACCAAGCTGGGGGAAGGTGCATCGCAAAGGAATGGTCAAACCGTTTGTTCACAGGACGGTGTTTTAAATCAGCTGTAGCTGCTTGGCCAGGAGGCTCAGTATCAGTGGGCATGGCTGCCGGGAGAGCTCTTCCCAGTGTGTCACTGAGGTCAAAAGGAAACAAAAACAGGAGTAGGGTGGAAGGGGAAAAAAAAAAAGAAAAATCAGCAAATATTATAATGGCATTTTCTCATGGGAAGGGAATATAGTGTTCAGCTCTGGTAAAAAAGAAACAGAGGGGGCTGGGGCGCTCCTGTTGAGAAAGGCTGGGAGCCTGGGAAAAGCACTTGTATAATGAGAGAAGGAAAAGATGAGGGTGATTTAGGATAAGAAATGTTGTCGTTGGCTTCAACTAGAAGGAGAGCAGGTCTGCTCCTCTTTTTAAACGGCACCTATCGTTGTAGGAAGAGAACAGACTCCAAACAGACCAGGAATATGGTTTATAAAAACCTCTGCTTATACTGAGAAAAGAGTGCCTAAAAGTGGGTTTCTCAATCTTCTTTTTCTCAGTCTTTTCCTGTTGCACAGAGTAAGCCCTCACTCGGGAAAAAAAAAGCTAAAAAAAAGAAGCCCTTGTGAATGTAAATCAGGGAAAAACGAAAGGAACATCAATATGCTTGGCTGATGACTTTGGGAAGAGAAATGGTGTTCAGAGAGGTGACTTCTGGACCTCTAAGGATAGTATTGGGAGAAGGACAGAAAGAAGCAACATTGCTTTTATTTGGGATTTAATACACACTTTGGCATCTTGCCACTCCCCTAACTAGCCTTTCTTCAGATGTTAGCCTACCAACTGGGCAATGCTGCCACTCAAGCACTGGGGATATGCAGTGCAACAAACAGGGAATCTGGGACTTACTGTAAGCTTTATATTTAATTTCAGCGGTTTGATTGGGGTCCTGCCATCGGGTCAGTTGCTGCTAATCCTGTATTTGTATTTACCAGATACATCTCTAGTTCTGTTTTCTGGAATTCCCCTGGAAGGAGCTCTCACAGGTGATGAAGGCTGCATCTCAGAGAGTTTATCTTTCATTTATCTGCAGAAGAAACGGGAATCATAATACATTTGCTGTTGCTTAAGCTCAAAGTCTCCTCTGCCCTCTATTTTTGGTTAATTTCATATCCATCAAAGGATGTTTTTACTTTTGGATGAAGCCTGTTTTACCTTACTTTTACCTTAAAGCCTGTGTTGCAAGTGACCTGGTAAGGCTGTGCACAGTTTCTGAGCCCTCTGAGAGCTCCCATGGATAGCATGGATTAAAGGAAATAGGTCACATTTCTAAACTATAGCATGCATGTTGCTGCTGTTCCAGCTGGACTATCTATAAAAGTTGGAAAAGAAAATCAGAGTCCTGGAAAGAGGTTTTGTTGTATGTGCACTTCCCAGAACTCCCCTGAAAAGCCATCCAACTGTGCAGGCAGGAGTGCAGAAGCTTCAAAAGGTTTTTCCTAAATCAACTCAGCCAGCTTAAATCCCTGGGAAAGCTTGTAATAATTCTGCTCATGAGAGGGACAGATAATGCAAGCAAAAAGTGGAAGAAAAAGCATTTTTCTATATGATGTCACTCCTGGTATTATTTTATGTGAACATAAATAATTATAAGTTTGCAGCCCATTGAAACTCCTTCAGGGAGGCAGAGAGCTAGAACATGGCATGCTGTGATTCTAGGCAGCCAGTCTCCACTGACCAGGCAGAGGGACTGTGCTGTCCATCTTATGAACATTTTTGATCCCTGACTTCTGTGAAAGGGTGCTGGCTGCTCAGGCCAGGCTGGAGCCTGGCCAAAACAACATCCTGATTCTGTGGCAAGTGCTCTGGGATCAGACCACACGTGATGAGTACCCCAGATTTGCGCTACATTGGGAAGAGACTGTTGTCGTGACCCCTGCTGCGCCCTGGGAAAGTCACTCGGCCATGGCTCACAGGAAGGAGAAAGCTTGCTTTCTCCAGATCCAGGATTTCCTCCTCGGCCCTTCCCCTCTCTCCTGTGCTGCACCACATCTTACCCCACTCTTACATTCCAGGATCAAAAAACAACATGGAAGCATTGCATGGGCTGCCAGCCTTCCTGTGCCAACAAGGGGGCTGGTGCATGGCTGTCTTGTCCCTGACGAGAGAGGTGCCCCTGCTTCTGCCCCGCACTGCTGCTGCTGCCTGCGCGGCACCAGCCTGCCAGGCTGCCCGCAGGACTGGGCAGCCCTGGCATGGACCAAGCATGGCTGAGCAGACTCCCCAGTGTGGGAAATTTCTAAAGAAGCAGCCTTCCATAAACCACATTTTCATTTGACTAGTCTAAATATACTTCAGTTTCAAAACACACACTTAAAAATAACTTACAGAAATATTTATGTGGACACTGAAAGGAACTTTCCAGCTTTGGGGATTCAGCCTGCAGCCTATGGCAGAGCCCGCAAGTGCCTTCCTGCTCAGTCACTCTTCTCTTGTTGTTGAGCCTCTTGTTTTGGGAGTGTTTGAGTCTCTTTTTCCTTATCTTCCTTTGCTCCACCCTATCTCATGGGCTCACAGGGCTTTGCTTCAGTGAGGTCAAGACTGATATTGCAGGATAGTTTTTCTCACAGTCCCAATCATCATAACTCTCTCAATGGTACAAGTTTTCTTTCTGATCAACACTGACTTGACCTGGAGAATTCAGCTGCTCCTGTGGCGGGGCAAAGCATGTATTAGGGAATTCCCTCTATCATTACCTTACCCCTCTCTGTGCTCTTCATTCATTTGCCTGTCTCAGTTCATGTGTTGCTTGAAACAGACCTCAGCTTTTGGCAAATGTATGTCAGCCTTGCACACTGGGCCTAAAGATGGGATCTTTAGGATGGCTTTGAAATCTCCTACATGGTTTTGTAACCAAAATGCATTAGTAAGGGTAATAATGAAGGCTCTTGCCTTGTGGTTTTCACCATCGCTTATTCACTGCTGTCACTGTTTTCTTCTGTGACACTGTCAGCTATCTGGAGGTGTAGCAATCACTTCCCTTGAATCACTTTGTCTATGTGACAATCCCCTTTGCTAAAGAAAGGCTAGGCTCTTACTAAAGCATCGCAATTAGGTCAAGTCCACAAGTCCATACTATCTATCATAGAGGAGAGAAGCAGTCTGATGGGCTGGGACAAAGGTTGTGTGATAAGGATGCGTTGTGTCATTTGTCTTTGTGTCTTGGCTTTTCAAGAGACATCCCTGTAACCCAGGAATGTCTTCTAGGGAGTTTGAAATGTCTCAGTTTTTTATTTCACCAGGTTTTATTTTTAGTTCACGATACAATGTTTGTTCAGTACATATTGCAGCATTGGTGAGAATCTGTCCTGTGTTTAGCAGGAACAAACAGCCTAGAGGAAGGTGTGCTCGCTGTGATGAAGAGTATTTGGATTACAAGAGAGGTCCAGTGACTGCAAAACCCATTGAAGCTTTATGAGTGTTCAGTGTTGTTTAGTGCTGCAGGAGGAATTATGCTTAAAACATGAAACTACTGGAAAAGTTCTGCTACAAGAAACATTTGTGTTGCTGTAGAGACGGTAGCTTGCATAGGAAAAAGCACAAACGCTCAATCAAAACTAGTTCTGTGGTATCTTTTATGGGAATAACTTGTGACACTTTAATGTGTCACCACCAATAAGTCTCTGGGTTTTATTTTCAAAGTGAGGTTCAGCACCCTACTGGTTTGTTAATGATTTTGCCTCTCTCTCTCTCCCTCTGTATTTCTTTTTATATGTAAAGGCTGGAGAGGGGTTTGTGGATGAATGTGTTTTAGTGTTTTTCATCAAACTATAGCCTAAAACTTCATACAAAGCAGTGGGAATAGACTCTAGGTCACCAGTTAAATGCAACTAGCTCTGAAATGTCACACAACATCTATTTAAAACAGTCCAAACTCCAGGCTTGGATTAAGATCCGGGCATTCCTAAAAACACAGGATTAAACTGGAAGCTCAGATTTCCTTTAAAAAAGAAAGCTTCCTGCTCTCTTCCTGCATAGAAAAGATCAAAACCGTGATCTAAAGAGAAGCAATGCAACAGCTTCTTCTGGGGACCACAAACCCCAAGGGCACAGTTCAGTGCTGCAGTTTGCCTGGCAGCAAAGATGGGCAGAGGTTTCTGTCCCCTGCACTGAGGCTGACTGCCTTCAGTTTTGCTATTGCTGTCATCTACAAACTGGATCGTGGAGAGAGTTACAAAGGGGCAAAAACTTGCTTTAATTTTAGAAGCTTTCTTTTTTTTTTCAAACCCAAACCATTTCAGTGAATGAGCTCTCTTTGTGGTCATGTAGAGCGATGTAGTGGCACCACAGGGGGTGAGGGACAAGACGAAGGACAAGTTGCTGTGCAGGGTCAGGAACACAAGGCTGGGGTAAGAGCTTCATAAGCAGCTTTACTGCCAAGGAAAAATTGTCATCAACATGCCCCTGAGAAGGCAGAACATTGCAGCATGGGTTCAGGAATAAGCAGCCAGGCTTGGGAAAGGCAGGAAACTTTTAAACCAGCTTTGCTTTTGGAGAAAAATGGATCGAGACTCAGACCCTGAGAAACAGGTGAGCTGTCCTACTCATCTCATTGGGGTATCCTTTCCAAGGCTCATCCATAGGAGACCCAAGCAGGCACTTGTCATGGCCTCTCATGGTCACAGTTGTTCAGGGCTTCATTTGCACTCCCCCCAAGAGGGTGCCTTCCACACCATAGGCCTAAAAGTGGCCACACTACTAGCAGGATGGGGAAGGCCTGGGGTGGGAACTCCTGAATCAGCAGTTCCCTTGGAGCAGGACACCTCTGCCCTGTGAAAGTTTCCTTTCTCAGTGTGGCACTCCCTGATCCCATACAGCTTTCTGAGGAGATGACAGCTTGCAACTGGCATGCCCAGGGACTGCAGAAGGATGTTGTTGTGAGGATTAGACACTAGTTTTCTTTCCAGAGGAGTTGAGGGTGTTGCAGTATGTTTACATCAGGAGTGAGAACAAAGAAGGCACTGGAGGCAGGGATCCCCAGGGACTGCAGCGTGGGAGCTCCAGGGGGCCCTGCAGCAGGGGGACCAGCTCCCACCACACTGACAAGACAATGCCAACCAGCACACCAGTTTCAGACCAAGCCAGTAGAGGTCACAGTAGGTCCAACAAATTCTCCATGCCCTTGTCCGGCTCAGCCTACCCTCACGTCTTAAACAGTTTACCACTGACTGGTATTAAACCCTCCTCCTACTTAACAGCATAAGCAAACCCAACAAACCCAGCTTTTGGCTGCTGAGTACCTTCCTGGGCAGAGCAATTAGCTGCTGGAGACTTGGGCCGTGGCTTGATTGCAACTCTTTTCTCCAGCTCCCTCTGCAGCTAACGTATGATATCTTGGCGGTAAAATCAGTCATGAGGGTGTGGATATATTTTCTTCCTGTCACTGCACTAGATGTGCCAGCCTGTCAGGCTTCTTTATCTTCCCAGACCTCTCACCTTCATCCTTCCTATGCCAAATTCATGCCCCGCCTGGAGGATGTTCCTGCTGCCTGAAGGTGATCTGTTCTGGAGGGGATGGGTTCATGTCTACTTGTGCTGCATCATCCCTATACCAGCAACTGCTCTAGGAAAATCTCCTGAGCATGTCTGTGACGTAATCTGGGTGGATCTCTGTTTTTCTGGGCTCTCTTGGGGGTCTTCCACAACACCTGGGATGTTCCCCTGTGGAGGAACATGCACGGTTGAGGCAGGTAGGTTTGCAGTCAAGCAGTCCATGTCCCTGCTCAATTACAGCTCCATAAGGAAATTGTAGGCATAGCAAATGCATGATCAAATGTGTAGTTTTGTGTGCAGAGACACTGGGGATTTCCTTCCTCCTTTTCTAGCAATGGTATCTTGGGCAGAGAAGAAACAGAACTCAAAACCTTTATTTTTCTTACGTGAATGTGGAAGCCATGAAGCTCTGTACGCCTGTACTTGAAGGCATGGTCTGTAGAGGATCAGGTTGTAGTTGGCTGAAGTCTCCCACAGACTACTGGACCTCTTGCCAGGGCACATTCCTTGCAGAAGACTTTTTTTGTACAGTGCCTTGGTGGCTTTGGAGCCCACCATGGCTATGATGTGTGGCACTGCCTGATGGCCCCAAACACCTTCGTTCTCATATGTAAAACTTGAGATGGGTGAGCTGGGCAAGTGAGACCTGGTAGCTGGTTCCTGAAGGTCTCTGCCACTGGAGGGGGACAGAGGACCTCGCTGCAGGGATAGGTCCCCCCATGCCCCTCCCAGAAGAGATCCTCCCATGCTGAAGGGCTTTCATCCAGTTCATCCTGGTGGATGGGCCACTGCTTGCAATGCCACACCCTGGAGCGGGTCATCGCGGGATTGCGCTTTTAGCAGAGGAGGGGTGCCGTTTGGCAAGAAGGCAGCATTTCACACAATAGCAGTGTGAAATAGCAGAATCCACTGAATATTGCCGAGCCTGCCACCGTGGGTGGCCCAGCACATCCAGGGAGGGGTGTTGCACAGGAGGCTGGCAGGGGTGGGGACCAGGGGCTCTCTGAAGAAGAATGCAAACCTCCTCTGAGCTTCAGGTATGCTCCTGGTGGTCTCTGAATTACACCTGCTTTCTTATCACCCTTGGCCCTCAGAGGGCCAGTTATCATCTTTCCCATTAGTCCATGGCTTGAACTGCTTGAGCAGAGCAGTGCTGGTGCAGTGCCCAATCCCTAGCCAATCTGCAGATGCTTTCTGCAGATGCTGGGGGCGATGCGTAGTGCATCAGCTACATCAGTGGGTTCAGCGCTGTGCTGAGCTGGCCAAGACCACCTGCAAGAGGTGCCACACAGGGACACCGTGGTGAGGTGAGTGCTAGGTTCTAAAATGTCACATTTTGCCTGGCAGAGCTTCCTGCAGAGCATTGAGTCTCTCCAAGAGGACATGGTCTCAGCTCTGATCAAGAGGAGGCCACCTGGGCAGCTCGTGCCTTGCTCACTCACTGGGCTCTTGCGCTGCCGCTGTGCCAAATACCACAGAGAACTGGGTGGCAGCTCCCCCTGCACATTTTGGGAGGGTGTGGCAAGCTGGGAGAGGCTTTCCCACACTGGGGTACCCCAAGGAGCAGACACCTCTCTCCTGCCCAGCTTGCTGTGGCCAACCAGACTTGATCGATGAATGAAGCGAGGTTTGGCATGCTGCCATCAGGCTGCATTGTGCAACAGTGCATGATGCAACTGAACATTACATAACCTGACGCAACACCTAGAGCTGGAGTTTAAAGCTGCACGTCCTGGGTCATTACTGTATGGTGAATATACCTCCCTGACATATACATGCATGAGGTCAGCCAATGTGTGGACAGTAGCACTGCTCTGGGTAACTCTGGCTTTACTCTTGGGTTTGAAATTGCTTCAAACAAACAAACAAACTATGGCTCATTAAGGGTGACTAGACCAAGGGCAGAGGCATGATCCACGTGTATTGCAGACAGCAACTGTGAAAACATCATCCGTGCAGCTCAGCTCGTGCCCTCCATTCCTATCTGCAACTCCTCCAGCCCAAAACCTCTTTCTACACTCCTGCCCTTCAGCCCTGGCTCGTGCAGCCCTGGACCCCAGCTCTGCCCCTGTCTTGCAGCCTTCTGATGTTGTGACAGTGCAGTTCTTCTTTGCAGTCTCTCTCTTTCAGATGCTTCTGAACAGCTTCCTCTTCTCCTGTGAAATAGTGAATTTGAACCCCATGCTTTGTTAAACAGGTTGCCTTGCACTCTGCAGAGCTGATGCTTAGCCTGGTGCCTTTGGAAAGGTGGAAGTACTCCTCTCCTGAGGCAGGACAGCAATGCTTTACAAGACAGTAAAATGTAAGATAATTGCTTTAAAACTGCCCATGGCCTGACTTTCACTATTGTCCATTCTGGACTTCAGGCCAAAGTAATTTTTCATCTTTTCTGTGGCATTTGTCATATTTAACCTAAAAGAAAACAGAGAGGAGTTGCTAGCCTGTTGTTCTCTGTACAAGCAGTGACAGTTTACAGCTGTTGTGAGGTCTGTTCTGTGCCTGGTGCCCAAGCAAGGCAGGGGAAGTGGGAGCATATCAGGGAGGAAGAATGAGCCGCACCAAATAACCAGTCACGGTACTCCCTTTTCGCTCTGCAGCAGGGGGATTCTGCAATGCCCCTCACTGCTGTAGCATCGGACCGGTCTGGGCAGCATAACTGCCAACAGCAGTAGCTTCCGTGGGCTTTTCTGTCTCTCCCTCTGCCTTCCCAGCCTGTCCCCACTGGGGGATTTGCTTCCCATGCAGGCAAGAGAAAGAAGCAGAGCCTGGAAAAAGCCAGGTCTTTTGGAATGAGGATCAGGCTGGCATGACCCCAAGTATCACCTGGCTTTCCCTTCCCCCTCAGGGGAAGCTAATCCCAAGCATCACCAAGCATTGCCAACTTTGCATGGAAAATGCCACTAGCAGGAGCAGCAACTTCTTCTGAAACTGGACTGGGAGGGGACAAGCTGGTATCCCCTTTCTGGTGTGACTCTGTACCTGTGACTCACTGCCATCTCAGATACATTTCCAATCATGCTCTTGTGCCTGCAGTCAATGCTTGGGTGCCTGGTGAAGCCTCTTCAGCTTTTTATGCCAGGCCCCAATGATGTAACACCCCAGGTGAATTTCCACATCTCTACCAGAATATACTGCAGTGCTAAAAGGGAGGCGTGAAAAATGCCGTTTCCTACTTGAGTACCTGGATTGTCCCTTTGTATTGATGGGCTATCCCTTCAGTTCCCTCCTTCCCCTAACATACATGGGCCCCTTTTCTCTGCTCCCTGTTGTGCCCTCCATCATTGATGAAGCCAAGAAGACATTTGCTTGCTTGGCCATGAGCAGAGACAGTGCTTGCAGAGTTAGCAAGCATCACAAGGCACCTCTGTCCCTCTCATGTGGTGCCAGGAGAGATCCCGCATGGCATAGGAAGGGATTATAGGGCGCTCACTCATGGCCATCCTGTCAGCTGACTGATGCATTCTCAGTGACTTACAGAAAGGCTGAGTCCCCCTGACTGCATGGTGCTGGTCTCCTTACTCCCCTTTCTCTATCAGAAAAGTAGGGACTGTGAACCAGAAAGCAAAGGCATCACATCGTCCCTTATGGCAAAGAGAGAAGAAAAGAGGTCAAAGGCCTGAAGCTGTGAGTGGAGACATGTTGGCAGTGGTGTGAGCTATTTGTGTTCTGTGGTGAGGCCTTGACACCCCTGACCACATACATGCAACAGCCTGGGTGTTTGAACTCCACCCAGTGAGGATTCACTGGTACGAGAGGAGCACCTGACATGGAGATCACCTGGTGCCCGAGATCAGTTCACTGATATTCTGGGAGGATGTATAATCAAAACCGTTCTTTACATGCCTAAACTAAACAGCCTCCAGGAAGCAAATAAATGGTTAAGAAGACAGGCTAAAGTGCTGAAGGAGAAAGCAAACTTTGCTCCATGCTCATGGCCAAGTTGTAGTGGGAGAAACTGCTGTGTATACTCAGTAAGCGCTGATCCGTGACCGTGTGGCTCTTTGTGTTATGTCTAAGAAGGAAAGAAAAACACAAAATGGTGACCAGACTGGGATTATAATCCAGGAATACAGTGGCTGCTAAAAAGATAAAGAGGAAACCACAGAATAGTGGTTTATACCGGGGAAGAAATGCTTGCCGAAATGGTGGAAGTTTTTCCAAATCCCCTCTTCATAAAGGCAGTTGTGATGACAATGCATTTAAGATCCTAAAAAATTCAATTAAAAGTAATAATAATAAAAACATTAAACAATTTCTAAAGGGGGGGGGGCGGGATGCGGGGCGTGAGGGGCAGGGTTAAGGAAATTACTAGTGTATTGCCAGTTTGGAGAGAGTTTAAATGCTGTGTCAAGGGAGCGGTTAGTGTGTGGTATGTAAAATGAAGCAATACAAAAACTGTTATTAACTGAGTCTGATTTGCCCTTAAAACGTGCTCTTGGAACTGCTGTGTCAAAGGATACAGCTACTCCAGAAGACAGGGAGTTGCAACAGCATCAAACAGCCTGAAACAAACTTCCATTGTTCCCCCTTTGGGGGACAGTCACCCCTTTGGAGTGAAAGTCCTTCAGGAGAGTGTCAGAACTGAAAACATTCATGACAGTAAGTTTTTTTGAAACAGAAACATGCTTTTTTTCCACTGTGCTCCTAAGAACCTATCTGCATGACAACCAGTGTAGGGGCAGAATGAGAACATCGGCAGGACCTGGGATCCTTTCATGGGCTACCGAGGAAGGATGTGGTGTCAGCAAGGAGGAAAGAGAAGGCTTTCCATTCTGTGGTGGTTCCCTAGATGCTGTGAACAAAGACAGGTATCCTTCGCCTAGGTTTGACCAAGCAAAACCTATCAGCCATGTGGGAATCTAGCTAATGGAAAAAAACCCCTTGTGAATAATGCACATAAGGTTTTGATCCAGTATCACAGGACAAAACTAGGATAGTTTACACACCTTTGTTCTGATGGAGGGTCACAGACCAGCTATTGCAAAACATTTTTAACTTTCAGAGCAATGTAGGCAGGGATTAATGGAAATGACAATGAGGGATGTCTGCAGAGATACTGGTGAGGTTCTCAAGAATGGCTGGACAGCAATGAGGGAAAAGTGAATTTTCCATAGGCTCAACCGTATGCTGTAGGTCTTGTAGATGATATTCATAAATCACCAGTAATGCATGAGACTATCCTCAAGGCACCTCAACTACAAGATATGTCACAATTGTCTTCCTTTCTGGGGATAGACAGTTATTACCAAGGGGTCTTGCCCAATACATCGACACTATTACACTCCCTAAATAGATCAGTGCACAAAGGACAAAAGTAATGTTGATCCACATGATGTGCCAAGGCTCCAGATGAAGCAAACAACTTTGCATTAACAGAAAATTAAACTCTGCTTGTAAAATTATCTTGCAGCACTTCGCCATGGGCCTGAAACACTGATGCTGAAAGCCGGCCGTCAGGGTAAAATTCTCAAAAGGCCCACACTTGGGGATCACTGGCATCCATTTACAGCACTGTGCTTACACCCAGAGAACAGACCCACGTGTCGTCTTGGGAGGTCAGCGGTTTAACCGCAGCTTATCTCAAGAGGAAACAATTTACTCTGGTTGCAAACGTCGAACACTGGCTTCAGTGTTAGCAGTAACAGCCTGGTTAGAGAGAGGGAGGTTTTCTGGGATACTCCCTGCTCTGGTGGTGTGGTAGGAATACGTAGTGACTGGTACCACAGGCACCTGAAGAGTGACACGTACCTTGACACAATATGAAACTGAGAACAAACCAAGTCAACTGAGGCATCTGATGAAAGGATGAGGAGATGGGCTTAGCACGCAGCATCTTTGAGACTTCTTGGCTGGAAAGAGAGGACTGAAATACATGTCCAGGTTGCCTAATGTGTGGCACCAGAGCAGTTACTGTAATAAATCTCAGGTCTACTGTACTCCAAGAATTACATGATGACCCTCCGGGAATAATAACTATGAAAGCCCTGGCTGGAAATTTGGTTCAGTGTCCAGACACTGATACACAAATAGGAGGAATGACAAAACCATGTCAAGGGTATTAATAAAGCTGGTTGGGAAATTTTCCATCAGAATAATTCTCTGATGGAAAATGCTCTTTTCACTAACTCAGCAGTTTCTGTCAAAATTGCAGATTTCCGTTGGGAAAATCAAACTGAAGTATCCTTGGCTCTTTTTTTTTTTTTTTTTTTTTTTTGTGAAGGAGAAAATAAAACTGCCTAGAGTGTTGTAGGCAGACTAACAGAAATTGTCCTTCTGTTCAGCTTTCAGACACCCAGCCTTCCCCTCAGGTCCAGAAATCAGAGATACAGCTGAGCAGTCAGAGGTGTAAGAAGGATGGGAGATGGGAAGTCACCTCACTAAGTTTTTGACAGCTAACCTGCACCAGAAAGTGAACATATCCCTACCAGATGGACAACCAGGAAGCCAAAAGTTTTCATTCTGGTTCTTATAGAGCACAATTTTTGTGTAACTCTAGTAAAAACAGCATTTTTTATTTTTCAGTCTAGTATTTTCTTTAAAAAGGAACTCAGCTACTATTGTTTTCTTTCCTGCTGGAAGGGATTTCTATTTCCCAGCCAGCTCGGGGTATCAGCAAACACTACACTTGCTTATATATTCTCCTTTGTATTCTTAGGAATGGCCAGCTGCTCTAGGAAAGCAAACTTAGAAATGGGCCATTTACGGGACATATGTTTTTGATTGCAGGAAATGTCCCTCGTAAATGGCCTGAAGTGCTGCGTATGAATGCTACTAATTTAACACAGACTGGGAAAGTGTTAAGATTAGTATTTTCATGGACAGGAATTCCTACTTGCATGGTAAGTGATGAAGGGTCACTTTTTTTGATGTTCAAAATGTTGTGTGCTTTTATCTTACAAAATAGTATCAACCCTGTCACATAAGCTCCTTGCTGTCCTGCCATAAGAGAAGCAGTGGGAAGATTTGTTCAAACATCCGATTCAGTGATCCAAACCAGAAGTCTGGATAAAGTGGACTTAAAATAAAAAGCTACGAATTCTCTTTTGGCCTGAAAAGGGCATGTTAATACAGATCTCTACTTCAGTCATCCATGGTTTTGGAACACTGATTTTTCTTGCTTGGACTTGCTAGCACCTAATTTCCAGGGGGGGCGTTTGTTTGAAAGTGATAGGATCAAATGGCCCCACATAGTCATGCATGAGTCTGCTGCCTTCATAATGAAAAAAAAAAAAAAAATCTGTGCAAGAGGTAACTGTGAAAACTTTGAGAATTTTTAAGCAAATTATTTGACAACCTTATCCTCTGTTTTATCAGATGGAAATGGCATTGGGAGCCTTGGAATTAATTAGAAGAATGGAGTAGTTAAATTGGACCCTCTTATCATAAATAATAATTGTAATTGTCACCTTTGTGGAAAGGTTTGTGGTTATGGATGCTGAAGTAGGTCAGCTGGCAATTATTCAGTTAGCAACAGTGGGGTCGTGAGGACCCTTGGAAAGACCAAGACCATTTCCAACATGCCTGCAAGCTTTTTTAGACATCTGATTTAAGGCTTTCACATTTAGAAACATTGGCTGGAATCTCTTGGTGCTTCAGTTTCCTGGTCAGTAAAATGGAAATACGTTTGTTGAAAGAATGTAAAATTTAACTGGTTCTTGCCATGAAGGACATTGGAGTTCTCTGGAATTCTCAATGGAGGTGTTATACGTTGCAATCAAATATTTGCTTCATGCTTGTTCTAACACACTTGTGTGTTGGTTTTTGGAAGTTCTGCTTCTCTCTGCTCTGGAGCTCTGACCTTGGCAATCAGAATTCAAGAAGGAATGATACTTACATGTAGAAATGGCCTAATGACTTGGTGCTCCTCTGCACAGCTTGGTAGCAGGGTCAGCTTCTTCAGTGTTGCTCCTATGTCTTTGTGGCAATGTTTGTCCTGCTTTAGGCCTTTGTTTCAGAACTCCCAGAACTTCTGTTTTCTGTTGTGATTTAGGATCTGTCTCTTTTAGTAGCTGGACATAGCATGATGGTAATCATCTCCTAGAAGCGTCCCAAAGGAACTTTGCTTCTCCTCTTTGACTTTCAGTTTTCTCCTGTTCTCCTGTAGAGCTCACAGTCTTGGTCCCCTTCTGTCTGATCTTCAGGAAGGCCCTTATCCATTAGGGCCAAAAAATTCTTCATTCTCATCTCCCCTCTCTGAGATTTCACCTTTTCCAAGTTCCCCACCAGACCCAGCTGTAAATAGATTAATCACTTTTCTGGCAGATAAAGATCAGCAGAGCCATCACAGATGAGGCTGGGCTTGACTTCCTGGTGCAGGGCCAGCTAGTGTATGACCTCATCTCACGCTCCAAAACACACCACCTTCCATCAGCTTCCTTGCTTTTGTTAGCAGAAAGCAGTAGGACAGTCCTGGGTTAATGGCTGGACTAGGTGATCTGAAAGGTCTTTTCCAGCCTAAATGATTCTATGATTCTTTGACTTGTGGTGTTGAGTCCTCTGTCACAGGCCAATGCCTGAGGAAGTATAGCTGTTTCCCATCTTGGTAGAAGGCCCCAGGGTGTCCAAGAAGGGATCATCTACATGAGCTCAGAGGGCCCTGAGGACGTTTTGTACAAGTACCTGTTACATCTAGTGCAATGCAGCCATCATCAGCATCAAATCCATGGGAATTTACTTGTGTATATGTAGAGTGATTTGCTTGTATGTATTTCTGAGTCACGTCCTGTCAGTACTTCCCGCACCAGTTACATCTGTGGGTTAAATAAATAGAAAAAAAAAGCAGCAAAAAATGATGGTCTGTAGAAATCTCAAGGACCAAGATCTTCAAATACTCCAAGTTCAACAAACAATCTTAATACAAGACTCATATCAAGTGTATGAGGCTCTAGCCCTTCCTCATGGCCGTTTTACATCTTAACTAGAAGAGCACAGGCAACTTGGGGAGCTCTGGCCCTTTTTCTGGGATGTGCTATAAGACATTCTCTAGCTAGGGAAAAAGCAGGCTGTCTTACTTTTTGTCCCTCTTCCCATTCCTCATGATCTTCATCTTACATGGGGGTAGCAGCTGATGCATAAGACTTAGGACAGCTGCATAATTCATTGGCAGGATTGCTGAATTTGTGGAGGGGATCAGGTAACAGAATAACGGGGTTCTGGACTGGAGGAATTAAGATAGCAATATTGAGTTTTGGATGTTCCAGTTGGTGATATTGCCAAAAGGGACATGAAAAGTGATCTTATTTCAGTTTGGTGCGGTGCAATAATTAATCTGGGTGAATATACACAATTCTGATAAATAAATATCTCAGGTTGCCCATAGAAACCCACTATCAAACTTTTTTTTTCCTTTTGATTTGCTTGAAAACAATGCTGAAAAGACATTCAAAAGTTGGTTTTGTTTTGTTTTGTTTTGTTTTGTTTTGTTTTTTTCCCTGTTGCATAAGTCACTGGCTGCAGCTTGATATAAGATATGGTGGGATGTCATGGTAACTTTAGTGGCCCACAGAAACTTCTCCAAGGCCTGCCTGACATGTCTAATGTTTGCATTCCAGCCATAAGGAAATGCCACATTTGGGGTCAGGAAAGTATTTCTATCCAAATCAGACTGGCAGGAACAATCTTTCTAACCTGTAGTGCATGGCATAGTCTTCCATGGGCCACCAGCAGATGTTCCTGTGAACTGCAGAGAAAAATGACATATTTCATGATGTGAGCAATGGAGGGGATGGAGATGAATGTCCTTGTGATCAGAAATCACAAGTTCCTAGTTGTAGGAACTGGGATTGATGGCCTTAATAGTAGGGTAGTATCGAGTACAATAGTTCTGTAGGTGACAAATAGCTATCTGCCTCTTCTGTGTCTGGTGTTGAAAGGATAACTTCTGCTTTGCTTTCAAAGTTACCTGCATTGCTTGCAAATTTGTTGTCTCCTCTGCTATACAGAAATTCAAATATAGAAGTTCAAGATAGAGCAGCATCCCATTCACCTCCAGAAGCAACACTTCTGGGCTTTGCACCCTGAGTCTCATCTGCAATGGGACACATTCCCACCCCTGGGACTGTGATAGGTGAAGGGAAGTGAATAGCTCCCACATCCTGACATGTCAGTCACTGCTAACCCTGCAGCAGCATGGCCAACATGACATTGCCCTTGGCAAGGGGAAGGGTTTTCCTTCTTGGAAATGTTTCAGAAAGCAGCAGTATCTCTGTCATGGCAGGTAGAGCTCCTCCCTGGCCTCTCACTAAAACAAGCCATTGTCCATGTGCCTATGAATCACCCCAAGCACGCTCAGAAACACAGAGATGTTGTGTCATGTGAATTGAGGGGTGCGAGAAAGAAACCAGGGGAGTTTCAGGGACTGGCTGTGCAAGTGGTCAGGAGCAAGACAGCTACTTATGTGGAGGCCTTGGCTGTGCAGAGGGTTGTATCAGTGAGCAGACCAGATACATGGGGTATGCACTGAGGATTTCGGCAGTAACCCTCACCACAGGCCAGCATGTTACAGCATTCCCCGCTGCTCCCTGTGGAGGAAGTGGGAAGGATGGTTGGCAGGATCCACACAGCTGCCTCATGCCTCCTCCAGTTTGTCTCTGTGCTCCCTCTGCAAGCTTTGTGCTACCGCTTCAAGAAGGCTCTTTATAGCTAAGTCAGCCAGTGACCCCTAAGCCCATGCATTAGCTGGAGATTTTTGTGATGTGAGGCTGCTTTTGGGAGCCTTCACTTGAAGGACCTCTGTGCTCCTTTGTTTTCTGTTTCAGAGGAAACCTTGATTGTTTGAACAATGGCATGTGGCTGGGATGACTGCTGGTATGAATTAGGAAACCCTCCCCATCTGCCTGTGAGGTTCTAGATCATGTCCCTGCTCACAGCACATTTTATGGATGGGGCTCCTCCCCGTCTGCTCCCATGTAGGTTTATACAGCAGTTTCTTCAAGACTGAAGCTCTTGGCAACCGTTAGGTGTGAACACAATTCGTGTAAGGTTTGCCTGCTGCTTAGCTCATGCCAGCCAAATCCAAAGGAGGATAAAGGCAGAATTTTTCAATGGTGAAGGCAACTCTTCACTGGAGCACTCTCTTGTGATAGCATCTTCTTTTTTTCTTGATGTCTTTGGGCTGAGACTGAATGACTTCCTGGAAGCTACGCCTTGCTGGATGCAAGTAGTTTGGATCAGTAAGGGAAGAACTGAGACTCAGTTTCACAGCTTTCTTTACGTATGAGGTGCAAATCTGTTTTGGGCTGAACACCCAAATGTGAGCTTTGGCCTCCATCTAAATACAACAGCATGCAGTGCTTTGGAGAGAGCTATTCAGACAGAAGTGCTTTGGTCCCGCCAAGGGTGAGCATAGACACTGGATGCTGTGGGGACACAGCCAGCCTGGGGTACAGCTAAGCTGCAGTTTGCTGTCTGAGTAGGAGCTAAGGTCCACTGCATGTACCAGTAACCCTACTAAGCAGGCAGCTGCCATATCCTCCCAGGCTCTTCCTTAAGTCTCTTTTGGATCCTAAGTCTATAAGTATGAGGAGATGTGGCTCTCTGTGCAGGGATTCCCTTGCCATACCAGCTCTGACAGCTGGACAACAGCTGGTTGCAGATGATTGCCAGCGTTAATAAAAGAGGCTATGTGATGGATTCCCTTATGTAGGGGTTACTAAACAAACAGAGCTTGAGGAAACACGGCCTTCTCCGGGAGCAAATGCAGCACAAAACCTCTTCTTGTTCTGACAGACCAGCAGCGGGTCCTTCTCCACTGCGATTTGCAGATAATCGCATGTGCAACAGCTTCAGAAACTGATCTGATGAGAGCAGTTCCTCTGTGCATCCCTGACCAGCCTACTAGTTGTGAGGGAAACGTGTATTGAAGAGCAAGATGATTCCTCTGGGGCTTCCTAAACGATTTTGCAGTGCCTTTGGGACAACGTGGGGCAGACTGTGGCAAAACTCCCATTCATCATACACTCGTAGGCAGAGATATGTGGATGTAGGGGATGAGAAAGCTTGCCTGGGTCTCTCAGGATGGTCCCAGATGTATGGTGATGTCTTAAAAAGGTCGTGGGAGGGGCAACAGGCCACAGTTTCCACTTTTCTGCATCCACGGGCAGTGCAGTCCTCATACTGCCCCCCAGTAGGCTCCTGTGCTCATGAGGAGGGTGCTACCCAACTCCCTGGGACCGAGGTCTCCCTTGAACAGGCAGGTCCTCTCACTGTGGGGTCTGAGCGACAGCCTCCCAAAATGTACCAGACACCCTCTCTCTGAAAAGGTAGGCCCCTCCTTGGCAGATGTCCATCTGCCTCTGTATGTGCCACTGTGCTGCAGAGACTTGTGGGCAAACTTAAGGGTACTGAGTACCAGCAAAGGAGGAGGATCCTCTGTTGTCCCCCTTTCAAGACCCCATTTCTCCAGTCTTTCTGGTTCCCCTCCTCTTTGCTCTGGGTTTCCCTGACCCCCCATAGCCTTCTGTCCCTCCCCAGCCTGGCTGTGTGCTGCAGCTTGCCCACCCCTCACCAGGGCTGTGGAGGCTGGAGGCTGAAGCTGGAGGCTGGAGGTCAGAGCTGGGCAGGGGGTTAAGAGACAGATGGGAGTTTGCGGCTGTCCCCTCTCTCTGCTGGAGTGAGGGAGGCAAGTCACTGACCTCCCAGCAGGAGTGGCACAGGAAACTCGTAATTACATGCTTGTGACAGCAATGCTGGATCTTGTTAATCACGCTGCTGCCATGTCAGAGTTGCTGCCTCTTGGGATTAGGGAAAACAAACAAGCTGAAGCGGCACTGGCAACAGTGGTGAGTCTGTGCAGTGATTACCCAGCACCTCCCAGTGCAGTGCCCCCCACAGCACTGGCTAGTCCAGCAGCAGGGAGAGTGTGACGGGGGCCAAAGTCTCAGCAAGCCCATCCCAGTAGAGCCTAATTGATCTGTCACTTGCAGTGGCAGGATGGAGTCCTCTCCCTTTCTCAGCAGGTCTCTAAATACATGACAGTGGTGGCTGACGCGTTCACATCCTATTGGAAGTTGAGTTTTTCCCCCCTGTGTTTTGTAGGAGTAAGCTGAGCCACAAAGGAATACTTACACAAAGCCCTGTGGGGAGTCAGGGGTAAAAGTGGGCTTTAAGTGCAGCAATGCTGCTTCCACACTCTGGTGTTCTGCACCCTTGCTCTGTTGCTCCAGAGCTGCCTCTCACCCCTTCTCCTCCACTTTGGAGGGAAGCCCTGGTATTCTGCCCTGCAGTAACCCTGTCTACTATACTGGCTGTGTATTTTTTCTGGTGATTGCTAAATAACTTCACTTTTCCAGTATGAGCTTTGCTTGAGCAGTTTCCTGTCCTCATGAAGTGACTCCACCTCTCTTCCCATCCCCACCTCTTGGAAAAACTCTGGACATCCTTTTCAAAGACAAGCTTTACATCACACTGACCCATCCTGCAGAGCAAATGGAAGTTAGTAATTCTGAGCTCAGTCCACTCTTCTGCTACCCTGAGCCGAGCCAGAGTATTTTTCCTCTTTCAAAAACTGGACCTGCTTTTTTGTCTGTTGGAAAAATAATAATTAAAAAAAAAGCCTGCCCCAGGTTTCTTTTCCCTTTCCCTTTGCCTTTGCCTTTCCCTTTTTGAAAGCTTAGTCCTTTTGTAAAGATTTATAGCCCCTGCAATGTTTCCTCTTCCCGTCATCCACTCTCCCCTCCTTGGTGAAAAATTTCCCTTCTTCCAAGTCCTCATGATGTTATTCCAGCACCATTCCCCTGAGGAGACCTGAGGTGGGACCTGAGGAACTGTGTTAGCCCCATGGTATGGGTGTACTATGGAAGGATCCAATGTATTTCCCAGGGAGATGCAGCCCACTTAAAAATGAGAATGGATCAGCCCCAGGATGGTGCAAGGTTTGTGGGCATGGCTGCCTCAGCAAAAGGAGTTAAGAAAGACAAGGTTTGGGCCAATTCAGCTTTCCCTTCTCCTGGATGAAAGGACTCTGCCTGGGGCAGCTCTAATGGCAGTCACAAGTTGGAGGAAACTCTGTTGCCTTACTAAGCTTTGCCAGGTTGTATTGTAGTGGCAAAACCCATCCCATGCCCTTGTGAGGTCCCCTGTGCCCCCAGTAGCCAACATCCAGGTAAGGTCACTGATGTAGGACAGAACAATCCTCTTGCAGACTGTCAGGCCAGCATGGGAAACAGAGAATTTGGGACTTAGGGATAAGCAGGGCCCTGGTGCATCCCCAGAGAGCGAGGGGAGTGAGCCTCAGACTGGGGGCTCAAGGCTTCAGCCAGCCTCTAATCCAGTGTACAGCTGAGAGGATCAAGAGATAGAAAGTTCCTCACTGTAAATCCTTTTGAAGTCTGTTCCAACTGTTTTGCTGGGAACTTGCTGGCCTGCGTGCCAGAGGGGATGCTGAGCCAGGCAGCCATGAGGAGCAGGGATGTGTGTCCTCCATGAGGACCTGGGCTCTGAAAAACCACCCACTTGCTCCAGTTGCCACTGCTGCCAATATGCCCCAAACCCAGCAACAAATGATAATGCTGACAGGGGTGTGAAAGCATCAGGATAGGTGAAGCCCCTCTGCTGGAGCCCCACAGTCCCACTGAGAGGGAGCAGGAGGGTCCCCAAATGCCAGGACATCCCAGCTGAGGAGATGGCTGACACAGGAGCAGCTGGGTGGGCATGGCTCCAGCCCCGACCCTCTGTAGCTGCAGGTTGCAGGATGGCTTGCTGCTGGCTCTGCCTTTACACAAACATGCTTTGCTTCCCTTGACTTTTCTCTTAATGAATCCCTTCTCTCACAGCTGTTGCTTTTGGCATCCAGCTGATTCTGTGGTTTTCCTTCTCCAGCACGTGATACAAACACTGCTCACCGGCTGCTTCCTCCAGGTTATGGACACCTGTAGCTGGCCCCATGTGCCCATACAGGTCGGAGTTAGTGACACCGGGACACAAAGTCATCACCCCACTGTGGACTTGCTTGGTGTTTTCTGGATTCTCAGTGGAACATGACAGGACAATTCATGGGGGTATGAAAGGGGTCTGCAAAAAGGAGCCAGTGCTCCCTGAAGTGAGAGTAGGGAATGCAGGAGAGGGAAGTGAGATGGAGGCACTGGGCTTGCTGTGGGGCTGGACCCTTCCTAAGCAGCACAGGCCACAGAGCTAGAGCAGTGCTGCAACCCCACTGCATTTTCCAGCAAGAGAGGGGTGACCAGAGAGACCCCCCTCTGCATACTGGCTCTTAAAATTGTACCTTGCCAGATTGAAGTGTGCAACAAATTGATAAAGTAAGAAATATCAGTAAAGAAAAGCACTTGTATTTAACAGCCCTTCCCTTCCTCTTCCACTTCCAACTGCTTACCCTTAAAATTCTTCTTGATACACAACTCTAAGCTTTTCTCTGAAACCAGCAAGACTAGAAACTGCCTTTTTTTTTTCAGACAATCCCTGAAAATTTTCTTCCCTCAGTGAAAGAAGGGGCTTTAAGGAAAACGCACGCTACAGCAAACCCCATCCTAATTTTGGTGCCTCTGCCCACTGTCCACACTCTTCTCTCCCTGTTGCGCAGAAGAGGCCCCTCTTCAGATCTGTCCTCCCCAGTTGGTATCTGTCCCTGCTTTCAAGGCCAGTGCTCCCATATTGTGGCCCGGCACTGTCCGGCTGTTGACCCCCTTTGGTGCTGCCCACAGCATCCAGTCTCTCTGGCCCCTCTCCCCAGCCTCCCTGCTTTTCCATGAAAATAGAAAACACAGTCCTGTTCCCTCTTCTCCCTGTGCTTTCCTCTCCTACAACTCAGCCCCCTTGGTCCTTCCTTCACCACGTTTCCCGCAAATGCAGGTTTTGCCATCTCAGAGCAGATGCTGCAGAAATCCCTGTGCACAAAGGAGCAGTGTTGAGTGCAGCTAAATGGTATCAGCCATAAGGGACTCCCCTGGGATGGGGCAAAGCAGACATAAGGTAGAGCTTCTATTCCTGGAGGCATAGAGTAATTTTCCTGGCTGGGTGACACTGAACACTTTGTTTAAAAATAGAGAGAGGAACCTGAATCAGCAGGCACAGGAGATATGAAGTAACCCAGGTAAAACTTTTCCACAGCACCAGGCACTGGGCACGGACAAAGGGCCACACCTGTGGTTTCACTAAACCATCTCACCTGATCTGGCACTGACTAACAATGGCAAATTCCAGTCCTGCAAATTCTACCAGGAATCCTTTCCTGCATTTATCAGCAGTGCCCTTTGATCTGCCTGGGGACAGAGTGGCCAGGGTTTCCAGGCAGCCCTTGCTTCTCCCCATTCCCGACAGCCTCCTGTGCTGCAGGAGGGCTGTGAGGACCTGTTGGTACTGGGTCTTCTGGAAGAGGAGCTCAGGCTTGGCTTTGACCTTGTCCCATTTATCTGAGTTATGTAAGATCTTCCCGTATGGGCTGCTGGCTGCGTGACACCTAACTATTTAGGCCAGTGTAGTCTGTGACAAATGTGACAGTTTGGGGGAGGAAAGTAAGTAGGCTTGTGCTGTCTCAGACCCAGGCGGGAAGGGAAACAGCTGGACGCTATGCAGCAGGGTCACTCCTCAGCTGATACAAATTTCCCTGTCCCGCTGCTTGTGGGAGATGCCCAGTTTCAGCTGAGCTCAGCAGTTCTACACCCAGGGCCTCTTTTCAGCACAAGAACTACTTTAATAAATCACCATGTTCCCTCTTGACCATCCTGTTCAGGGCAGGACAGGGAGATGATGAGAGGATAACTTAGAGATCTGGGTCCTCTGCCTCTCTCTTGTGGGTTCTGAGTTGAGTTGGATTTCCCTGGTTTCTGGGAAAGTTGAGTTGGATTTCCCTGGATTTTCTGGTTTCTTCAGAGACAACATAGCTCTTGCTGGAGCTTCAGTCTGCATTTATGCCAAAAGAGCCAGTCCAAAGAGAAGGAGCTGTGGCTGGTCTCTGGGCTTTGGGGTACAAATCCCTGGCAGCTTTGGAGGCATGAACTTGTGATGAAGCTGACAGCAGATGGGAAACTGGAGCTCATGGTTAGCATTAGGGTTATTAGAATAAGAGCAGCATGAAGAACTTGTAGGCACAGGGAGCTGTAAATCACGGTAGTGCTGCCACTGGTTTGCCAGCAGAAATTGGTATTGGGCTTCATCTACGTCCTTCTTGCTTGCCTGCCCGATCAGGGAGACATTCATCCCCTTTCTGGGCACTCTCATGGAAAAAAACATTCCAAGGCAAGGCAAGGGCTCTTCTTCTTATGTGTCATGCTGAGAGTGCTGAGTCAGCAGTGTACCCTGGAAGCCAGGATGGCCAACAGTGTCCTGGGGGACGTCAGGCAAAGCATCACAAGCTGGTCGTGGGAGGGAAATGTCCTGCTCTACTCTGCACTGGTGCAGCCTCACCTTGAGTATTGTGTGCAGTTTTGGGCACCACAATGTAAGAAAGATACTAAGCTGTTAGAGAGTGTCCAAAGGAGGGCAATGATGATGGTGAAGGCCTTGAGGGGAAGCCGTGTGAGGAGCAGTTGAGGGCACTTGGTCTGTCCAACCTGGAGAAGAGGGGAGACCTCATTGCAGTTGACAACTTCCTTGTGAGGGGAAGAGGCAGGGCAGGCACTGATCTCCTCTCTTTGGCGACCAGTGACAGGGCTTGAGTTGGTCTGAAGTTGCGTCAGGGGAGGTTTAGGTTGGATATTAGAAAAAGGTTCTTCACCCAGAGGGTGTTTGGGCACTGGAACAGTCTCCTCAGGGCAGTGGTCATGGCACAAAGCCTGATAGAGTTTAAGAAGTGTTTGGATGATATTCTCAGGCACATGGTGTGACTCTTGGGGCTGTCCTGTGCAGGGCAGAGGGTTGGACTCAATGATCATTGTGAGTCCCTGCCAACTCATCATATTCTGTGATTCTGTGACTCTGTGTGTGACTGTCCAATGCTTCCAGTAATGCAGTGGGTGAGTTCCACCCAGAATGTTCTGGACCCTTCTGCATATGCTGGACTCAAATTTAAGAGGTGCTCTCCAGGTGTTCCCAGCAAGCCCCATTCTAGGTGCAGTGTATTCCTGTCCTTTACGTGACAATGCCTTCGAACAGCAGCAAAAATATTTGTTTGAGGAAGAGGAATGGAGAAAGCACCATTGAAACAGATATTAGTTGGCAGCAAACTGAGCTCCTTCTGGTGCCTCCAGATAGCCATGGCTGTAGTCCCACACTGTTTCTGCCACCACTCTGCTGCCCAACTAGGGGTATATGGTTCCATCAGGCATCACAGCTTTGGACCACAGTGCTGGAGGTAGAGGGATCGAGGGTGTGTGAGGTGCCATGTCTCCACTATTGATCTGTGGGGCACCGGGGGGGATGCAGGCAGCTTTCTGATAATCAGATGCTGTGATAGCATTAGATGAGATGGCTTCTAGAAGATGACATTCATAAGTGGTACCAAAAGTCTGGCAGATTTTTTTGTCTTCCATAAAGCACTTTTTCCCTGGAAGAACCTCATCCGAAACATTGCTCCATTGAAGTTACCAAGCATTGAGGGTCCCTGGATTTCTCAGACATTGGTGGGTAAATAGGCAGTCTTGCACTCTCCTGACCTGGCCATGCTTCAGTGTTCCTGTTACAGTGCATCTGCAAGCCCAATGCACATGGGACCCTTGACGAGATCACACAGAATTGTTCCTGTGTAACCTGCTATAAGTGACCCTGCCTTGGTAGGGGGTTTGGACTGGATGAACTCCAGAGGTCCCTACCAAGGCAGGGTCACTTATAGCAGGTTACACAGGAATGTGTCCCGGTGGGTTTTGAGTGTTTCCAGGGAGAGAGAAGCCATGACCTCCCTGGCAGCCCATTCCAGTGTTCCGCCACCCTCAATGTAAAGAAGTTCTTCCTTATGTTGAGATGGAACTTCTTGTGTGTTAGTTTATGGCCATTTTCCTGATCCTGTTGCTGGGCACCACTGAAAAGAGTCTGGCAACCATCCTCATGGCACCCGTCTTTTCTTCTATAGACTAAACAGGCACAGCTCCCACAGTCTCTCCTTGTCAGAGAGATGCTCCACATCCCTAACCATTTTTATGGCCCCCCACTGCAGTAGCTCCTTGTCTTTCTTGTACTGAGGAGTGCAGAACTGGGCACAGCTCTCCAGATGTTGCCTCACTAGGGCCATGTAGAGGGGCAGTATCACCTCCCTCAAATGTTGGCCATACTTCCTTACACTCCCTCAAGTGCTGGCCATACTCTTCCCAATGCACCCCAGGATACCATTGGCTCTCCTGGCTATAAGGGCACACTGAGGGCTTATAGTCGACTTGTCATCCATGAATACTCCCAGGTCCTTCTCAGCAGAATTACTCACTACTAGGTCAGTCCCCAACCTAAACTGGTACTTGTGACTGTTCCTCCCCAGGTGCAGGACCCTGCACTTGCCCTCGTTGAACCTCATCAGGTTTCTCTCTGCCCAACTCTCCTGCCTATCAAGGTCCTACTGAATGGCAGCACAGTCTTCTAATCCTCCCGGATGCTGGGGCTGGCTGCACAGGACATCCTTCTGAGCACAGGAGGTTCAGTCCAACTGGGCCAGAAGAGCTCACGTCACTGTGAGCTGTTGGTGAGTGTTCCTTCTGTGTGGGGTTTTTCTACAAAGGGAACATCTTACAGCACTTGAAGAGCTTCTCTGATAAAATCTTGGAGCTTGGAACTTGATATCAGCTGATACCCAGCTTGGAGCTAGGTCTTCAGTGTCACTGTTTCTCCTTACCATCCTTGAGAGCATCCTTTACCCTGAGACGTTAGTTTTGGTTAAGTTAGGACCGTGTCAGCCTTTTTGTTTTTAAATGGTGAAGAGGTCAGGGAAAGCCTATCAGAATTAGGAAACGTGATATTGTAAAAAGTTCATTTGTTACTGTTAGTGTAACTTGAATTTGCACCGATGTTGCCATTCGATCTTCAAGGCCGCCTGTCAAACACCTTTCATCAGGATCAAATTCTCTTGGGTTGGAATTTGCCTCTGGTCAGAATGAGAACCACTCCCAAATACCACTTCTCCTTATTACACCCTCCGTGTCAGTGACAGTGGTATTGAGCCTCTGTACAGGGCCTCTTACCTATGTTTCCCTGCAAGGATGCTCATGCAGCCCTCCTTGTTTTCTCTCTGGACTGTGGCCCCTCCGTAACAAGTATCCCTGGAAAGTATTTTGCCTCTTCCGGATTTGCTGCTTGTGAGAGTTGAGGAAGGAGCCTTCAAGCACCCCATGATCAGGGCGGGCTGGGGCTTGCTGGGAGCACATAGACAGGATCTCCTCACTCATCCAATTCATCTATGCCACAACCATATGCTGTTATTAGGTGATTATGTTTCAGTATCTTCATTGTGTAATTAGTCATATGCTCATAAACAATGTAAATAACCTCTAATGAGTTGGTAAGTTAATCATTCAGTAATGACTTTAAATGTCAGGAGCTGTCAACAGAGAGGCATCTACTTTTAAGTATTCTTTTTCTGTGTTACAAAACCAGCTAATATCTTTGTTACTTCTTTTTGCTAACACTCTACAGCCTATTCTGCTCACAAGTCACTGGACTTGAGTGGATTTACTCATCAATTTATCCAGAAAATTTAACTGCGCTGTTTCATGCTACTGCTGATACTTTTTTTAAAAAAGACATGTAGCAAGTTTCTCTTCTGTTTGTTTGTTTGTTTTAAATTTTATTCCAGTGTTGATAGTCATGGATGGATCCTTGGCCCTATTCTTCTTTGATCTTGTTATTTTTAAAAGTCTTTTTCAGGGTAAACATTTAGGCCAAAGTCTTACTTAGGCAAGAGCTGCTCCGCATGTAACAGCAAGAATTTCAAAATGGCTGGGGCAAAAAAACAAGTCTAAAAAACCCCCAAATCAGGTATTTTTTCCCCCCACACATTTGCTGCTTTTCTTTAAACACACTTCCAGCCCAAAGAGTCACCAATAAAAGTTTGGGAGTAGGAACTCCGAAGGCTTAAAGGTTCTGTTGTGGACATGAAAACAGCAGCTTACCATGTTTGATTTTAATTTTTTTTATTTTTAAACAAAGCTCATTAAGTTTTTTTTGAGTCTGATCTGTGGTTTTGGATGCCTAGAATTGCCATTACTGTGTTAGAATGGTGCTTTACTGTCTTTCTGTTGTGCTTTTTAATCCGTGAAGTTTCCTTCTGTGGCTGACATCTCAGACCCTCTACCAGCTTCCCCCCAGCACTGTCTGTGCCTTTGGCCTTTGACATTTCCTATCATAACATTGGAAAAAGAGCATCTGAGCACTTTTCAGAGCTTCAACTTATAACCATGGTTAACCATGCTTCCACTTTTTTGTAAAATAGACCATGCCATTTTTTTCCAGATACATTTACAAATTGCTGATACACATCCTTGTATTTTTGGACATATTTGTGTATTTCTGGAGCGAAGCTGCCGTGGTAGATAACCAGAGAAAAGCAGTTCTGTTTGGGAACAACTTTCAAAGATTTCTAATTAGCTCTCAGTCTGTGCTGGGACAAAGCCATGATATTTCAGCTATTCTGGCAGAGAGTGTGTTGTGTCAAATTTCCATTTTTTGTGTGTGAAATGTGATTTTCAGACTGAAACTTACATTTTTCAGAGCTGAATTACGTGGGGTGCATGCTAGTGTTTGTGCCTAGGGAGAAATGCCCTGATTCAAGTCTCTGCCCTATCTCATTTTGAGCAAAATATCCCTGATCATGCACAACCAGCTATGGGATGGAGCCTGATCCAAGGTGTTCCCTCTGGCATTGACCACTGGCAGTCTGCTGCTTCTTTCTGCCCCCATCAGCCAAAAAGTGCGTGTCCACAGGAGATGCACAGCTGTGCTGTGTCAGACCAAGAGTTCTTGGAGCCCAGAAGCCTGTCTCCAACAGTGGCTGATAACACATGCAAACAGCACTGTTCGAAGGCAAATGTGATGTGTCTCCCAAATGTTCCCCATCGTCCTCCAATTTGTACTTTGGGGACTTTCTGAGGCGGACCTAGTATCTTTGTTGCATTTTTTTGTTTGTTTTTCCACACATTTGAAACCCTGTGAACTTGTGGTATCCCCAGCATCTTGTGGCAAGGACTTCTACAGTGTAACTACCTGTTGTGTAAACCAACACCTCCTCTGGCGTGTTTTGCTTGCCATTTTCATTTGATGCCCCTGGTTCTTGTAATGTACTTTTACAATTTCTTTGGATGAGTTTTCACTGAGGCCTTGCCTCTCATGCTTTTGGTTGCAACTGAATACACTGTGGTACATTCTCACCCTAAGGAATGGAAGAATCTGTCCTCAGCAGGCAGAGGTGTGAGTATGTCTCTTCTATGTGCCTTCCAGGCTCTTTCACAAAAATCTGTGAGCATGATGCAGCTGTAGGGCTTGGTTTTTTTTTTCCTTTCTTTTTTTTTTTTTTTTTTTTTTTTTTTTTTTTTTTTTTTTTTTTTTTTTTTTTTTTGCTGAGGGGTGTGACTAAAAATGTTCGGAGCCTCTACACCTACTGGGGTAATTCTCTGTCTCTGCACATTGGCTTGATATGTCCTCCCATCAAGCGACCCCAGTGAAAGCCTGTTCTCAGTAGGTGGCATTTTGCATTAAGATGCCTTCTGCCAACAAAGTCTCTGCAGACACAGGCCCTGAGATTGCAATGGATGTGATCTAGGACAGCACACAAACATATGCTTAACTTTAATCCACACATGCTTAAGTTCCTTTTGAACAGAGCTTTGCTCCACATTTGTTGCTAGATGTCTGTTAAAGGACCAACAAAATCCAATTGCTGAGTTCCTATTTTACATTTCTCTCTTGGACAGCAAAACCAGCATGTATATTGCTTTTGGGAGTCCTCCACATGGCCACTGACACCTAATGCAAGAGCTGCCTGGATGATAACCAGCTTTATTAGCTGTTTTATATAAGCAACAGGCACCCCGGGTGGTGTCGGATCTCGCCTGAGCTCCTCCACAGCCATCCAGCTGCTGGCCTTCTCCAGTAGGGCTTCACAGTATCCCCCCCAAATATGCTCCTAATCAGCCCCAAAAGGGTTGCAGGAAGATGGTTGTAGCTCCCCGTTTGCGTGTCACTGCAGTGGGACGTGCGGTGAGCGGTGTGTTTTGGCAGCAGAGGACCAGAGCCGTTCCTAGAATGCCAGTGATGCCTTGTTGCGAGTTGCTTGGCCCAACCTGGTGCCGGTTTGCGTAATAGAAATAGTCTGTCTGTTATCACCAGAGATACGAAGCTGTGATTGTGGCAGTTGCAATAATGCACAGCCTCCACACTCAGGTGCATTGGGCGCGGGGCGTTTGCTCATGTTCATGTGCTGGGGAAACACAGTGCTTACAAAATATTAGTGCACTGCTCCATGAGAGTACTATGAGAAACTGAGTAGTGCCTGCTTGAACCTTGGGCCTGGAACTGCTGCAAAGGTGTAATGCAGTGCAGACTCTCTGGTACATCTTGCTGCTTTGGGCTCTTATAAGAGTATATAATAAATATAATTGCATGGAGTATTGTTTTTCATGGCATCTGGGGCACAGAGACATCCCTGCCTGTGTCCCATTGTGGCAATGGTCTGCCCTGCTTCCCTCAGTAACATATTTCTTGTGACTCAGGCAAGTGAGAAGTTATTCACACCTTAGTGCCTACCAGTGTTCCCAGCAGCTTAATTCCCTTGCAGAATTTTCCACTCCTTATGTGAGGCAGTTAAAATAGAAAGGGAGAGATGGCAGCACTGTCTGGGGTAGGGAGCCAGCACAGCTCACTGATTTCGGAGCGTACTGAGAGGTAAGGAGCCAACCGGAGAAATTTTTCTCATTGCTTCTTGCTGTGGATATTTTCCATCTGCTGCTAGGGGTGAGTGGGATGAGTGGGACTTTGGCAGCAGATAGGGCAGGAAGTGTGTATTGCACAGAGGACTTGACTAAGCAAAGGGGCCTTGGAATTGGCAGCTAGGGCCAACTTGGTGAGATCTTGGCTGGGTTTCTGGTGACCATGTGGACCTGAGGAGTCATGCCTGCAACCAAGTGAGTAACACTTCCAATCATGTATCTGGGACATTTTCAGCCCTGGTCATGTTTTTAAGGAGCCCATGAGTTTATGATTGATTGTCATCTCAAGTGATATATTTATGTCTTGCCTCCAGATGAACTCTCAGAAGTTTGTTTCTTGCAAATCCCCAATGCTTCAAAATCAGAGTTAACTTCATTTTCTTGGCATATGTTGATCACCTCATTTATGGTCTTGGATATTGAATCTCATGCATAACCTCTTGTTTCTGGCCTTGGAGGATGAGTCTCACATTTGGAAGGAGGTATCTACTGGAATCAGGATTTCCCACAAAAAGCTAGCAGTGTTACCTGCTATTCTTGCAGATATTCCCACAGTAAAAGTCCTTGGCTGGAGCAGTGCAAGTGAGGTGAGCATGCAGAGAGTGAGAGCACAGCCAAAGTGAATTCCAACTTTCATTCAAGCAGAAACCTTCAAAGTATTTGGGCCTTTCTAAACAGGAGTGTATTCAATTCTTCCTTATTAAGTCAGTGACACAAGAGAATGCCTTGTGTGTTCTCCATGGGGATTCAGCCTCTCCTTGGCCTATTGTCTAAACTTTTATCAATGACCTTTTAAAAGAGCACTGAAATCCGGTCAGACACAATTAATAGATACTTTGCTTACACTTGACAGACATGCAAGGTAAGAATGAGGATGTTAGCATGCCAGCCATGCGAATGAGAATGTTGTCACGCTAAAGTATTCTTGGCCGGTTCTGGTGGTGTCCTAAACCAAAGGACAAAACACAGCACAACCCCCCAAAATGTTCTATTGCTTCACAAATGTTTTGAATCCCTCCATCCCATAGTGGCTCCCGTGCTCAGCACTGCACAAGCCAGGGAGCTGATGTACACACAAAATCCTCTTCAGCAGACAGGTGCTGTCGGCTACTGAGTACTGACACTCAGCAGTTCCTGGAGCGAGCCTTACCTGGCTGCATGAAAGGTGTTGGACAGGCCTGGCTATGTGGCACATCTCACTAATTGCTAGCAATTTCCCATGTCCCGTATACATTGCCAGTACCAATGACCAGACCAAACACTTCCAGACATTTTCAGAGAGACTTCTTAAAGTTTGAATATCTCAATTCCCACCCTTTATATTAAGCTCTTTATACATGTGAAATTATATATGTGTATATATGCATATATATTCCTTTAGATATATATTATGTACTTATGAATGTATTCCATGTTGATATGTAATATTTTTTGATTTCAGTAAAGCTTTCAATAGTGTTGTTTACAGGAACCTTCAAGATGCAATGTCCAGCACACAGCTGGATAAACACATTATGTGGTGGGTGAGCAATTGGCTCACGGGTCGAGCACAGAGGGTAATAGTGAATGAGGGAACATCAGACTGGTGACCTGTCACTAGTGGGGTTCTGCAGGGCTCCATCTTAGGCCCTTCAACATCTTCATAAATGACTTGAGACACAGGACTTGGAAGGGGTAGTAAGTAAGTTAAGTTTGCAATTGGTACAACATTGGGAGGAGCTATTGACTCACTTGAAGGCAGAGAGGCTCTGTAGAGAGACCTGGACAAATCAGTGGGCTGGGCAATCACCAAGCATATGAAGTTCAACAAGGGAAAGTGCCGGATTCTGTACCTGGGATGGGGCAACCTCAGATGTGCAGACAGACTGGGGAATGAGGTGCTGGAAAGCAGTGCCAGGAAAAGGACCTGGGGATCCTGGTCGAAGGCAAGTTGAATATGAGTCAGCAGTGCCCTGGCAACAGGAGAGCCAACCGTGTCCTGGGGGGCATCAGGCAAAGCATCACCAGCCGGTCGAGGGCGGGAATTGTCCCGCTCTGCTCTGCTCTGCACTGGGGCGGCCTGACCTTGAATACTGTGTGCAGTTTTGGGTGCCACAACGTAAGAAAGATACTAAGCTATTAGAGAGTGTCTAAAGGAGGGCAACAAAGATGGTGAAGGGCCTTGAGGGGAAGCCGTGTGAGGAGTGGCTGAGGGCACTTGATTTGTTCAGCCTGGAGAAGAGGAGACTGAGGGGAGACCTCATTGCAGTTACAACTTCCTCATGAGGGGAAGAGGAGGGGCAGGTACAGATCTCTACACTCTCATGATCAGTGATGGGACTTAAGGTACATGCTTTTACTGAAGGTCAGCACAAAGGAAGAAAGTCTAGTTTATTTGCAGGGTATTTTTAAAGCCCGTTTTCCAAAGGAAACAGTGCTTGTTTGGCTATCCGTCCTCCCCTCTTCCAGTAGCTCATGTCGGTCAGTTTCAACCACACCTGAAAGTGCAGTAGAAATTTTAAAAATACTAACTTTTTGGCTGTCAGAGTAGATGAAATGATACAGACAGGTGATTTCCGAAGAGACTCTTAGACATCAGCTTGCCACACCATCATCACATGTGAACATGACCTGCCCGCCAGCAGGTATCTAGCTCTAGATTATGCATGCTGCTCTTGTCTCTTGCATGTTGTGGGGCAAGGATTAATGTAACAGGTGAGGAGGAGATGTCTGGGGACAAAGGACACCCCTTTTCCCCAGGAACCCCAGGCTTTGTTAGCCTTCTTGCTCAGAGGGCAGCTTGTTTCCTTTATGTGTGTGAAGTGCTGAGGAACAGTTGAGCTTGACGTTTCACCAAAAGCCTGTGAGTCCCTGTCTCCTGCAGGAGCCAGGTCCAATACCCAGGGCCAGCTCCAGGGTACGCTTTGTGTCCCACACTTATTCCTCCCTCCATTGTTTGATGGTGGTCTCGGCCTGCCAGGGGGCCATTGTCAGCAGCAGACAAAGTGGATAACGAGCAGAGAGACAGCTGGGAAGACAGCAAAAGTCTACCAGGAGAGTAAATGAATGATGGCCCTCAACCACTCAAATAATAACTGGCTGTTTGAAATACCAACTCAAATGAAAACAGGTTGGGCAAGCTTCTGAGAACACTTGGGCCAACTATACATTGCTTAGGGCGTACTGAGCACACCGCACACTGTCATTAAGTAAGCACAGGCCATCGGTGTGGTGGGAGAAGCCCTCAATGCCAGGATGTTCACTCAAAGGCATCCGGGTCATCCAGCCTCTGTCACCACAGGAGCTGTCAGGCACCACTAAATGAGGACACCCAGGGACCTTCTAGGCGAGAGTTACGTGACTGCATGTCTGAGCCAGAGGGACATGTCAGACTGGCCTGGCTACTAGTCCATGAGAGTCTGGCAGTCTGGCTGTTATTTCAAGGACCAGGATCAGATCCATGGTTGGAAGCACAGGCTCTCTGCAGTGAAGTGACTGCACCCTGAGGCTGCCTTGTGCATGGCTCTTCATGTTATCTGATTTTTCAGATAAAAGCCCAATTCCTCTTTAAACTTTTAAGCACTTTATAAATTATCAGAGGGCTTTAATCTCTCTTTTCATGAGATAAAGGGTCTTCTAAGCCCCAAACCCTAATTGAGTGGCTTTGGTTTTGTTTTAAGCTTGTCTTTGGAGGAAAGCAGGCCCGTCATCCTGAGAAATGTGATCTCAGCTAGGGTAGGGTTCAGATATGCTGTTGGGAATGGGCCCAAGCAAAGTCTTTGGTTTGTCTATGCTGATGGAGGAATGCATGGACAAAGGATGGAGCAAACAGTGGATACTGATTTATTCATCTCTCTGCTCTTCAATGTAACGGGCATGGAAGCTGCACGAGCCTGCTGGAGAGTCAGCTTTTGCTGGCCATACAGTCCAATCTGCCCAGAGATGTTTGCATCTCTGGTTAAACTGATCCATAGCTACTAATTTATCAAACTCCTTTTAAACATGGCAATCCTGCCTTGAGCATTCACTGTGCTCCAAAGGGACATGAACATCAGACAAGAGAGACTGACCTCAGGAAACTATTTCAGGGTGTGTCGATGAGAATATCTGCACCGTCCAAAGGATTCCCCTCATGACAAGGGACAGAAGGATCCTGCAGCACCTGCACATCCACTCAGAGCAGCTGGTATTTCAAGCAGAATTACACAGAGCTGTTCATGAGTGAACTGATGCCCAGGAACCGTCTGTGGGAATTATCTGATGAATAGCTTCATAGAACAAACAGCAGAGATTAAAAGAGAGAGGGATGAGAGAGTCAGAAAGGGAGATGTCTGAAACAGGGTGAAATGCAGCAGGAAGAAACTACTCTGCAATGAATTATGTGGTGAGGGCTCGGCAAAGAGTAGTATTATCCCCCGGGCAGTAGGGAAGACTCTTCTGGTCCTGTGTTTTCATCCCCAGAAATTAACCCATGCCTTCTACACAGTGATTTACAGCATCCGCTGTAACAAAGTGTGGTCACTGTGATGGAAGTGCCCAGCACTCAGGGCAGGCTGAGGGTGAGCATGATCCTGCCTGTGTTGGATAACTGTTTATAACCACTGCAGAGAGGCTGGAGAGCTTGCACAGTGCAAGACTTGTGTTGTATGAGCTCCCAGTCCTATGCCATTTCTCACAGGCAGACATAGATAGGGAATAGCAGTGATCAAAAGATGGGGATGAAGTGTTGGGTGGTGCTAGCATTAAATCAGGCTAAGAAGAAGCAGCCCATGCTGGGGATTTTACATGGCACAACAAGGCGTTGCCACCCTGAATTCAAACTCTGTTTGGACAACAGAGGATAAAATCACTAAGATGTCCCAAAGGCAACCCAGTGACACATGTCCTCCAGCATGCCCCGTGTCTTCAGGGAAAACAGTGGGGGACCAAACCACCCCTGTGCCATGAAAGAACTCACACAGAGCATTGGTACAGAAAAGGGAAAGGCTTGCACAGGCAGGAGAGGACCGTTCACAGGGCGAACAGTCATGTGGTCACAGACTTGATCGTGATCCTTATGGGAAACATAGGAAACACCTTCAAAAGATGAGTAGGGAATTAAAGTACGTTGCTTTAATTGAAACCACGGATACAGCACCAATACTGGAACAGGCTCCTCAGGGAAGTGGTCATAGCACCAAGCTTGACAGAGTTCAAGAAGTGTTTAGACAATGCTCTGAGGCACATGGTGTCATTCTTGGGGCTGTCCTGTGCAGGGCCATGAGTTGGACTTCAGTGATCCTCGTGGCTCTCTTCCACCTCTGAGTGTTCTATGATTCTACTGGTTTTGCAATTTCCCCCAGCAGCCGACTCTTCCACTAATCCTTTGGTATTTGCCTTGCAAGAGCTTCTGCCTCTACTAATTATATGAAAGTGAACAGTCTCTACCCCTCTCCCTTGCTAATATTCCCTACTGCTACGCATGCACTAACAACCCCCTTTTCTTCAAAACAGCTAGCTGATTGGCATACTGAAGTGAAACTTGGAATGCTTGTTTGCAGTCTGTACTTATCCTGAGGTTTGATTGTGTCTCTTTCCAACCTAAAGAAGAGCTCAAGCTCCTGACAGCTTGTCTGTCTTCTCCCAAATACATCAGCTGGTCTAATTAGAAAACCTCAGTGTTCTTGCTACAAATCTTTCTGTGCTAATAAACAGGGGAGAAGAGGAAAATGCTCCTATTCCATCTCCTACCCCATGAATATCCATTGATCTGGATCATGATTCTTTTGCCCTCCATGTCCCTTTGCTATATTCATCAGTGTGGCTAGACATAGTTATGGATAAATACTTAACAGGGCAAGGAAGAAGTGTACATGGAAGTCTTGACTAAAATTAAAGAATAAAACATTTCTACAAGGCAACAGCATATGTGATTGTTTTCTGTCTGTGGCATTTGCTATTCCAACTCACTGTCATGGTCAGAGCAGGAAGAAAGGAGTCAGCACACTTGGGCTCCTCTCATAACTTTGCATATGACTTATTTGTTGTCTGTGGGTAATTCACCTCATGTTCAGTGTCTGTTTTCTACTCTGCAAAAGCAAAGAGTGATAGTTATTACCCAGTCTCTCTGGTTTGTTGGGAGGTGAAACTGATACAAAATGCCTAGGGATCCTGATATGAAAGGTACTATGTACGTTATTACCATGGTTTATTCTGCTTTCTGGGATGGTAGTGTGGAAGCTGAATCTGGAAATCTGGACCTCCAAATACCCTGGAAGATGTAGCTCAGTAGCCTTTGGCAAAAAGGGCCAATGACCTTCCTTTAGACAGCTTTCCTCTCTAGAGCTCTTCTGGGAGCAGACATCCGTGGTCTATGCTCTCCCCTCTGCAACATCTATCCAAAAGCATAATGCCTGAGATGGGAGGCTTCAAAATATTCCCCCAGTTCCTCCCCTGGGTGCAGGATAAAAGAATCAGAGACCCCAATCTCAGAGGCAGGATCAACATTGCTTAGGACTAGGTTGGAACCTCCAGAGATGAAAGTGTAAGAGCCTACATAGCAATAGAGGTTAAAAATATTGTCAAACCTCTCCAGCGAGGATGTGATGGAATTCAGGTTTTCTTTGCATCTAGGATTTAACTCCCTGGTGCATAAGGAGATCAGATACTATGGAAATACCATCATGTTACATTTTTAATGTGTGTTTTTCTTATTTGCATTGGTCTCAGCATTGGCAAATATGAATTTGGCTTCTCTAAGGAAGGAAACCAGAGCTGCTTGTGATACCCAATCTTGATGCATGGCAGAAATCAAAAGGTGTGTGAAGTGAATGAAGTTAGGGTAGACCTGGCAAGTGTTTTCAGGTAATGTTTGGAAAGTGGGACTGGGTGATTCAGCAAGATTTTACAAGGTAAATGCATTTGTTCTTCAGAGAAAGTAAAATTTCCATCAACATGCCCCACCCCAAACACAGTGACATAGAGAGGTGCAGATATTCTGGTGTAGGGCCATTTTGGTTCAGCACTTGAGAGCTATGTGTGTACATACTGCATACTCACCTGGGGCAGAAAATTTGCAGCATGGAGCCACCACCTCTGCCAAATCTGTTATGTATGAGTATCAAACTCATAACTGGATCAAAATTTGGGATATTTTTCTTGGGGACAGTGGAGGCCTATTCTTGGCAGCTAGGCACTTACCTCGCCTAATTTCATGTTCTTTCTTTAAACTGTAAATTCTCGGTTAATAAGTTGTAAGTGTTGATTTTTTTTATCATGGACAAAATAATCTCTTTTTCTTCTGGTACTCAGAAAATGGTCAAAATCCCTAAATGGGTGTGGGTTTTTTTGGTGGGTTTGGGTTTTTTTCCCTCTTCTTTTTCTTGTGACAGGCTAAGGCAGATGCCTGGCCTGGAAAATGTCAGCTCAAGTGGTGAAAGCAGCAAGTTACAAGCAAATGAAGCCAGGGTTGTCAGAGACAAGTAAAATAGGTGCTATTTCTTACATTCTGTGGAATGGAGCAGACCAGCCCAGAGCAAGACACAGTCACCGCCATGTCCTGTGGATAACGCTGGGCTGCTTTCCTCTGTGGAGATCTGTTCTCTCTCACTACTACCACATTACCTTTGCCTGCATCCCGCAACATCTGCAGTGCCTTGCATGCGCTGTGACTCCAGGAGCACTGTTCCCTGGCAGCCCTTGATGTGGATCCAGAGCTTCTCCACCATCTCAACAGAGTGCTTTTCCTTTCCACTCCTTTCCTAGGGTGAGCCAGGTCCCAGAGTGGTGAGCAGGGTGTTTCCTCCTGGTGCTGCTTAAGGCTAGCAGGCAGCTCTGGGTGATGGGCTGGTTTGTTTTTGCCAACCTCATCTCACTGGGAAGGGCCAGAGACTAGGCCTGCAGGAAACTGTGATTCATTCTGTCTACAACTTTTTTAATGAGACCATTTCCATTGTCTATGAGTGCTGGGTAGGAGAGCACATCTGCATCAGAGGCTCTGCTTGGGCTCAGCCTGAGAGTGTGTGTGTGTATGTCTGTGTACCCTTGGGCTGTTAAGGGGCTGGGGCATGATGATCTGGGGTACAGACCGATGGTACACTCTGGCCTTGCTGGCTCTGAGCACCGCATGCAGCAGTGATTGTACATGGGATGAAATGCTGTCACCCACCTTGCTGCTGCCAGGAGGTGGGGAGTGAGTGGTGGGGGTGGGTCCTCCCTGAGGATGCAGTCTGGCACCCACAGAGAGTGCGGAAGATAGGTCACTGCCTTTGTATTTCTGGGCAAGCAGCTCCTGAGGAGCAAGTCATTAAGTAACAGCTATGACTGCTGCTGACTGGTGTCGAAAAGGCTGATGTTCACAAGGAGGGAGTGATGAAGCACGTCGTCAGAGCAGCAAGAAGCATCTGGCAGGCAGGTGAGCATCTGTGCATAGTCTGATAAGTGCACTGCAGTTGCCTTCCCACATAAGGCACTCCAGAAGTGGGATGGCCATATGTGTATAAATCCATGAGAGATCAGGCACTGAATTGCCGGTGGTGCCTATGGGGGTGACAGCCCCCATCTGTATTAGCAATGTGCCACACATACTTCTTGGCATAGCCCCAGGCTTTCGACTGCACGGTGCTCTGTCAGCAGCACATCCATGTGCAGCCCTGACTTGGGCATTATAAGATCTGACAAGAGAGAAGGGATATACAGTGGGGATCTTCTGTTTTCTGTCCAGTAGCTAGACGGGTCTTGCATTCCCAACTTTCCAGTATCCCCTTTGCCTCAGTTCATTTGATACCCTGAGATAGTACTAATACCTGCATGGCAGTGTTATTTTTCATTGTTCATAGCCTACCCGAACTTGAAATATCTCTACTAAAACTCACATGATTTCCCCTGACAGAGTAGTCATGGAGGGCAGCCCTCCATAAATTTCAAGGGCCCCTGTATTGTGTTGGTAGAGATTGAGAACATTTTCATCTCCTACTTATCTATGCAAAGAGCAGTGTCCCTGATGAAAGACACACATATTTACTTCCCTTTGACATATGCAGCAGAACCAGTTTAAGGTGGAAAGTGTTTGGAATGAGAGATCCTGCTCTCATGGAGCCTCTCCAGCCTTAGGAGGCATTTTCCTTTGAAAGATGTCTTTAAAGTATTACAAGGTCCAGGAGGTTGCTACTAAGTGGGCAGATGAAGAATCAGGAGACCCCAGCTCAGCATGCATGTGGGCATCCAGGCAGGCTAATGTGTGTGTTACCAGACTGTCTTCTGTCTGTACACCTCCCTTGATATCTATCGCTATTTTTTTTTCCCAGCTCTGCACCTCTATTTGTTGCCAAGCCTTTCTCTTTGGACACCGGGGGATATCTTCCTGTCCCCTTTCACCCTCTCATCTTCACCATGCCATTTGTACTATCTCCAGCAAAGAGAGAAGAAAACTTGTGTACATCTTTCCTGCTCCTCCTGGTCCCCTCTTGGCACACAAACTACCCCAGGGCATCTCCTGCTGCACGCAAATCCCACCTCTCCCTCCCCGCTCCCTGATTTCCTCTCGTAGTCCCATGCCCCTTCCCAGGCATTTAGGCAGCCTTCCCTCCTTGGAGGCAATCAGAAAATGGGCCAGAAGTCATGGATGTGTTTCAAAACCGCTTGGATCCTTTGAAGTCTCGCAGGAGCTTCCAAAGAGTCAGGTCTTTCTATTCTCATTAGGATTATATGCTTTCAGGCCAAACTTAGCACACAGTTACTTGGATGTCCAGAATGCTTGTCGAAGTCCAGAGTTGGAAACAGCAGAGTAAGACTTTGGGGGAAAAAAAAAAAAGCCTGGACTGAGTTGCCCAGAGGCTCTGTTCCTGACAGCTAATGTTACTGTATGGCTTGACTCTGTCAGGCTTTGCCAGCTTGCTTACTGCAGGCTCCTCTTCTCAGCATGGGAGCCAAATCAGATGGAGACACTACTATAGCTCTATTCCATCTGACCTGGGGTCTTCTCAGTTTGCTCTGGCAGTGGTTTTTATTTGGACACACACGTATAGGTAGTGTCAGGGGATTTTCCCTCCTCCTGTGACCTTTTTTCTTCTGATTCCTTATGCCCTGCATCATCCAGATTTGGCCCTTCCTCTAGTTTTTGGTGGTGGATCGTTGATCCTGTATGCGCTACTCTAGGTGGCAGAGTAAATTAGTACAGATCTCTCCTCATTCCTGGTTTCCACTGACCACTGAGTAAAACTGCAACCTCTTGATTTCTAACCTGAGGGGTTTACTTGGATATTGCCATAAGGGTCAAAACAATAAAATGAGAAAAGGAGAGCTGGAAAAGAAGAGCCCTGCTCCCTTGAGCAATCGTGGAGGAGGTCAAACCATGTTTGGCTGTAAACCATAAGCTCTTTTAGTCAGGCTGAGACAGTGTACACTGTTCTACGTGCTCATCTGCATTGATCAGCTCTGTGATTTCATTTTAGGAGGCAGTCGGGCACCTTGGAAAGAACGTGGCCTACCTCATCCAGCACTGCTTGCAGCATGGAAGAGTCTCCAGCAACTGTTCCGCTGCCGGCACAGGGGAGGTGGTGCAGGCATGTGTACTTTGGAGAGGGAGAAGCATGGTGCCTCAGGGGCCAAGGAACATGCCCATGGCACAGGCACCCTCCTCCTCCATAAGCAGCACCAGGAGCGGGCACGTTGTGCACGCAACCGCCAAAGCTGCTGCTGGGCACAGGGCGGGATCACACCAAAACTCTTTGTTTTTGCAACGCAAAGGTGGAGACAGAGCGTCAGAGAAGGGGAAGTCCTACTTGCTCTTCCCTCCCAGTGAGGCATCCTGCATCCACACCACTGCATGTCTGGGACTGCCGGCAGCAGCAGCAGCACTGCCAACCAGATTTTCAGCACCACTTCTGCTGCCCCTCGCAGGATGGGATTCATTATTGTCCTCAGTGGAAGTTGAGCACAATTAAAAATCCAGCTATTTCAGGCTAAGCTGGCCTTTATTATTGCCAGACTCACAGTAAAATTGAGAAATGTAGAGGTATGGGGTGTATTTTTTAAAGGAATGTTTCTATACTAGGCAGCATAGCTACTCTTATACCATTATTGAAGTGCTATTACTAATTCATTTCAATCTGCCAAAGTAGCTAGGACAGCAGTCATTTAGGACTCGGAATGTGTTCTCAGTCCTGGGAGACCACTAGGTTCCCCTGACCTCTTACCAGGTGCCAGCACCCAGAGACCAGAGTACAGAGTGCTCGGGAGCGCTGCAGTGCAAGAGGGAGGCTTTTCTGAGTGTTCCCAACACTCCTGAGTTTCCCACTTAGCTTAAGTGAGCTACATGGGCAGATTGGAGCATGAAGGGGGCAAGCGCTGCAAGCAGCTGGAGGGCTGTGAGTAGGGGCCCACAAAGCCTGGATGTCTGGGAGGATGCAGGGAGGAGGCACTTGGAGCAGCTTTGCCCTTGCTGCTGGAAGTGTTGGCAATGGTTCTGGTCCCAGCCTGTGGAAACGGGCAAACCCCTCTGGCAAGTGAACTGCGTGCTAAAGAGAGGCACAGATGAGCACTTGCAATCAGTCGAGTGATGTGCACGAAAACTGCCAGACAAATGTGAACTTGCCCTCCTCTGCCAGGCAGCTACAGTGTATATCATCATGATCCTTTGCAAACAGGGGTGCAGCAGGATCGTGGGCAGAGCACTCAGATCTAAGCGTTGATGCCAAACTCAGCAGATAAGCATCTGAATGAGGAACCATCCAGAGGAGGAACCGTGCACTAGGAGAGCAGAAGAGCAAGAACGAGACAACGTGCTCTGTGGATGCCTGTCCTGAAGAGCCTACTTCACTGTCAAATGTGGGAGCAAAACTTTGGTTTGTTTGACACAGAAACTTTCACCAGTTTTTTGCAGTGCTACTTGAATATAAGGAAAACATTTTCTACTCTCTCTGCAAAGGTCATGGAATGACTGGCTGTCAGCAGTGTGCTGTCTCTGGCTGGGACCAGGCAGGGAAGTGTGAGTGGCTGACAGCAGCTGGGCTGGGGAAACAGAGGAGCCAAGGTTTGCTGCTGGGTCTCTGCACAGTGCAGAAGACAACTCTTCTCCCTTTCCCCCCCTCACCCCCGCCTCTGTTCTCTGATGAGCAGAGCAGTGGGAATGGGCTTAAAGCCTGTGTCAGCCCTGCCTTGATCTCCATGTGCACTCCACATCTCTTGTGACTTTGTCAACACAGCAGGCCAGACGCTGTCTCTGGCGACAGGGCTGCCTCCTGGGCAGCTGAGCAGAACAGAGTGGAGGTGAGAAATTCTCTCTGGGAGAGATAAGCAGAGCTCTCCCTCATGTCCCTTTCTCTGCTCATCTCCTCCTGGAACTGCTAATGCATGACAGGGAAGAACTCTGGGAGAAAAGCGGGTGTGCTGTGGAAGGAAGGAAGGAAGGAAGGAAGGAAGGAAGGAAGGAAGGAAGGAAGGAAGGAAGGAAGGAAAGAAGGAAGGAAAGAAAGAAGGAAGGAAAGAAAGAAGGAATTTAAAGAGCAACTGAACTTGCTTCTCTCACTGTGGTGGAGGTTGCTTTTGACCTGAGGCAGTAGCTTGGGGTTGATGAAGGAATTTAGCACCTAACTAGTCAGAGAGTTCTGACACTATGCACCAAGGCACAACAGCACTTCAGCACCTCCCTTTAGGCACTCACTATGTGAACTCACTTTGCCCTGTCCCCACAGTGCCCTGGCCCCACAGTGCCTAGTTTCTTCCTACTGCAAAAGTTCCCATGTGGTCAAATCAGGACAGGGAATGAGGTGGGACCTCTAGAAACACCTTTGCACAGTAGGTACATGCTGGCACGACAGTGAGGCTGCCTTTGAGGCCACTCCTTGAGAGTCTTTCTCCTTGGCTGGAGCAACTACTACATACAGTCCATTGCTCCTGTCTGTGATCCAAGTCCTGTTTGTGACAACATGATGGAGGTGCCAGTCAGGAGTGTGGGCTTGAGCTCCTGCACTTTCAACATTTGCAGTCCTGGTTTCAGTGCTTGGAAATGCTGGTCAAGAGGGCATGCAAAGACTTTCGTCAGTATGGCCTTTTAGCAGCCTGAACGAAGGAGCAGAGTTTCAAAGGGCAGTTCTCTGGCTGGGTCTAAATCAGCACTGCTCCAGTTTGTCACCAGGCCCAATCTTCAGTGAGCCAATGTGGCCCAGCAGCATCCTGTGAGCACTAGCAATGAGGTGAGTGTGAGGTCTCCCCAGCTGGGGCGGGCAGCGTCCGGGACCTCAGTGGGGGAGATCATTCCTCGTTGCCCCTGCAGGATGCTACCTGCGTCACAACGGACGTCAGCTCCAAAACCGCTGATAGGAGCAGGGATATTTCTGCATGGAGGAGTGTGCAGGAGGGAGATCTCGAAGAATATACAGACTCAGCAACCCTCCTACCCCCAGCCCTCCATCTGGAGCCCTGGGCTGTGTGCAGGGATCAGGGAGCTGGCTTTACAGCACTCATTAAGTGGAGATGGTAGAAACACAGTGGAAAAAGACAGGAAGGGATGGTGTTGGGCTGTGGCCTTCCAAAGTGGGAAGAGTGGGTAAGCTGCTTGGAAACAAGTCCACCTGGAGCCAAAGCTCTCCTGTGTAGCTGGGACTGCTGGTTTGACCCTTGAGGACCTCGCCTACTTCTGAGGCTTATTTGTGACTTCTGAAATGGTTACACCTTTCCAAGATCTCCAAGATTCTCAATCCCATTTTAATTGCTCCCGAGGTCCTAGCTTATGTGGACTAGTCATGCAGTTAAAGACTTCTCTCCTACCAGCTAATTCATCTGTACTGGACCCTTGGGCAATCTCTCATAGGTGTTATTTTAAATATACAAATGCAAATGATCCCTATTGCTTGCCACCTGAGGTCACTGAAATTGCAGCAAGAATGTCTTTGTGTGCTGTGTCCCCTCAGGAAAAAATGGCCAGCTTGAGATTACCCACCATGAAAAGTGCCATCTTTCTAACTCCATCAAAGGGGAGCGAGCTTGATGTTCAAGGCTTTGGTTTAGGCATAGCTGCCTCTATTTTGCAGGCAAATATATCCATGCAGGCCTCTGAGTGCTTTCTAATGAGGTCAGTTCCTTCAGGGGTGAAAGGAGACTGGGTGCCTTCCAAGCTGAGATGCTAATGGTAGCAAGCATATGGCGTATGTGTGTAAATTATAACCCAGCTACGTGCTAACATGCCAGCACCTTTCTGGCCCTGTTTTCTGGAGTCTCCCTGCTGCCCCAGGGGTGAAGAGCTCCATTCATCCTGTAGGCCACCCAGGTCTCCTACAGAGAAACACTGAATTTTTAAGTGATGGATTTAAAGCTATCGAAAGGAAGCAGGATTAGCAGGGCGAGAGACCTTTCAACCAGTTATCTGTGCCTGGTCTCAGTGCTGTGAATCACTGGCACTCCCCAGGCACTTCCCTCTGTGCTCCATACAGGGAGCTCTGTCCTGCCACACAGGGACTATCACTGCTCTCCCCACACTGGCCCTGGCTTCTGCTTCCCAGACACCAACTGCGGCAGGACAGGAGTGAGCCGCAACACACTTGGTTTTCCTCTCCACCCCATGATGGTGCTGGAGGATGCTCTCCGTCAGACTGGATTTCCCTCTCTCCCCTGCCTGCAAATCCTACAGCTGGAGACTGTCATTTCTGCCCTGAAGGTCATTGAGCTGGGGGAGTGAGAGGGTGAGGGAGCTCAGCACACAGAGGGCACATTTCCCTCTCAAGGCCTCCTCCGGTCCCTTGGCCCTAGTCTTGAGTGGCTCCAGACCCCGCTGGTTGCTGGCAGCCCTGCTGAAGACCTCTGCCTTCTCCTGCTCTTCCCTGCCTGGACTCTGTCCCTGCATCTCTCTGCCCTGCTCCCTGTGTTGTCCCAGTTCCTTGGTCTCTTGCAGAGACCTGCAAGGTGGCAGCCGTGCCACATTTTTTGGAGCATGAGCCAAGAATCAGGCCTACAGTGTAAGAGACTTTCTGCTGCACCTCCTCTCCCGTCACAGCACTGCTGGAGGGTGCAGAAGCTCATTTGGAAAGTGATGGCATTGCTTGTGTGCTGAGGGAAAGTATTTTGCAGCCAGAATGGCCCCCAGCAAGACAGGTCCTCTAGGATTTGGTGTGACTCCCATGGCCAAGGCTGGGAAGGAGTGCCTTGCCAGTGGTGCACACTGTCAGCCTGTGGTAGAAAACGTGTCCAAAGGTAAAGCTCCCGACTTGTTCTATTTTTCAATAAACACCTTCACTGAGGCTGTTTCTTATATGACAGAGGGGAAAGGGGATGAGGGTACAGGGAGGGGGAAGTGCCAACCTGCCCAAGGCGTGGGGTCTGCTGAGTGGTAGGCTGAGCTGGACAGTCAGGCTGCAGCCCCCAGTGCTATCAGGAGCTGGGGCTGGGAGCAGGGAGGGGAAGACCCCTGTGCCAGGCCTGCTTGCCCCAGAGGTGTGGGTTAGGCAGCTGCCGGCCAGCCTGCCTGGGGAGCCCATATATCTGCTGGTGGCCCTGCTCACATACCTCTTGTGGCGTCCACCATGCTGAGTTGCACTGATAAGGGTCTATGTGGGAAAGGGGGCTGGGAGAGCTCTGATTTACAGCTCCCCAGCTCCCCAGGCACCTCCTGTCACCATGGATCCTGCCAGCCCTGCCAGGCCCATGTCTGTAGGGACAGGGCTTTCCTGGGAGAGGGTGTTTATGTTGCAGGGGGAGCCCGTGCCCTTGACAAGGGTCACATTGCTTCTTAATTTCTTGCTGGAAGTGCATCTGGAAAGTTTAGTCAATTACTGGCTGGAAGACTCCCTCACAAGACCGAGTTCCCCCAGCCTGGGGGGTGCCGACCGCAATTAGTGGAGACGAGGGAGTGAGAGTTGCCTCTGGTGAACTCTGGGACTGTGGAGCTGTGGAACAACCCGCTGGCCACTGCTGTAGGGGCAGCAGCTCCTGGGGTGATCTGGGAATGGGTGACAAACTTGAGGACTGAAGGGAGAAAGGCAGTAGCAGAAAGTTTGTTGTGGGGAGGAGATGAGGAGGATGGAGCAGGATGGGAGCAGCAAATAGGAGGATTGTGCACACATATCCTGCCTCCTTTGCTTTGCCCGAGACCCCAGTATGTAATCTGATATAACAGATGTTAAATTTGTGCCTATGTGTAGTCCTTTTGGGCCCCACAGAGGGGCTTCAAAACATGCTTCACTGTCATACATATCCTTTAAATGCTGTGTGCTGATGAGGCTGCATTAAGGGGTCATCAGCCTTGTCCATTCCCAACAATTTTTTGCCTGCATAACCCCATTAATTAAAGGAAAGAAAAGTCATCCTGTACCTCACATTGATATAGTTTTACTGGCAAGAGTCTTAAGACAATGTGCTATACCGCTGGCGGAAAATCCATCCAGGATAAGCCACCCTGGCATGTGCAGACTTTTTGTCAGTGGAAGCTGAGTCTCCGCTGGGAGGATTTGCCTGGCTGGCAATGAGAACAAGGTGCCCTGAGTGGTGGCAGGTTAAGAAGATTGTGGTCAGCAACCTGAGTCAAGTGGTATAAGAGGACCAACTGGAGGCCTGTTTTATTTGTCCCCTTGTCTCCACAGGCCCCATCTCCTCAGTGACCTTTTTTGTGGGCCACCAAGCTGAGACCGGGGTTGCTTCTTGCTTATCTTGCCCCATGTCTCATGTACTGCATTAGCTACCAGGGTGGTTGCACTGCTTGAAGACATGCACCCATCCATGGAGCCAGTGCGCTTGTCCTCACCAGTGTGTCAGTGTGAGAGTAGGTACATGCGTACAGTAATTGAAGAGATCAAGGCTGAGTGCGCCCAACAGACCGACAAAGCCAATTACCCCTCAGGAATTTCTGCTCCTCAGGCTCGGATGGTGATTACAAAACCTTTGCCATTAAAAATTAGCCAAGGGAGAAACTTGTTGCCAGAGTTCAGCAGGAATTTCCCATGCCCATCTGATACAAAGAGTGACCACAAAATGTGCAGCTGCCAAACCATGGACATCACCTTTTCACAGGCTTGACATTCCCTGTGCTTTAGGAGATGGGTAGCATGACACATAGATGCAAGCATATCCACAGGAACAGAGCATGTGTCCACATATGCTGGCACACAGAGCACATAAACTGTAAAGCTGCAGTAACAGGAGATTGGGAAACCCACAGTTATTGCACTGACAGCTTCCATTTCTGGCTGTGTGCTCTGGGCCCAGCTGCAAGGTCTCAGGGTGGAGGTGGTGGAGGGATGAGTGGCTGCAATAAGGGCCGGGGAAAGGGGCCCTGCTGCCGAGATCCTGTGTCTTAGATATTGAAAAGAAAGACATGTCCTGCCCCCACCTTGTGCAGGTGGCAATAGGATCACTGGGTATATGGGGTGAAAGGAATGAGAGTGGGAAGGCTATAGCTGGACCAGTACTACAAGCCTGGCTGTCCTGTTCCTCTTTTGGAGTCTTTCTGCCTCCCTGGCCTCCGTGCTTAGCGTGGGTGTTCACTGCAGAGTTAATAAGATTATAACTCCAGTGTTGCTGGTAACTTGTGTCTTATCCACACCCACATCCCTATAAATCAGAGATGCTTTTTGACTTAAGCTGGCCGGCCAGCCAAGGAGATGGGCTAGAGTACAACCCCAAGGCTGCTGACATAACTGCTCTGCAATGCGGGTGCAGCTAGCCCCTCTCCCATGCTGCTAAGTCCTCCAGGAGTTCCCTTCCCTTCCCTGGGTCAGATTGATGTCTTTCCTCCCAGTCCTTTGGGAAAGGGTTTGTAGAGCCATGCCATTTCCTGCACAGCACTTGGGGCTGTGGGATAAGCCCCCAAATGCATGGAGAGGAGCCCATGAGGCAGAGCTGATTTTCTGCAAAGTCAGCTAATAGGGAGTGAGACTGGACAGTAAACTACATGAGTTAACTCCATGATGCAGATGAAGACTTGCTGGCATAAACCCTGCTCATCCTAAACGATGGGTCTTGCAGTAGAAGAACTGGCAAAAATCTTTCAGTATGCTGCCAGTCCTACTATTTTTCATTTCTCCTCCCCTGTAGGGTTTGGTAGTGGAGCTAGGAAACTCTTTTTATAAAAGTCTATTTTTTGGATATTGGTGTTTGTGGGAATTCTCTCCTATGCAAAGAAAATAACACCAGGCTGGAGTTCACTGACATCTCACTTATGCCCAAACCACTCCACATGTATTTAAAGGAAATTAAAATGTCAGATTAGGCTATTATTAGCCCTTTGCATCACATGACTGTATATTCCTCCTCCCCCTTTTATTCTTTTTATACTGACTGATTTCAGTTTTGGTAGGATATTGCCACCAGAAACATCTTAGCAATGGCCCTGTGAAAGCTTCTTGGGAATTCACTACTCCTTGTAACCTTGCAACCACAGGTCACTCCTACTACTGTGGCATGTGTTGCTGTTTCCTGATCTGCGAGTAAGGAAGGAGGAGGGATGTGAGCAAGTCACTTGGCCTTCGATTCTCCTGTCTGGGGGAATTAGTGTGAATGATGAAGCTTTTTGGAAGTTTCACACCTCTTCTCTTCCAGACCTTTTAAGCCTCACTAGAAGTCATTCCCTAAAACTGAATTTGCTGGCATAACTCTGCATCTGGTCCTGCACAGAGCAATTTGTGAGTGAACATCTGAGTTAACCACATCTGGGGGCAGGAGCAGGTGACGACACCTGTGAGAAACCCGTAGTAGAATCAGGGCTTGGGTCAGCAACCCTGCAGCATCTTGACAGGAATATCTGCAATTTGAAATCTCTCCTTGTAGTTGTGCTTTTATAGCCCACTGAAGGGGCTCCAGGTTACTCCCCTGGTGCATGGGCTGTATGAAGGATAGAGCATCTTTACAAGACAGGAACTTCATGCTCCAACTCAAGAAAAAACAATCCCGCTACTTGGTTTCCTAGGCTCTGCTTCTTGTTCTTCATGTGCTCCATGTATATGCCTTGTAGCCCTTCTGTCCACTAATTTCCATTAAGAGTTTGCAGTGATTTGTTACGGTTTTTGTCTCTGCCCGCCAGTGAAGAGCCCCCTCACACCACTTCCTTTGTGCTCCAGTCAGTCCTTGGTAAATTCACTGCCTAAATTAAGTAAAGTTCTCCAGCACCACATAGTGTAACTCTTAACGCCTGCGTCTGCGGTCTCCCCAGCATGCTGCTCTTACAAATATGCCACAGAACAGTCTGGAGGCAGGAGGTGCTGGTTGGATTTAATAGGACAGTTCTTTCATCCTACTTCTGTTAAATCATCTTTTGTCCCTGATGTCTGAGTACTTGGGGAGACCTTGTCCTGGGACTGCCTTATTTAAAGGAATCTCTGCTTGATTTTGGCTTGATTTAGGGAAAGCCTGTGCAGCTCTGGCATAGAAGAGCAACATCAGGCCTTGCTCTATTCCTGTCCCTCTTCTGAACCCAATTCCAGGCCGGGCTTTGGAGGCTGTGGTCCCGTGTGCTACTGTGCTGGAAAGGGCCCATCCTTTGAGCACCACCTCATGAAGCCATCTGGCGCTGACCACTACTCCCTTTTCTTGATGCAGAGAAAGCATGCAGGGTTGAAGTCCCCCTCACTCAGCCTCATGACCTCAGTTCAATGTGTGCTACATGAGACCACCTGCTCGACGCCTCACTGGTGCTGCATAGAGTCACATAGTTCAGGCTTCAGGAGCTGCCATGTGGGTGAGCCTGCACTTTCTGCACTGGAAGAAGCACAGTATTGTTGTAGTAGCTTTCGTTTCAAAGCTCTGGGAAGATCTTCAGAGCCTGTCTGTCTCCTGTGTCAGCTGCCTTTGCATGTCACTGGAACACACACAGTGTGTGAGAGAGGTAATGACACTGAAAGGAGAAAGTACTCACAATGTAAACATACTTTCACCTTGCACAGATACAAGAAGAGAGCCCAACAAATGGCCCTGCAAGGAAAAGAATCTCGTCTCAGCCTGGTGTGTCTGCCAGAGGAAGATTGCACACACTGCCTGCACAGACAGGCACTGCATTTTCTGCAGGGCAGTCTGATGCTGCTAGGAGCACTGTCTCTGTGGCTGCACTTGTTTACTGCAGTGTGATGTGGTTGTTGGAATTGCAGCACAGAAATGTCCAAAATGTTTTATACTTGGCTCTCAACTCACAAAGCTGTGGGTTGTAAAACTCAGACTGCCCTATCTTTTCTTCCAAATATTCAAGAAAAATGCTTGGAAATGTCATTTTGCAGAAAGTTTTGATTTCTGACTCTTCTGATTAATTTAAGGAGAAAACAGAGGTCCTGGAATTTCCCACAAAGCAGAATTTCTGTTTTTCCGCCAGCTTGACTCAGCAAGAACTTTTCCCACAGGAATTTGACCATGAGCATTCATACTAGCTAGACAGTTTTTGTGAATCTCTGAAGATGGTGAAAGCAAGAGAGAAAGTATGTCATAAATCCTCAGTTTCTGCTTCATGCCTTCATGTGAGCAGAGGTGATCTCACCTTTCTCCCTGTTCTCCTATGTAGGTTTCCTGGGAACAGCCTGTGTAAATGGGTACCAAATCAAAGGTCCATGGAGGGTTGGAAGGGCCAGAGCTGGTGTAGGTGTACTCTGTGAATTGTTCCTTGCATACAGCTTCCTCCTTTGTTTCTCTTTACGAATGAGCTCAGTTTTTACAACACAACTTCTTGCTTGCAATTACACAGTAATTTCAGTCCTCTCCAGAGGTGGAAAACTGACCTTCAGAAGTGTTTTTTCAGGTGCCATTTTTGCTTATGGCTTCACCGGTAGAGAAGGAAACAGTGGGGGTGAGAGGCAGTGGGGGTAAGAGGTAGGAAAGTGCTCCAGTGACAGTGCCCCAGAAATGACAGAATCACTGGCTTGAGAAGCCTTGTCCCAGGCGCTGTATTGAGACAGGAGAACCATTGGAAATGATCTGACCTGTTCTCACCAAATGGGGTGTAAGGACTGCAGTGATGGACATTTTACCATACTTCTGTCTTTCTGTGGTTTCTTCTATCAAAGCTGCATTAGGAAAAAACCCAACAAACACCCAATAAATATCTTACCTTTTCTTTACCAAAAAAACCCCACCAAAATCTTGAGGATCTTCCTGGTACTCCTAGCAGAGGTTTGCTTAACCCAAGTGTAGCTCTTGAACTGATGAAGTCTGTGGCCTGGGGGCAGCATGAGGTCAGATGAGATGTTCTGGCTGGCCCTATCTGGCCTTCAGGGTCTGTGAACCTCAGCTAAAACAATGTTACCCTGAATCAAGTTCAAAGTCTATGAATTGAAAATTCAAGCCTGAGCCTAGTTCAGCGGAAAGGAACAAATTCATGGTATTTGATGACAGTGCAAGACGTTACTAGGAAGTTTCCCTGTGTATGCATAGCAAAAGCCAAATAACTGACTGTGTTCATGGCCAAAACCTTTTTTTCTTTTTATGGAGTGAAAACAGAACCTGAAGTGCAGTAAATAGCTTCTAAATGTGCCTTCATCTCAGGGCTAGTGCAGGAGGACTGACAGTTTTAACAGCTTGCTGGAAACCTGAGCTTTGATTACTGCTGTCAAGGTAGCTGCTACCTCTGCCATGGTTTCATAAGGGATGTGTCCCCTGAATTTGTGTCTGGGCCTAAGCCCGCACTTACAACCAGTCTTGTCTGGTGTCCACCTGGCTTTCCACATGCCCACCGTGTGGTTTCAGTGACTCTGTGGCCATGTATGTGCTGACCTGCAGGTGTCCTGCACCTTAGCATGTCCAGAGAACGGCAATGAAGCTGGTGAAGGGTCTAGAAAACGTGTCCTGTAAGGAGCAGCTGAAGGAGCTGGAGGTGTTTAGTCTGGAGAAAAGGAGGGTCGGGGAGACCTCATCACTCTCTACAACTACCTGAAAGGAGGTTGTAGTGAGGATGAGAGGATTCTCGTCTGCCATGTCTCAAGTGAAAGGATGAGAGGAAATGGCCATAAGTTGTGCCAGGGGAGGTTCAGGTTAGATATAAAAAAAAAAAATCACTGAAAGAGCAGTCAGGCATTGGAATAAGTTGCCCAGCGAGGTGGTTGAGTCACAGTCTATGGAAGTGTTCAAGAGGCATCTGGATGTGGCACTTGGGGACGTGGTTTAGCGGTGATTATGGTGGTGCTGGGTTGATGGGTGGACCAGATGATCTTGAGGGTGTCTTCTAGCTTTGATGATTTTGTGATTCTGTGACATGAGTGGGGATGGCTGCATTAAGCAGGGCTGAGGGAGCTCACTGGACTTTAGACCACTTCCTGGCAGGGCCTCCCTTGAGCTGTGTGGATGCAGAAAGAATTCATCCAGGTGACCACCAACAGGAACTTTAGGCAATGTATGTGAGAAACAGTAAATCTTTAATGGTTGCTCATAGAATGAGGTCTGTCAGATAGCAGAGAACTGATCATGGCAGTCTTATACTTTTTGTAGGTAAATAGCACCGTCAACGATTGCCAGGAGCTTCATAGATTTTTGGTAGAATTTGTTGTTTTATAATGATAGGAGAATGAAGTACCTGAAGATGGCAAGGCACACTGTGATCTGGCTTTTTACAGCTACTTAAATTTTAAAAATTTAAGGCCAAAGAATGAGATATTTCTTTTCTTGCTTGGAAGATGACAAGAAAACCACACTGACTTTTCCAAAAATTGCTTCTGCAAAATAACGTCTCTCATTTTTCTTTCAAACTCTCAGGAAATACCAGGTGACTACAACTTTCATGCTAAAAGGCACAGGGAACATCAAGACAACTTTGCTGAACTGTTTAGAACTGTTCAGGGACAGATCCATTTCTACCTTGAAGCTGAACTCTTTGTTAGTGTTCTAAGATGGAACTGAGGTTTTGCAAAGGACCTCCTGTGCCTGGTTTTCAATACCTGTGGGCTGACAGACATGCAGGACCATAGGAGATCTTGGTTTGTCTGTCATTCTTTGAAATAGTTTGTGACCATATTTGGGGACATTCGATTTCTCTAATTCATCTGAACGCAAAACCAGTAACAAATTAAACCACTTGGAACTCCTGAATCATTAGTTTAAGTAACAGAAAGGAGACATCTCCTGGCTTCATTTGGGAAACCCATCCTTCCTTCTTGGTGAAAATTTTGGTCCAAGCTCTTTCTAAAAGCTTTTTAATAAGCTACTTCACAAATAACTAATCATCCTACCCCAACCTGTGCTTTCTTCCTTTTTTTCTTTCTTTCTTTTAAACAGACTGTTGGTGCAAGTGATGTCAGGATCATAGCTGTGCAGGAAGAACAGCCAGGAAAGGCTTGAGCAGCAGAGGCCAAGAAGGGGAGATTAAGACCAACAGCTTGTGGAAAGGCGAAGCTCAGATCCATAAGGGGTGAAGGAATGGCATGCAGTGGTATCAGATGAGACCCCTGTTTCCTTGCTAATACTGCACATTTATCTCTCTTTGAGCCCTGTGAACAACTTCAGGGATCACTGAAATGTGGCTCTGCAAGGCTAGGAAGGAAATTGTGAACAGGAAAATCTTACCTTTAAGAAGTGATTTCCAGAGAGAGATTCCAGAACAGGCTCAGCTGTGCAATGCAGTATGTGTGTCAGTTCCTCCAAATTAAAATGGGCTAAGAAATAAGTAGGGCACATTATTTTCTCTCTTTAGTTCTTTAGAATTTTGTTTAGGTTCTTTTTCCTGCTGCTCTAAAAGCATATTTTTGTTTTAACACATGCTTTGAGAAATTCTGCATGCTTTTGTTGCCTGAGTAGAAAGTTATAACTGTAAGTGGTTAGATCTGATTCAAATCTTCTCTGTGTTCAGGTGTAATTAACATGCCAATCTCAAGAAGCTGGCCAATGGCCAACATGCTCCACAACACTGCTAACATCTGTCATCCTGGCTTGTTAGGAATCAGAGATGTTTCCTTCTCCAGAAGCAGAACAGCTTTATTGACATCAGAACTCTGCATGGTCCAGAAGGGAGAAACAAGTCCCCAGGACTGGTCATTATTCTCAAGGACATCATTTGGTGGGGTCCTCTTGAATTACTTCCCACCCAGTCTCTGTTGCTCTTCTGCTCTCATCACAGGGCAAAGCAGAAAGGGCAGAAATGTTTCTCTTGTGTCTGAACTCACAGAACATTTAAAACTTGGGTGAGTGCCTAGATGGGATGGGTTCGGGATGATCCCATTCTGCATTACGATTCCAGGCAGGGCAGGGTATGCGCTCACGCTGCGCGCTGGGATATGTGGAGTCACTGCCCAGATGGCTGCAATAATGTGGTACAGGTTGCCTGGTTTACTTGTGTATTGTCTTATATGGTCCCCATCACTACAGTGTCTGAGCAACATATTTTATAAAGCAGAGGAGCTGGTAATGAAGGGATCCCTGTTTATTAAAGTCAGGGTGATGCTGACAGGTGCATGCATTAACATCCTTTTATCATCACCTACGGCCCAGAGATGCCTATCTTGAAACTCCAGAGGGAAGTACATCCTTTGCTAGGCTTTGCATGTTCCCTACACTGACTGGTCCCTGCTTGGGTTGCTTCAGACAGCAATGGTGAATGATAGGGATGTGTAGGCCCTGGTGCCTCCAAGGCTTCTCCAAGGTACTCAGGGCTGCTGCTTAGTTTCACAAAAGATGCCTCTGGGACCACAGGCGAGTATCTGGCTTCTCAGGAAGCTCAGTATTGCTCTCTAGTACCCTCTAGGGTTCAGAAGACACAGGACCTGGGAACTCGTGGATGTGGGATGGAGTCCACAGGAACAGAGCCACGGGTTGGGCAAGAGTGCAAAGGAGACACGCTGGTCACCTCACAACTACTCTCATCCCAAGGGTTCTAAAGTACTGTGTTCCACGGGGGTGTAACTGGTCCTTGTCTTGAAGGCCAGCCCGAGGCCCTCACATCACCTCTGTCCCACCTGCAGGGCTGACCTAAGCAGCAGATGGGAGGGGGTGACTCACCACCCCACAGCCAAGTCTCTGAATCACAGCATTTTGAGGCAGAGGCGTGGTATGGATACTTGGTCTAAATCCTGACTCTAAAACAATGAGCCTGAGGGGTCTTTATTGTCCATCACAGTGCAGACAATAATATTTTTGTTACCAGAGCAATTGCCAGTGGGATGTGGGGACAGCAGCCCTCTATGTACCACAAGGCACAAGAAAATATTGCTCAAAAGTTGTGTCATGTTTTGGATTGCTAGTCTTGATTTATTGCTTCTCCCTGCCTCTGGGGATGCAGTGTTGAGGCAATCCAGGAGTAAGGATGCTGCATTTTTGGAGCACAGCCAGGGCTGGACCGTTAGCATTATTTGTAAACACGACTTAGTTCTCCTTATCAGGAATAATAGCTGCTTATCCTGCAAACAAAGCTTGTTCAACTGTAGGCCCCTTACACTACCACTTCCTGCTTTTCCGTTTTTATCTTCTTCTTAGAAGAAGATAAACTTAATCCTGTTCATATTTCAGTGATAGCTAGCTTTTTACTCCCTTTTTCACTTTTCTTGTGTTTGGACCTGTAGCCATGAGACCAACCCTAGGCTTCTCTACATTTGTTCCTTCCTAGGAAAAGCAGATTGGAGGAGTTCCCAGGAAAATTCAGTCCCAGCTCAAAGCAATAAAAAGATGTCTCTGAGCTGTCTCTTTTCCTTTGCAGAGTCTCCAGGAGGAATGTCTGCCTCTGGTCTTGGAGGAGGATATGCTGGGAAAGACTGAGGGAATGCCTGGGAGGAAAGTGGTGAGAGGTTTTGCTGCAGGCTGGCAGGGAGGGAGAGCACTGGAGGGGGCTGACACCTGACATGCCACCAGCAGGACCTATTTGGATGCAGGCTTTAAGGAAGTTAGATGGATGGGCTGTTGTCCTTGAAAAGATGGGGTTGCTGAGTCATCATTTTGGTGAGGCAAAGAGAGGGAAATATAGGGTCTGTTTTAAGCCTCCTGTCCTGGGGAAAGAAGGACAGAGGAGGGTTATGGCTTGTCTAAAGGTATTACATCCCCCATGGATCAGGGCAGCTGAGGAAAACAACATGCAGCTAGGTCTCAATTGTTTGAGAGGCAGCTTGAAGAGAAGGAGAAAGCCGCAGTGGGATAGAGCAACCTGAAAACTCAATGAAAGCTGGGCTGCAACACATGGTAGAGCCTGCCCTGAACAGGAGCAGACTGCTTGCTTCCATGCCATGTACCTCAGTGAACAACTTGCCAAGGTGTGAAAGACCCTGCCATGATGCAGGAGACAAAGTTGGGCCTGAGCCTCGAAACTGGAAAAATCAGATACATAACAGGAGGGAAGCAACACTGAGAAAGAGCGAACTTGAAACCATGGAAACAGGTCTCCCCCCTCCTTCACTTCACTCCCATCTGTATTTCCCAGAATAGACACTGAACTCTGGTTTCTTTTGATGAGACAGGCACTTGGGTCAGTGCAGTTGTGAGTGAAATGGTCATTGCCAGGCTAGGTGAAGCAAAGAAACAAAATGCTGAAGGTTTTCCTTGCTTCTCCTCCTGAAACTGCCTCATCATCTAGAGGCAAATTAACAGTCCCTCTGGGTCACAAAGTCAGAGGCAGGAATTAGTAAGAAGGGCTTCTAGGCAAACAGCCTAACTTCCATCATCTCCTGCTTATCTTGTCTGGTGCCAGTGATTCATTTTCTCAGCTACAGATCAATTGGCCTTTTGAGCAAAATCCTGACATTTTAGCTTGGCTTCAGAATTTCCCTCAAGATTTTGTTTCTTACTGCATGCAGACCCCACTGCCCATATCACAGATCCAGTAAGATTTCAGCAGCCACTCCACCCACTGCTGTTCACATGCATGAGGAGAAATCTGCACCCTAAACTTTTAAGTCTCGTAGGGCTGGGGAATGTAAGGGTGAATGGTGTCAGGTGGCTGGAAAGTCTTCCAGGGTAAATTGAGAGAGATATGGAGAGTAACTGATGAGGGAAAGGACAGCTAAAACCAAGGACCAGGGACAAAGGGAAATGGAGGAGGAAAGTCTGAGTATGAATACATGGAGGAGACTACTGAGGCCCTGTTGGATTCAGCCTTCAGAAGTGGTGTGTTCATCCATAACTACTGAAAATGATCAGTTACGCTCATGCAATATTTGAAGAAGAGGGCAGCACTGATGGGCATCTTGCTTGAAACTGTACAAGGGTAACACTGGACTCCTGGGAATGGCCACCTGGAGGGGTTATGGTGACTGCAGTGACCATAAGTCCTCCTTTTCCTCTACTTGGCTTACACCAGCCAAACATCAAGCACAAAAATTATTCCACACAGCCTCTCCCTCCCCTACCAAAAAAAAGAAATTGTCTATTCAGAACAGCCTCTTCATTCTGATGCACCAAGATAGGTATGCCACTAAGGAGACAGATATCTAATCCATTAAAAAGTTCTGTACTCATTCATCTCCATCCCCAAGTATGAGATGCAGAGAAGAGGAATCTCCTTCCGGGGAGGTGAAAGGATAAAATTAAAGACCAATGAAACAATCTGAAGATGAGGCTGGGGATACAGTGAGAGATGTCTTCACAGGCACAGAGGAAACATTCCTCCTGGAGATCACCAGATGGACACATATCTGCTTTGGGATGTACCAGATCCTTATGTACCAGACAAACATCCAGAGGGGGTAATTTCTAGCTAAATGAGGTTCCAAACTGAGGTGAGTAGTTTTCGCCCTAAGCAAGGCAGGAAAAGACACTCTTGTTATTTCAAGGACTCTGGCACTCAAGAGAGGTAATGAGAGCAAGGAGAGGTCCTGCATACGAAGACAAACCATACTTCTTAAAACAACACCAAACACACTCTGTTCTTGGCAGTGCTTGAGCTTCAGCTGTGTTGAGATCAGGCTCAGCTGCACCCCTTTGCAGTAATTGCTAGCGCAGATATGCAGCATGCGCAGCACTGGGACTTGGTGAGGAGCACAGCCGCTTAGATGGATGCTCAGATTGCAAAACGCCATACTGAGCCCTCCCGTCGGTTCCAGGAAGTTTAGTGTACAAAGGGTTTTCAAAAGCTTTCATCATGATAGACACTACAGGGGGCTGAGGAATAAGCCTGTGATCACGCTAACCTGTGCAAGCTGGGGATCTGTGGAAAATATTATTTCTGGTGTATGGAAAGGGAGCCTTCCTTTCTGCAGTGGTATTTCTGGCATGGTTACAACCCCAGAAGCAGCAGAAAGCTCCTGGCTGGAATGTTGTGGGCATCTTGATAGTGGAGGGAGCAATAAAACTGGCTAAAAAGCTCTGTTTTATGTAAGAGCAAGCACATGCTACAGGTGCCTTGCCAAGCCAAAATAGGACTGGGTTTATGGCCTTGTTTGTTTGTTGACATTGTGTGATCAGGACAAGAAAGAAAAATGGGAAGAGGGAATGGTTTGCATGTTTCTGAGACAGAGACAACAAAGTTTTTGCCTTGGTGTTTTCCTTGATTTTGATGTATGTTTCAGAACCAACAGATGTCTTATGTCTAAATTTACAGAGTTACCGTTTACAAAGATTCTGTTCTTTTCCTGTGTTTATTAGATATCAATATTAAGAAAAATAAATTAATCCTTCCACTTAAATCCCTACGTACTCTTCTCTTTTTCTTATGATGTAAGGACTGCAAGTAGTTCTCATACCTTTTCTTGATTTTCAGCTTAAAGGAGTCTAAGTACAAAAATGAAAAGAAATCACTCCTTTTAAAATTCTATTGAAGCATTATTAAACATCTACCTATCAAAGTCTATAAATTCAAACAGGTTTTCTTTGGAGGTTAAGTTTAAAATATTCTTAAAATTTGATGCCCTAATTCAGAAATTTAGAAGAAGAATCACATTTAGAGGCAATCCAAGGCTTTGAGAACTTGTTTTTCCCTGGTTTTGATTATCTTTATCCTTTTTTTTCCTGTTCTAGTTTTTAATTCCTTGTGGAGGTCAGACATTTGAGGCATCCAATTCTGATTGATTGCTGTGGAAATAGCGATGAGGCAAAAGTGAGAGCGGTGACATCATGGGAGAAACAGATGGCAAGAGCTGATGAACTTCTAAGAAACAAAGACACTTTTGCCAATAAGTGTTCCTAGAGAACAAGAAAAACAAAACAGAGAAAAGCAATCCTAGTTCATAATGCAAAGAGAGAGTGCATTATTAAGGAAATTACTCCTTACCAGTAGACTGTGTGAAAGGAAGAAGAACTAGTACTGTGGATGGCTTTTTGGACTCCCCTAGGCCTTTAACTCGAACTAAATTAAAGCAGTGTTGAATACTTGAAGAGCAGAGAGTAGGAGATCATTCAGGGTGCAAAATCTCCCAGACACTTCCACATTATCAATAAGGTTGTTTGGAGCATGAAACTCACAAAAAACCTCCGTCTTTGCTCAGGCATCTTTGGAACATATGCTTTTGGGGAACCAGACTCCCCACAACAAACCAGGCTTTGCAGTTATGGGGTAGTATTGGTCTCTTTCATGATTTCTTTGAGATGCTGACAATGTGTAAATGTAAGTAAATTTGGAAAGGATTATGGATAAAATGACAATCAGCCCTGCTAATAAAGAAAGGATAAAAGAGGAATATGCACCAATGCTTGTCTGTTGTCTTCTAGTGTGAAGAACATGAAGAAATGGTTGGTTTGGGGAGGAGAGGGGCAAGGCTTTTGAGTTCCATTCTACCACCTGTCATAATACTGGCATTGCAATTACTCCAGTGTCTAAATATGAGAGTATTTTGTGATTACAAGCTTGATTAAAAGCCTGCTATCCGGGGTTTCTGGTCTATCTCTAGCTGCATGATCACTAGGGGTAGAAATTGCAATGTCTACTTTTCACTTGGAGAAGGTCTGAGTGTGGCCTCCTCTCATAAGGTGGACAAAATGAGGTTTCACCAGTGACAAACTGCAAACTGTGCTAATGAAGGCAACTGAGTTGATATGCCTTTTTGATATAAATTTAGAGATGATGAAGTATTTTACCTCACATTACTTTGGGGAAACATGAACTGGCATTATGGAAGACTGCATCATATTGGCATCTGCTCAGTGGCATCAGACAAGCATCTCTTCACTTGAATGAAGTTTGCCATGAAGTTGTTCTTCCTCTTGCTGAGACAGGGCAATCTGATTCCACTGACGGCAGCAGAAATACTTGAACTGAAGTTGTTGGGTTTGAGGCTGAGGCTTAAGCCTAGCTGTCTTCAGGTGTGTGAGTAGATGCCTTAAAGAAGGACTAAAGGATTGTAATTCCTTCATAGAAAATATCCTTTCTTTTTTCCTATCACTATTTGATCACATAATGGAAAACACGTAGATATTACTTCATGCACTACAAAGACCCAAATCCCAGTGACTATTGAAGTGCCTTTCTATTAGGCGCTTTGAGGATCATACACTTTCATCTGCCTTAACTTTTGGTGTTTATGTTTGAACTTTTGCTCTAGGCAAACTTTATAGCCAATGGAAAGAGATAGGCACTTTCAGGACTTGGTTCATCTGAGCGCTTTTCAACATCTACCTTAAAATGAGATTACCCGTGCCCCAGAATGCCTGTTTCTCTCTGCTGACTGTTAAAGTAAGTCTAGACGTCTCGCTCTGATGTAAATGCCAACATCTGGACAAGTTTATCCCACCATGTTTGTCTCCTGGTAAAATCCAGTACAGAGAAGAGTGAGGCTGAGGAGAAATCCAGGGAGAAAATGATAAAGTGATCAAATTCCCACACCAATTCAAGGCCAGTAAGGATCAGAATCGGTGCAGAGGCCTAACTCACCCCCTTATCTATGGGCTTGTTGGGAAGAATTTTTAGATTTCAAAGGAAGGAGACAGGAGGATCTGAATGTTTTGATAGGGTTTGTGGAAATAAGCAAGTAAGTATTGGTCCTGTATGTAAATGAAGTTATCCCATTAGCCTAAAGTCTATGATAGTGTTCTGGCTTGAAAGCATGAGCTGTTGAATGCAAAGGATCTGAACATTTTGGGGAAAAAAAAAAGAGAGAAAAGAGAAAAAAAATACGAGGGAAAAAATTAATAATAAAAAAACTTTGGTGTTCTAGAGGAACACAGAGCTGCTATGGGTTAGGTCATCCACTGACAACTGTCCTGCTTATCCACAACCAGAGCAAAAAAGCAGTGCTAGGTGGTGTGTCACCAAAGAAAACCGCTTCTTTTATCAGATCCTCCAGAACAAAGGAGCCTGTAGATAGCTGTTTTCTCACATACTTGAGAACAGTTGACGATTTTTAAATTTCTTTTCTACCTCTACTCATCAAACCAACAGACACTGAGTTCTGTCTCTTTAAATTCGGTCCCTTAAGATACAGGAGCTTTGGAGTTACTGAACATGACCAAGACAGCACAACACACTATTTAGTATTCACTCATCCATATAGATGCATTTTTCTTGTTCTTCTTTTAAAATTTCCCTCTCAAATATTAAAGATGCATCTGTTCTTAAATTTTCAGTGTCCTGTCGCTGCTTGCAAAGACAATTGCTATTTTGTGTGAGGAACACCCTCTGTGTGACTGCAGTATATATTTATTTCTGAGTTTACTGTGATAGAGTCAGTTAAAATTAATTTAGTGCAAGGAGTAGAATTTCAGTGTAGTTGGTGGAAAGTAAACCAGCAACAAATGTCCTACATAGGTGTATTCATATATGACTTGTAATAAAATACAGCATAAAATATGAAAGGAAGAATGTTGCTGCAATTAAAAACAAAGGACTGGAAGCAAGAATATCTGGTTTCTGCTTTTGACTGTGTCACAGACGCTCTGTGTGGCTCTGGAAGGATCACTTCTCTCTTTCGTGGGTTTCCCCATCTGAAAAATGGTCTAATGATACCTTCCAAAAAGGTGCTTGAGAAGTATGACTCATTAATATTTTCAAATATCCAGGGATCAAAGGGCCTGTAGATATACAGTGTAACATATTATTATGCCACTGGTTTTTGCCAATTTCCCTTCTCTGTAAGGATGAGCTCTTTGAATTTATTGCTTTTGACCCAGGAAAATGGTCCCACGGGACTCTGTGTTTTTATTGACTCCAGATGAAGTTTTCTCATGTTTACAAATAAAGCGATAACTTACTGACCTCCAATGCCCACCGCGCAAGCCCGTCCTTGGATCTGGCTCCCAAAGAGATTCTCCCTGGTGCATGGCAATAAGCAAAATGCCACATTTTTGGTGAGCAGAACCAGTTTTCTCTCTCATAGCTGGATGGCTCCTGTGGGGATAGCACAGAGGGAAATACCGTGGGTGGGAATTTCAAGAGTAAGAAGCACAAGACAGGCACAGGAAGCTCAGCTCTGACATAAGGAATGGTCATGGCTACAGATATTTTGCAGACCATGATATGATGCTGTTCTAGTAATGATTGGTCCTGTTTTCCCTGTCCTGGGATGCAGACAGTTTATGGTTGTTCTTAGGAGGCAAATCACTTCTGCAGCTGCTTTGCTGAGCCAGAAGAGCCAGAAAGCAGCTACTGCAAAATGTTTTCTCTAACTGAAGAGAATGTATTACCAAACCAAAAGGGTCTTGAAAATAACACCAGAGTTATAAAGTTCCAGCTATTTGAGTATGAGAGAGAATCTGAACGTGCTGGAGTCTACTGGTAGGTAACATTTCCAGAGAGTGATTCTGCATATTTGCAGTCAAAATATTTCATCAGCCCTTAAAAGACAGAATTTACCTCAAAATTTATTTTTTATTATTCTGTTCTTTGGGGACAACTGAAAAAGTTTTCAATCTGGTAAGACAAATGGGTAGCTTTTACTTACTGGAATGCTTATGTCTTTTGGAGGTGGATGGAAACTGTGTTTTGCTTAAAATAAAGTGTGTGAGCATTTCAGATATAGCCGCATTTCTCCAAATGGACTGTATGACCCACTAGAGAAGAAAGAAGTGTGATGGCCTAAAGCCAACATTGGCTAAATTAGGGACAGAAGTTTTACTCAGGGGAAAACTGCTTTAGTTTTGGGTAATTTTTTAAAAAAATTATTATTCAAAAATGTTAGCTTCATGGGAACAAGGGGTTGCAGGAGAGGCCAGGGCTGGCCACTTTGAGCAGGAAATTATTAACGATTCTTATCTTCTGGAATTTGAGTAGATTTGGTTGGTGATCTTTATAGAACAATATTTATCTTTCCCTGGTGGACTTTCTCTTTGTTTCCACCACCTATGAGAATTATAACCTGGTGTTCTGCATGAGTGGTCTTCTAACTGTGAGCCAAGGGACCCAGGAGCAAAGACAATAGAATTAGAGTTATGGTTGGCAAATTGTAAAAACTTTTTATTTAAAGGTTGGATGGTAATTACGGGAGATTAGGTTTTGTGATTACTAACAGTCCTTCAGTCCCCTTTCCCATGTGAGTCTTTGCATGTACAGAGTTGCAAGAAATTGCATGGAGCGAGACATTTTTTATATGCTGTTAATGTGATTTAAGATTTCAGTGTGTTTTCCCCCTCCCTGTGTTCTATGTTTATGAAGGAGAGGAAAAACACAACAAATATGCTTTGGAGATCATCTGATGTTCAAAACTTTCTCATTCAAATTCATGTCTTCTTCAATCTCTCAACTGCCTGTGGCAAAATTTCTCATTTTCTTTTCTTTCCTACACCACCTAATCTGTCCTTGCACTATCTTGTCCCATAAATATCCCAGAATCTATATGTTTGTATGACTTTTTCTTACATTATCTTGAGCTATTCCTGCTGCATATGCAATAGTAAATGATAACACAAACTGGTGGTGGTTTTTATTTTTTGTAAAAAAATGTGTCTAATCCCAGTTGTTGGAAGAAGTTGCTCTTCTTGAAAACTGGTAGTGTTGTATGGGCTAATAGTGTGAGAAGTGTCCTACCACAGAGGAAATCAGTGCTGGATTCCTTACCAGACAGGCCAGAGATATACTAAAAATTTAACTTATCACTAGTTGTCCTGTCCCTGTTACAGCAAGGTCTCTCCTCCCTGACTGCTTTATTCAGGGTGGTTTGTGGTGATGTACAGCCCACAGACTAGATCACACACTGGCCTGTTGTATTGGTAGGCATATCAGAGCCCTTTTGCGCAAAACCCTGGGATGTGTTTTTCCTGATGAACCAAGTTCTGAAAGAGAGATTAGGTTGGGGTAGAGGGGAAGCTTCAGCAAGAATTGCAGTCTCATTTTGGCAGAAAGATATTGGCAGAGAGATAGAGGTATCCCATGGGTTTCTTGAGCCTCAGCTCTCTCCAACAGGAGTATAATCCTGCTTTTCTTCTTTGGAGTTCAGCAGCCTTGGCCCAAAGTCCTCCACATTCGAAGAAAATGCTCAGAGTAGCTTCAGTGTGCTCAGGGTCAGGCCTTCTAATGGCCTGATGGGATCTGGGGAGCACAAGAAATATGAGGTGCAAGGCCAGTTGCATTTCACTCTGGAATTCTTCCATCTTCTCGCAGCTAGAATACGTTTCCCGGAAAGCCCAACTAACATGCCCCTCCATTAGCTGCATGTTAATTATTACCAGCTATGTCAGAAAAGGAAATCTTCCCTCATTTTTCTCCTTAATCTCTATCTTCAGCAGAAAAGTCTTCAGAGGGTGGCTGTCAGGAGGAGACAGGCCATTCCTTTGAGTTAGCACTCCTCTATCTGGCTTCTTTGTAACAGTGACAGCAACAACAATACCAATAAGTTAATTTTTAGCGATCTCTTTCTGCTGGGGTTATGACCGTACTGTCAGAGGGCGCAGGTAATGGGATTGCGCTTCCGCTTCCAGCTATGACTCATGCAAGGCGTTAATGACATTCCTGTTCACACACCTGCCCAATGGCCCTCCTTTGATGCTGTTGAGTCTTTCCTGCAGCGGCATTTGCAGAGAGAGGCTTCCCTGGCTCGGGTGACTCTGTTTACACAGGCTTCATTTTCCCACTAGCATCAGTCGAAAGGAGGCATTCCTCATTGCTCTCCTCATCCAGCCTGAAACTCATGCCCTGTCGAAACACGTGGATGAAGGATATTCAATCCCATGTACCTCCAGGCACCGGACCAGGTGCCATTGTGATCTTTTTCGGTGTTTCACTTCCAGCATCTGAAGTAACCAGAAAGTTAATGGAGTCAGAAAAGGGGCAGGCTGTAGCGGCCCAGCGCGCTGTGACCAGCAGGGGGGAGTGTGGGCAGCACGAAAATCCAGTCGCTTCCCTCTTCGGGTTAAAAATGACCAACCCACTAAAAATGGTACAAAGGTTTGAATGCTGGTGCAGAGGACAGGAATCTGTGCTGGGTCCCTTCCCCGCTCTGCCATAAACCTGTAGTATGACACGGCAAAGTTGATCGTCTCGGGAGTTGCCTTACCTGCTCAAAAGTTGCCTTTAGCTGCCCCAAAATTGCCTGTGACTCAAGTCTGAGGCAGTTGCATAGCTGCTCTCTGTAGCTGAAGAGAGAGACATAGGCATCTTTCCAGGTGTCCGTAGGGACTTTCTCCAGAGACATCTCTTGGGATTGAACAGTAGGAGTAGGGTAGGAGGAGTGTGGAGACTTGGACACAACAGGACAGGAATGGAGCTGTGAGGAGCCAGGAGCGGCCTGTGAGAGTTTGAACCTTGTGGAAAGCAAGAGGGAAGGCAATGAAGCAGACTGCTGCTTCTGGCTACAACCATGAAGAAGGAAGAGAGGCTGTCAGGAAGGGAATCACTACTGGATGTGGAGAAACATTACTGACTGACCAGCAGGAAGGCATGAATCCCTATTGCAATCAGAGCAAGCAACAAATACACCGACAAAATCTGACTTTTATAACAGATCCAGAAACACAGGTCAGAAGGGACTGTGGTGATCATATCATATCATATATATACCATATATATAACACCTGCCAAAGAATCATCCTGAATTTGTCCCTGTTTCAATTAAGGAGAAATGTTAAAACTCTTTTCTAGAAAATGAATGGCAGAAAGATTTCCAGTTTTCAAAAAATCCACCAGAGCTTCTTGTAATTTTTCTCAGTTGTATTTTTGCCTCATTTCTAATCTCCAAGATTGCCTTACATCATTTTCTCCCATTGGATCTTTTCAAATTTGTAACGGCTAAACCAAAGAGAACCTTGTTATTGCATTGCTGGAATATAAGGACTCTTATACGCTGTTACTAAACCACCCATGACCTTCTCTTTCATCCAATGAACAAGCTGCGTCCTGGCAGCTTACTCCATGGCATCTTTTCCAGTGCTGCAGTCATCCTCTGGCTCTTCTCAACACCCTTCTTACTCCTCCCTGCCCATGCTGTGATGCCAGTAGTAGTTTCCTTGGTTCTAAAGGTTGGGATAATGCAACCTCCCTTTTCCTGTTTAATATTTCCTGTTTTGCAGCCCAGGATCTCGTTACCCTTGACACTGTATTTCACCCTGGCAGATATTTCCATGACCTCCAAGTCATCTCCAGATTTCTGGCTTGCTTGGGTAGAAATCCCTTTCTGGTAGGAGGTCTCCTGCTTTCTGCTACAGCTGTGAGTTGTACATTTCTGCACTAAAATGCATCGTGTTTGCATGAACCCAGGCAATCAGTATTGTTCTGCACCAAAGACATCCTCTTCATTACTTAATAGTTCCATCTTTACACCATCTTCAGGCTTCAGTAAGACTCATTTTGTACACCTTTCTGAGCTAGATTTGAATGAGCTGGGCCAAAAGCACCACCTGCCAAAGAGTGACTCTTCACTTAAAATATCACTTCCTAAGACCTGCTAGTTATCCGTATAAGGATATGGATAAGGTCCATATATATTTTTTTAATAAGGTCCATATATATTTTCTATCATCATAAGGCATGAACTACAAAGGCCTGAAAAAATCAAATAAATTACACCAACCCTTTTACCTCTGTCAGGCAAACTTGTAATCTCACTGATAAAAGCTTATTATTCTAATTTGATCCATTTTTTGTCCATCTAGACTCATTGATACAAATTATGCTATCCTTTTTAATTCATTATTTCTAATTGAAAAGCACAGGAATGGAGACTTCACCAGGTCTCTGGTTATCTTGCTGCAGTGCCACACGACATTCCTTATTTACTCACAGTAATACTGGTACAATGCAACCTTGTTTCTAGGCATGTGAAACTTGTTTTCCCAAACTTATTGAAGCCCCTCAGAGTCTTTTTCTGTCACTTCTTTTTAGTGCTTTTCAGGATTTTTTTTTTGGTGTGTGTTCAATCTAAATCACTGCCTTTGGGTTTCTTACACTTCTGTTACATTTGTAAAAAACCCCGTAGTCTCTCTTGAGAAGAAAATATGTGTCGTCACTGTCCAAAGTCTACAACAGTCATATTTGTTGGCTACTGTATCATTACTGGATAATTATTTCACCAGTATTTCCATGAAGTAATTGTCTAGAATTGCTTTATGATATCCTTTGGTTTTACTCTGCTCAAAAAAGCTACCTTACTGCCCTAAAATATCCTGTCCACAAATATCTTCCTGCGCTTTTGCTCCCCCTATCAATTTTATACAGTTGCAATCAATGAAATTATATTAATTATTGCTAATAGTTTCTCTCTTCCTCCCATATCTACATACACACAAATCCATGCAAAGACCAACATCTATATATTTGATTATTGCTTGATTTCCCCTCCAAACAAGCCTTCTTTCTCAATTGTGATCTTTCAGCACCAATAAAAATATTGTTTCCTAACTATTTAATTTTTTCTGTTTGTGTTTCTCTCCCAACTCATTTAGCTCGAAGCTGAACTGTTTTCTGCTTTGGAAACTGGCCTTTTTAACACTCCAGGTTTGTACATTAGCAGTTTGGACTTTATTCTGTTTGCCCGTAACAAATCACATTGAGTCACGCTCATTTGACTCAACTGATCAATAATTCATTTTTAGTTCTGTAGCTAGAAGTCTTGCCCTAGCACAGAATACCAATAGGGAATAGTTTTCACCAAAGAAAAGTGTTTCAGAAGGTCCATCCTGCCTCTTTCTACCCCACTCTGACTTAGTTCTGGCTGCAGATGTGTGTACTAGCTCTTGTGGGATCACCTTCCATGTCAGCCTAGACACGTGACTAGTGCTGGTCAGAGTAAATATGCACTGAAGTCACGAGTCTTCTGGGCTGCAACTGACTGTTTTGGTCTTAATCCTGCAGTGCTTTGGGGTTGGACATGCTTTGGTGCCTTCAGTACAGGAGCAGCCAGCAACAAAACACCCTAGACAGTTTTTTCGTGATTGCCAGCAGGTGACTGTCCCCAGAGTGTCTGCAATGACAGAGCACAGTCCATCCTCTGAAAGAAGACACAGAGATGCTGTGCTGGCTGGCTCCAGCTGTGTGCTTGGGGGCCTCCAGCTGACTGTTGTCCATCAGTGTTCAGAGACATCCATGTGGATGTCTGAACCATCCTGACTCTGGTTTCTGCTACCTGGCTGTGTCTGGTGAGGAGATTGCTCCTGCACTGGGGGTCTGCCTTAGTGACGATCCCATCAGAGACCTTTGTTCTCTTATGCGTCTAGATACATCCAGGTGGGATGCCAGGAGAGAAGTGCCAACATGATCCTCTCAGTCGTCCCGTTGACAGGATGAGGCCCAGACCTGGGAGAACAGTTTGCTGACCCAATAGCTGGTCTCTGAAGCACGCATGCACATTGTTGGAGGAAAATGCAGCCAGCTCAGGCAACCTCAGCAGCTGCTTAATGAATCTTGACTCATCTTAGTTCACCAAACTTTTGACCAGTTTAAATTGGTGCTGGCTGATGCAGTTCTTCTCTTCCAGTGCTCAGTCCAGAGCAAAATGAAAGGCAAGTGCTTTTGACCAAAACCTGGCATGAGCCCCCAGCCCCTAGCCTCAGCTCTCTGTCCCATAGGATGCTGTCCAGTAGCAAGGCCAGTCTGAAAGTGGTCTGCACCTGGGTCAAGAATGCATGTTATTAAAGAAGACAACTCCCTTGGCAACCGCTTCATTCTTCAAGGTGGTAGCCCTTGGGCTTTTCAATGTCTCTTAGTGAGTCAAAGGTGCTGTTACATTGTAAACTGACAGGTTGTCCTCTTCCCAAGGACTCCTCCAGGCACAATGCCTCAGGTGGAGAGCTACAGACCTTCCACCAGCACCTCCCCTAGGCAAGCTCTGCATCATCTCCTCATCATGCACTCTCTGCCCAGGCCAGTCTTGTGTGCTCACATCTCTCCTCAGTTCCAGAAAGGGCAGGAACAAGGGTACATGCACAGCAGATGTGTTCAACAGTGAAAGAACTGAAGTGCAGAACAAGTTACTTCTGTTCTCAAGGTCACCTCTTCCCTTCAAAGACTGCACAGCCACCTTTCTTTGAAACAGAGAAGACCAGCTAAATCACAGGCACAAATGGTGCTTCAGCAGAGCTTTGCATCTGGAGCCCTTCACCACTGCAGGGTCCTTCTGCTGAGTACTGCAAAGGATCAAAGCAAACTCCCCAAGTGAAATGCAGTGAAATGTGTCAGTGTGCAAAGAGGAGAGTGAGCTGACGTGTCGGAGACGGGACTGCTGGTTTCCAGATCAGGGCTAGCTAGCCAGGCATGGCACTTCATGAAACACACTTACTCTTGCATTGAGTTCGCTGCCTGGCTTCGTTTGCTTAATTGTTTGTGTTCACAGATAGCACTGGGTTGTGTAACCATTTTCTTTGAAAATGTAATTCAGCTCGTGTTATTTCACCTAACTGGGCTGATGTTGAGTGAAGCAAAAGTTGTTTTTCTGACAGCCCTGGTCCCCAGCCAGTGACATGTACTTGGGATATTGCCTCAGAGAGCAGTTGTCTTGTCCCCATGTCAGGCGTGTCCTGGGGCCCAGAGCAGCATAGCACTGTGCATGGCAGCTGCGAGACATAAACCCCAACGCCTCCAAAACTAATGGCACACAACTCCAGCTGTGGCATAAAGATATTTTGAATGGGCAAGAGAGGTTGTTTTGCCATCCAAGCTTCCAGGTCATGAGTGCCAAAAGGCAAAGTGACTTAAGCATTTCTTTAGTTCAGGGTAGAGAGGGTGTTTTACGGCCTCTGAATCTTTTGAGGGTGTACATGAGAAAGGAAGATGGAAAGAAATGGCATGCTATTGCTCCTAAAGGGTGAGGGAAGCTTTATTGCAACTGGCCTGCTTCTCTTGTACTTGTAAATTGATTGGGTCTGGACATGGGCCATCCACATATGACTGCATTTCTGTAAGAACTGTTTTATGAGTTACTTTCAGGGAAGACAAACTGTTAGGTACTTCATAGCAAGTGTTTTTGGAGCAAGGCTATGTATTTTCCTTTGCTAGGAAAGCGGCTTGATCTTATTCTGAATGCTGCTACCTCACATTGTAATGACGAGGCAGCAGCACTACCCTGTGCAGGTTTGGAGTGTTGCCTTGATAGTCCCGTGCTGCCCTGAAACATAGTACAGATGGATATTAGTCCACCCACAATGTAACTCTTGTGAAATGTCCAAGAAGTAGACGGGGTAAATCCGCGCTGTGTTTTTTTGCTACCAGGACAGAAACAATATGTTGGTTTCACTGGTTGTTTACAAACTCTCATCCCTTCCTCTGTCCATCTGCCTTTGAAAGAGTTAATATTGAATATTTGGGAATACAGCTAGTATATTTAGGAATACAGCTAATATTGAAAAGCAGCTGCTGTATCAAACTATAGATGTCAAAAGCCAAGCTCTTTGACCTATAGTTTAGTTCCAGAAGAACCATTTCTTTTCAGATGAGCAGTAAATAAGCTGGAAATGATGAAACTGATCATATGTTTGAACTTTAATTTTGTTGATGGATGGCATTTGTACAAGTAGCTGCCCCTATGGTTTTTGTTTTAAATCATCTGGGCTTTTAATATTGACCTTTCTGTGAATTGGTGACATCAGAAAACCTATTACCCAATTCAGATTTTGCCAATCTTCCTCAAAAGTAGCTTTCTTTATGAATATCCTATTAGTAAGAAAGGGAGCCTTTCTGTCATCTCAGGCATTTTAAGCCTTGGCTACATTTTGTCCTACTGGTGCAAGTGAAGTTTTCCCAGAACTGACACTAGTGAAGTGTTGTCTCAAGCTGAAGCTGTTTTGGACCAAAGTTCCTTCTTCCAAGATTTGGCCTCAGAACTTGGTTTCGAAATGTTAAGAGGAAAAAGCAATTTGGAAAATTATAATTAGCAAGGAGGAGGCTGATGAGCTTGGCCAAGGATGAGGAAGACACCCTCAAATTCTGTTTTTGAGAAATGCTGGATGGGCTGCATTTCAGCTCCAGAGCTGAGAAGTGCTCCCCCAGGAGCCTGAGAGCTGGAGAATTTAGGATCCTTCTAACAGCCTATTTGCCCTTATTTTGATCTTTAATTAGTTGGAGTATTGCCCAGCCTCTTTTGGAGTATGAAGGTGTGGCTCTGGGCAGACAGCTACCAAGGTGTGTGGTCATTTGTAGAGTCTTAAAGACAGAAGGCATTTAAGAATACTCTCCTGCTTCAAGCAACCAAATGTGCTCTCATGAAATTGCTCACTGAACTGTATTCAATATGCTCTACTTAAGGTCCTGGCGAAACTGAAATGTAATCCTGTGTAAACTGTGATTGAAAAGAGTTATAAAATTTCCATTTATCCAAAACAATTTGTAGAGTCTGTTATTTAAAAAAATTGTATGTTTTTGGAGTGTAGAGCCAGACATTAATATGTCTTTGAGATGGAAACCTTGCAATTGTATTTATGGTTTGTGGTTTATACATCAGATAATAATCTAGTGTAAGTATGAAAATACTTAACTGGCATCCAGTTGCAGATTTGACTGGAGCATCCTTCGGTTGGGTTTTATAGCCCGCACAATTGAGTGGGCACGATTTCCTGAAGAGATCAGGTCCCAGGTCATTCATGGAGGTGAGAATGAGATGATCACGTTACTTGTGGGAAAGCGGGTGGGAGGACGAAATGGTGCAAGGAGGTCTTGAGCCACCTGTGGGGAAGTGGTGTTTGGGGATGAGGAGGTTCCCTACCTCAGACTCTAATTACTGGGGAAGAGGGACAAATATTGCTTTGGTGCATACACATTTCACGTCCCTCTGGTACCCTGGGATGGGGAACCACAAATGGGTGGCCAGTAGCTGCTCCTGGCTTTTCATTCTAGGGAAGTTATAACCCCCAAATCTGCCCCTTTCATTGTGGAGGGGTTTCTGAGTCTCACCAAGCAGACCTGAGAGGAGGTTGGGCCAGCACTTTTTGGCACCTTGCCTGTGTGGCCAGCAATAATCCCACACTTCCTGAAGGGAGGCACAAGGGGTTTCTCCTGCCTTTGAAGGAGAAGGAGGCTTCTGGGTTTCTGCTGCAGCTTCTTCCTTCTAGGGGAGCACTGGTGAGTCAGTGGCCAGAGAAAAGATGATTTGTGATAAAGTGTGTCTGTGATCCTGTTCCTGTGTCCCCAGCATTTAATCTGACTGTCAAGTCTGTGGGCAGCAGGGAGCTTTTCCTTGATCAGGTAGACACCACCCACTGGGGTTTGCTACCTTCCTCTTCGGGGCTTACAACTTCTGATAGTTGTGTGAGGCACTGGTGCAAACCACAGCCTGCCACTGCTGGGACTTCGGAGAGAGCCTTGCCCTCTTCTCTTTTTGTGGTGCATTATGCTTGTGGTATTTGGCCTTTGCTACAGCTCTGAAGTGAAGTGAGAGGGCTGGGAGGGACTTTGTGGCCCATGGCACACAGGATAGATGTTTTGCAGGTTCCTCTGGACTGAAGTCCCATTTGCTTGTCTTTGCAGGGGACTGTACCTGCCGACTGTCCCACTTCTGAGTCCCTCTGTTACTATGGTAGCTCCTTTGGTGTGTCGTTGATGTGATTCTTACTTGATTATTGCATAGATTTATTTATTGTTCAAGTCAATATTGCTAAACACCACTTGATTTTCATGGGAGAGATAGGCATACTTGAGTTCAGTTTTATTTTTGTTACCAAAATGTCGAAATCTGAGATCAAACCATACCTCTTTAAACAAGCAACATGTGTCCAGCACCTGGGACAAACATAAATGATCAACCTCAAACAATAAAACAGTTTTCCTGAAACAAGCCTTTGGTTCTTAGACCCATAGCCATGAATAACACCCATTCCCTATGCTCAGAATGTAAAATATGAGCTCCAGGACAAATGATAATAAATGAATCCAAATGAATTCTCCCCTCCAGGAAATGATTTAATAAGTAAGGCTGCCCCATCAGAGGCTTCTCCAGGGAATGTGATGTAAGTGTAAGTGAAGTACTATCACAATAACTGTGTGTGCATATTCCTACTAGCTCTATTAGCTGGGGAAAAGTAAGTCGGGATCAAGGTGACTGTACCCTTAGGCTGACATTACATATAGTTTTGGCAGGAAGATCTGTTTTGTGTACCTTGATCTCTCTGTAGATGTTAAAACAATCCTGCTGGTGGTTGAGGACCTGTCCTGTTACCTATCACTGCCTCTGCTGCTTGCTGCAAAAGGAGGATACAGAGATTCAGTCAGAGAGGAAGATAGAGACATAGAGCACAGAAAGGGAAGCAACTCCTCATAGCCTGCTGTGATTATTGACTATGGGAGAAGCACTCAGGGTACAAAATCAGCCCAGAAGGACAGAATAAGTGATGATGCTGTGTATTTGTGAGCATTTTTCTCCCTTTCCAGAAACTGAAGATCTTTGGGAAACTCCTGAGTGACAGAGGTAAGTGAAACTGCCAGTGGGTGGTGCATGGGCATCTCTAATGCTTGCAAACTGAGCGGAGCACTGCCCTTGCCCGTCACATGTATTCTATGTATGCCACAGCAGAGGGAGCGTTGGCAAAGTATCTTAGAGGAGCAACCTTTTGTTATACCTACAGCTGCTCCCTTCCCTGTTAGTGCAACTGACACAGAAATAATCACAATAATAAGGATCATGCAGTTAATTATTCACCATCTTGTGATCACTGCAGCCAATTTAGCCATAGCTTGGTTACTGCATCTTGTGTTCCTGTGATTTCTTACAAGGAAAGAAACACCTGAAATACCTCAGGACATTTAAGTTCTGTTCACCTGGCTGCTTCTCTCAACAGCTCACTCCACTCTGGCCTTTTTTTCTGTGTCTGCTAGAAAGCTGTATCAAGACGTTAATTTTTTTATGCTGTCCCCTATGCTCAGCGCTGAGGGACTATATTTGAAATCAGTGAGTGAGCTGTGTGTTAAGAAATAGCTCTGGCACTAAAATGTTTAAAATTACTCCTTGTTTCTCTGACTTCTCTCCTCATTTGTGTTATCCGAATCTAGATTCCCCCCAGACTTGCCCACAAGATAGAATACTAAGGAAATATTGTTTCGTTTCAGTTGGTTTTCAACGTCCATATTTCTCACATTTCCTGTTCCAATTTCAAACTGGGTCTGAACTCCTCTACTAACATTACTCCAACTGTTATTCTGGGGATCTGAGAGAGAGGATAACAAATAAACAAAGTGCAGGTAGTGCATTTCTTGCCACAGGCTCTCTTAGACGAGTCAGTAAAAAGTTACTGACATTCGTCTCTTTTCAGGTTAAATAGAGGGATTAGACAAAGGATATTACTAACACGGGTCAAGGCATTAAAAAATGGATGCCTAAATTTAGACTCCTAATTTCGTATTTTGAGCCCCTAAATAAGGGCTTGATCTTATGCCCTTTGAAGTCAATGCCAAAGCTTCCACTGAATTCAATCTACGAGATGAAGTCCTAAATTATGGTCAGGTTCTTAAAAGTTCTCAGCGTCCCACAGCTCCAAATAAGTCATCATCCAGCCTCTTTGCAAATCACGCGTCTTCCCTTAAGTGCCTAAACATGGAACTTATGCTTTTAGGTATTCCATATTTAAAATCCTGCCTGTTGATGCTGTCTTTCTTTCTCTCTCAGGGGCCATGGACATGGGAAAGACAACAAGGCTAATAAAGAAGTGTAGCCAGGACAGAGATTGATTTGCTTTTTTTTGGTGAGTGGTGCTTAGCACGAACACTGCAGATTCTATAGCAATGTCAGTATTTATTATGGTGTAACGTTAACATGGAAGGCACATGAATGTCCTTGCTGGTGCCAGAATTCAGCAAGTACACGATCATTTGCACAAACTTAACATACACTGCTCTCCTGGTAACAGGATGTTGGCAGGTAGAAAGATCACAGGATCCAGATGAAACATAAGATGAGATGAGCAATCCTGTAGTGGTAATTTTAGAAGCTGGGTTCTGTACATTATTTACAGTACATTGTGGCTTTAAGAGGATAAGGCTGCCCCTTGCCACTCGTGGATTAAATCTTTTCTGAGAGGTTTCTGTGGGGGACTTAAAGCAGTGCAGTAATTGGAGGGATTTTATCCATCCAGGGGGTGTTAGAATTGCAAGTTATTCACAGTAGAGCTACCTTCATTCATAAAACACTCACCTAGCAGGAGAGAAAAAGGCACCTAGGACCTTCCACCAAATAAAAAGTACCGAGTGAGTTATTTGCTTGCTGCTGGTCTGAAATGTAGAGGCCTGGCATAAAGCGGGAGCTGTTCACAGTGAACTGGGACAGAGTCGGATGCAGTTTCTGCCTCCAGGAACTTTCATTTGGCTTTACCTTCAGTTAATGAAATATCCCCTCTTTGTCCTGGGGGAGGTTGAAGTCTCCCCGTCTCTTGGAAGACATTTTTGGCAATTGCATTCTGAATATGGGAAACTCCAATTAGTTTGGATGGCTAATTGTTTCCTCAGAAACCCTCTGCAACAATTTGTTAAAAAACTACAGAGAAAGCAAAGGAGAAGGGATTATTTTGCAATGTTTGAACAACACCCACCACTCCTCTGTAGAAACGTAATCCCTGAGGGGAAAGGGATTATATCCTCCTCCAGGCTTCTGACTGGGCTGGATTTCTCCCCTGCCCAGATGGAAGGCTATGGGCACAAGGGGTGTGTGGTGTGACTCTACATCTGGGGCAGCAGAGGGGCCGGATGCGAGCTGCTCCTTGCTCAGGCAGACCTGTCACTCATCTCCCAGCCTTCCTCGGGATTAATGTGACTAGGGCAACATCCTCACATATTACGCTAAGGGGTGAGAAAAAAAAAATCCTTAAAAATTAAACAAAGGAAGAACAGATCTAAGATCTACTGAAAGCAAAGATTTTTATTTTGGGGGGTTTTGTTTCATGTGTTTCTCTCAGCCAGCAGGTGCCTCTATAGAGCCAATGCTTTGCCTCTATCAGTAGGAGCCTGTGGCACAGCACTGAAATACCTGCTTTCGAATGATAATACGGCCTTTTCTTTCTTCGGTGTCTTTTTCTCCTTCCCCTTCCTCCAGCCTATAGTGAGCCCCAGGATCTGCCAGTCTGGACTTCCACTCTATCCGCCACCTGAAGTCCTTGGAGGACGGTAGCAGGAGAAAGAGTTACGCATGTTGACACACACATATTGTTACTAGGTATGCTATATGAGGAAATTCTGAGTGTGACAGGAGCAAAGGAGCTCAGCTGGGGAATACCTGCGCTAAACCCAGTGAGCAAAGCCACCTCTTTGCACTCCAAATACTTTCTCAGAAAGCAGGGTGGGGTTTGTGTGCCAAAACCTTCACCCCTTTCAGTACGACACCCTTCTGCACACCAGGGCACCACACACCCAGCACAGGCAGGCCTCTGAGATAAGGGAGGATGGCACTGGGTTAAGAGAAATAAAACCCAAATGAGGATAATTCCCCTTTCAGCCCTTTAACACATAGGTGCTAAGAAATCACGGTATCCGAAAAGCCAAGCCCGGGGTGGTGGTGGGGGGGGGGGGCAGATGATTGGCTGTGACTACAATTTGTCCCCCGCTGCTCCCTCTCCCCAAATGGCTCTGCTGGACTTTGGAGTAATTCCCACGGGCAAGGTGAATTTTGACCCGAACATGCATCCATCGGCAGGGCAGAAAGGGTGGAGGAAGCGGGGCCCGTGGGGCGGCCGTAGTGGGAAGGCAGGGAAGGAGGTTGGGGGCGAAATGCGCGAACCGAGGGGGTTGCGGTCCCCGGTGGGGCGACCGCGGAGGGCAGCGGAGGGGCGAGCGCACCCCTCTACCTCCGTGGCCTTTTCTCCCAGCTCAGAGATGGGAGGGGAGAGGGAGGGGAATCGGCAGGGAGGGGTGGGACTTCGCCGGAGCGTCTCTCCCCGCGGCCGCGCCGAGCAGTTGCAGAGCGCCGGCGAACGGGCGGTGGAGCGGGCGCTGCGCGGAGCCGCCGCTGGAGTGCGCGGAGCGGGGCTGCCGCC